>JAJHSJ010000001.1:113058299-113465350 GCA_021015155.1 Magnolia officinalis
TTCCTTGTTTGTTTACACATCCCTCCACGATCAAATATTTATGCTTATTATGTGAACGATATTCTCATAACAAGCAATAACCGGACAACTATTGATGATTTGCTATCAGCTTTACACGATGACTTTGCTGTTAAAAATCTGGGTCCACTACATTTTTTTCTTGGTGTTGAAATGATTCAAAATTCCAAGGGCTTCATTCTATCTCAGCATCGATATATCATGGATATCCTGAAACGTACCAGTATGCTAGAAGCAAAACCAGTTCAGACTCCTATGGCCACAGCTACAACACTCTCGGCTTATGAAGGTGAAGCATTTTCGGACCCAACACTTTACAGAGGCACTATTGGTGCTCTTCAATATCTCTGCATCACCAGACCAGACATAGCATTCACGGTTAACAAGCTCTCTCAGTTTCTTCACAAGCTAACAATCCTCCATTGGCAGTCAACCAAGCGCTTACTGCGCTACCTCAAGCAAACCGTGGATTTTGGCCTCCAATTTCAAAAGTCGCACTCCCTTTCACTACAAGCCTACTTCGATGTGGATTGGGCTGGAAGTAGGGATGATCGACGCTCCACAGGCGGCTACTGTGTTTTTCTTGGGGGTAATCTAATTTCTTGGAGTTGTAAGAAGCAAACTATTGTAGCCTGATCAAGCACCGAAGCTGAATATAAAGCATTAACAAATACCGCGGCCGAGCTCAAATGGTTATGTTCTCTTCTGACTGAACTTGAGATGCTTCCCTCTATCAATCCAATTCTTTGGTGTGACAATATTGGTGCCACATATTTATCGTCAAATCCGGTTTTTCATGCTCGAACCAAACATGTTGAGATAGACTTTCATTTTGTTCAAGATATGGTTGCTCGTGGTACATTAGACGTCCGCTTCATTTCTACCAAAGATCAGGTCGCTGATATCTTTACCAAGCCACTATCCTCATCTCGGTTCTCTCTCCTTCGTGACAAGCTGAACATTGCATCTGCACAGTTAAGCTTGAGGGGGCGTGTTAGAGACTTATCCACAGCAACAACCAGCGGCCCTTCACAGAGCAGTTACACGAAGACCAGTTCAAATATTTCCCAGGATTCTTGATATGTTTGTTTAGATATGAAATCGGTTTCAATTCAAATGTTTAAATTCAAATGTATTCCTCTGCTTCAATCTTTCATGACTCAGTTGTAACAAAATATATTTACATCTCTATAAATACACGCCTATACACCTATGTTTAAGGTAAGGCAGCAATTCTCCAAATATATTCAGTTTCACAATTACCTTCTCCAAGTGCAAATGACTCAAGGTCTTCTTGGCGGTTAAGGTCACTGTCCTCTTCGCCTAGTGACCTAATTTGAAGATGTTACGTATTGTAGAGTGCAAATATCAGGTTTGGTGCCCCTCATTGGACGCCATGAGCAACATAACCACCACCGTCTGCCATTTAGTTTTGAGCTTGGAAAGATTAAGTTGGTTACTCTCTAGTTTCTATCACCCTTTAGAGTATCCAAACCTCATTGGACGCCCTAAATAGCATTTCTGCTATATTCTAACCCACCAAACCGGTCACTACATTTACCATCGTCCATAGGCAAGATCGACACTTCCGGATGCCTTGATTGTGAACTATCCTTCACATCATGACATTGAAAATGGCTCACAAATAGCAAAAATAGAATCATTCCCACTTCCTATATATGGAAAACTCAATCCATTTCAGCACCAGTAAAATCTCACTTACATATGTCAATTCTTTCCGCAATTTAGGGTGTATTCGGTTTTCTAATTACAACATGATGCAAAGTAAATGAGCTGCCATTATCATTTTAAAGTGTTTGTTTAAATAAAATTTACATTTTTACACTGTAAAATAAACAAAGAAATCACACTGATTATATTTTTACATTGTAAAATTTCAATTTCTAGTTAGCAAATTTATCATTGCAATCAAATGCAAATGATAACACCACACAATTATATGAGCCATTAATCATTATCCAATCAAAATAATGGACTAATCCTACCCCTTGAATTGACCACATAGATATAAAATAATGGACAATTCAAACAAAAGAGATCAAATATTATGTTTGTAGGATATTTAAATATGGAATTATGTGGTGTTTGTTGGAATATGTGTTGAAAATAATAGATAAATTTTGAAAAATGGATAATAAAATAATAATTAATAATTAAAGTAAATAAAAGATGACTTATTTATTTGAATTGAGATGTGATTGAATGACTCGGCTTGAAAACAAATCTATCCTCATTGGATTGTGATGTAGAGCGGGTCACGAACAGTTTCATGGCCAAGATGGATCAGAAAAGGCCCGGTTGACGACAGAAGTGATCTGGATCGTCGGACCTTAGATCGGGCATATCTCGCAATCCGGAATGAGTTATCTGACGTAAAATATATGATTTTGGGGTAGAACGAGCTACTTTAACCAACCAACCCACTATGCCGGCTTGCGACGCCCGGAATTGTGAAAAACCCCTGGATTGACGGTCGTTTCCCTGCTTTAATTTCGTTTTTACTATAAATAGTAAGTTTTAGTTTGGTTATAACTCTTCATCCGTCGGGCTTTAAGATTTTCGCCCAACGTGAAAAGAGCTTAGAATAATTAGGAGAACAGTTTGGTGAAGCCAAATAGGACACTTACTATTTTTGACCGAAAACCTTGTGCACTAGTAGACATCACGACAGTCTATAAATAGTAAGTTTACTATTTATAGTAAGTCGCGAATTCTAGGAGTTTTAGTTGTAGTTTGATTCTGATTTCTTTCCTATAGCTTGGTATCCTTATTTAAAGGGTTGTGAACTCGTTTTTATTGATTAATTAATCAGTTTCGAATTTATTAGAATTTATTTCTATTTTCTGTTTTCTTTCCTCGTGGATTCGAGAAGTCTCTCTGAGGAGTCCAGAGAAGCTCTGTAGATTTGGAGTATTTATCCTCATCGCGTTCATCCCTGCATCAGATTGCGTCCCAAGTGTACTAGAAATCTTAAATAATTGGTCTCCAGGATACAATGACAATGACCTAGTTCCAATGGCGGACTCATTGTATACACTAAATCGAACCAACATATACAAGGTAGATCGAAGTGAGTTGACTCAACAGCAAACTTAGTTGCAAAACACTGACCTATAAATTTATTTTCAAGAAACAGAGAGATCATTTTGTTTTGAATGAAAAACTAGATTGAAATGACGTCGTGCAAAATTATTTATTTATTTTTTAAATGACTATACTCACGAAGCAAAATTGTTAGTCCGAGTGTACTCTCAGTTTACACCCAAACCTATACCTAAATCCAAACTTGACATGTTGTATATGGTGATTAATGGTATAAGTTTGAACTAATGACATAATATTCCTAATCAGGCCAAATTCACATAATTCTTAAGAGGGGTTTAAGGCTCATGCAAAAGTCCCCTCTTATAAACTTGCCATTTTTCCTGAATATTTTTAATGTGAAATAAGTACTTTTAAAGCATCATAATTAGTGACCCAAACGATTGATATTACGGGGCCTCAAGTAATCATACGATCCACACAGCAGGACTTTGAATAGTGTACTTAGTTTGTCAGTTCTGACAACTGGGACCCATAACTTAGAAGTTTGCATTTCCCCCAACTCTCCTTTGTTGAGAAATCTAAGCCGCCGATCACGGGCATTTATCAGTTGAACGTATACTGGTGTTGTATTTCTCCTTTGAGGCCGGTTCTTCCGGGATGGACGTGGTTTGCCCGGCTAGTGGACGGTGGTCTGTGGGCCCACCATAATATATGCATCTCATCCACGCAGTCCATCCATTTTTCTGGATGATTTTAAGGTATGATCCTAAAAATAAGGTAGATCAAGATCTCAGGTGGACCACACCACAGGAAACAGTGGATTAAAATCCTCTGAGGAGGATCAAGTAGAAATTTATGTTTTCCCTTCATCCAGGTCTTTGTGATCTAACCAACAGGTTGGATGTTGGATGGCAAATAAACCTTACAGTGGGCCTTAGTAAGTTTTCAATGGTGAGCATTCGATTGATCACCATTGTTTTCTTGTAATGTGGTCCAGCTGAGATCTATATCTGCCTTATTTTTGAAGCCATGCTCCAAAATGGATGAACGGTGCGAATAAAACACATGCATCATTATGGGGCCCACATAGAGCCGTCCAGTAGCAACGTCACTACTGACAGTGTCAGTACACAATCCATTTTGGACCACTAGCGAATGGCTAGTTGTCCCCTCCACAGTGATGTGTGGGTAGTTGTCCTCTATGGTGTGGACCACCTTATTATTGGACAGGCATGAGTTTTGGGACATCCCTCCATCCTGGTGGGCCTCACTTACTTCGCAGTAAGATGGCACACACAAAATGTGGGTCCCGCATAGGCATTAGTGCTCGTGCAGGTCAACAACTTGTAATGGAACCGGCATCTTCTCTTTTTAACCCTCGGAAAGGGATTGTCTACTCCCCTTGCCAGTAGCTAATGGCTAGTAGTAGGTGCTCTATGGGCCCCACCATGATGGATATTTTTCATCCATGCCGTCCACCCATTCTTCCAGATCATTTTATGGTATGACCCCAAAAATGAGGTTGATCCAAATCTCAAGTCGACCCCACAGTGTTGATTGAACGGCCATCATTAAAAACTTCTTGGGGCCACGAAAGTTTTGGTTCAAGCTGATATATATTTTTTCCCTTCATCCAAGTCTGTATAACCTAATCAACAGGTTAGATATCAAATAACCATTACAGCGGGCGCTAGGAGGTTTTTGATGGTTGACATTAAATCACTACTATTTTCCCATGGTGTGGTCCACCTGAGATTTATATCACCAACTTTTTGGGATCAAAATCTAAAATTATCTTTCAAAATGTATGGACGGTGTGGATGAAACACATAAATCATGGCAAGGTCCACATAGCACCGACCACTAGCCACTGGCTGGTGGCGGCGTCACTAGCCAAACCGCGTCCTACTCCACCATGGTCGGGCCCATCATACCAATTATCAGGATTACTGAACCCTGGGACCCATTTTTCAAGACTGAATCGCTCATGGGTCTATCAGGATTACTGAACCTTGGGACCCATTTTTCAAGACTGAATCCCTTCTGGGTCCGCTGTGGATTGGCCCATACTTCAAAAACCCACTAGATGTAGAAAGATCAAGATTCATCAATGGCTGGAAACAGATAAACGGTTAAGAAAGAAAATACAGTAATCCTTCACATTCAAGTTTCAACCATCAAAAGGAAGAGTCTTCTTCAAACAGGATCTTGCAATCTTCGATTTTTCGATCATGGAAAGATCCTGACCGTCCATTAAAAACCCTACAGCTCCCTCCGAGAATACATGCTGGGTTTTCAGTCTGCAGAAGTGGGGTGGGTCCATATTTCAGCGATCTGAACCATCAGATGCGTCCCACCGTGTCCCCATCCCCCACAAATCTCAAAGTTTGTAAGATCATAACCATCGAATCATTGATTCGTTTGGGTGAATCTAGAAGGACTAATTCAACGGTTAGGATTTTTCCATCAGCTCTTTTTTTTTGCAACATCATGTGACGTATGCTCGTGTCCTTGTACTCATCACCGTACATGTTTCATAATTACTGTCGTCCATCCATAAGAAGGATTTGTCTGATCTTAGTAAGGCATCTTAATGTCACTTTCGTGAGGGTCCCACCGTCGATGTGAACTAATCAAAGGTTGAGATGGGCATGGGAGATTGAAAGTACGTACGTGGCACTTTTTTCACTCGATGGACTACACGCGTCACTAATGAAAGTGTGACTCAGAGTCTTTTACTCATATAGGATCCAGGACAGTGGTCCCAACAGGACGACTTGTCCTGACCTGTACCCGTGTGCTAGGTGGGCCACAAATCCAAATGGTGAAGCTGGGGCGGTCTGGTAGCCTGCGGACTAGTGAAATGAATTCATAGTCCGCTAGCTTTGACATGTGTAGAGATTATTTAAACCGTTGGAAAGAGCAGGACCATCAATGGATCGGCTGTTAGACATGAATTGCCTCAAATGATCCTAACCATTCGATACCGGGACAGATGGGATCAATGAATGATCAACAGTGCATATTCAAGTATGCTCTTTGAATGGTTGAATGATCTTAAAGAAAAGGAGACCGTACATGCCATGGTGATGGTGGTCTATGATCTAGTTAACGGACCATGACTTCATTGTCACGGTCTGAAATGAGGCCAAGCAAAGCATATGGTTGAGAGGGAAGCAGATTATCTTGTGAGTGAATCACCGTTGATACCCTTTGAGAGCCATTTAGTTGTAATTAAATAAGCGAAGTACCACGGTAAGCAATGGAACATACAAAGCATATTTGAAAGTTGTTGGTTTAGGGAAGTACTCCGCTGAGCTCAAGTAACATCAGCAGATATCCAAGGAATCAATTTCTGATTAAAGATTGTTTACTCCAGCTGACTTGGGCCTCATCTCTCATAGTAGGCTGGGACGTGTTACTGCCATGGGAAGGTAGGTGGGGCCACTACGATGTTTGTGAGAAATTCACCCTATCTATATCATTTTATAATTTAGCTAAAAAATGAGGCAGTTCCAAAACTCGAGGAGGGCACGTGACAAGAAACAATGATGATGTAGCATTTCTTTCTTCATTGGCATCCAATATATATATAAAGGTTGATTTCTTGATGAATCCCAAGATAAAAAAGATTTTTCTTATCAATTATTTGATAATAATTAGTCTCAATCATAGTATTTTTATTAATGTTAGTTCCAGTACCTATATCGGTCCAAGACTCAATATCTCAGTATCGATATTCTTTCTAAGAAAAAAATTGAGAACTCTCCACTCCAAATAAGATTTTTTCCCATATCAATAATAGACCTTTCCCCTGGATAATCATTAATAGCTATACCCCCAGGTACATAAAATGATTCAAGTTTAAGCATGTTGTAATTATATGGAATCTCTTGGTCTCAATTTACTTGGAATGGCGATCCATAAATATATGAGTCATTCCTGTCTTCATAATGAATATATTTATGTGATAAAAGATCATATCTGCAGTGTTTTTAAAATATTTCCTTTTGGCTTGGTAATGAATTCACTACATAGTGTCCACAGTTGAAACATTTGAAGGGTTACAAAAGATTTGAATCAGGTTAATATATTGGGTTTTTAGTTCAAACCAACAGGAATGACCTTATGAATGATATGGATGGCATACAAACATCAGTGGACCTCAGGAAGGTCTCAACAGTACGCATTTCTCTACCCACCTTTTTCCGTTGAATAGCCCACATAAGTTTTGGACCCGTCTCATTTTGTGGCCCATGTTCTGACCTAACAGAACTAGCTAAATAGATGAATAGAAAAAATTTCTTATAAACATCATGGTGGCCCCACCTAGCTTCTTGTGGTAAGTAGTTCCTGTGAAAGGCTTTCACAGGCAAGCCATACTGCTTGGGCTGAGCTCTCTTGGAATTTGATACGGTGGGATTTAATAGGAAGGGCTGACAACTATTAAAGATAGGACCCACTTAAAGCGTGTTTAAAAGTTGCTTTTAGAGTATGTAATTTATAGCAGTCTATCATCCACTCAAATCTTGCTGGCCATATGGTGAGGAATTGGGTCATGCGGGGCAGTACCCAATCAATCATGGCCAGTAGATTGCTGAGATAATTCTATCAGCTTGTATTGTTGTCATTTCATTGGACATTCCTCTGTGGTTTTGAAAAGGAAAACACTTGCATACCTTTTGCTGGATACTGTCCATTATGTACGTCATCTTTTTTCCTTAATTTCAAAAGATAAAGCTGATTAAACACTCAAATAGGGAGTACTACCCCCACAGGGGCCTAGCCAGAGAATGACTATTCTCGCTTGGGCACTATAGGGCCCACTGTGATGTATGTGTTTTATCTACTTGTCCATCCATTTTAACATATGGTGATGAGTTTTTGAGGCATATGGAAGGCTCAAGTGGACCACAGTAGGGGTGTGTTTGGACCACAGAATAGTATAGTATTGAATTGTATTAGATGAAATTAACATTGTAATTGGAGAATGATTGTATGTCTAAAAATAGCATTATATTTTAGTAATCCAATTCCATATTTGAAATAAAATTCTTGCTACGGGACAACACTAAATTAAGCAAAATCCTATTTGGTTGACCATGAAATTGTAATCAACTCAGTAAATTCACAATGGATGTAGTTCACTTGTATACGTATATAACTAGAATGTCACGTTTAAACTGTATATATAGATGGGCATGAATAAATGCATGCATCGATGTGGGTCCTACATGTATAATAGATTTCAAAATTCACATAAATTCCACCACCAATGTGGGGCCCACATGTGTATTGGATTTCAAAATTCACTAAAATTCATTTGGTCCAACCAAATATAATTTCATTCTACCGAATCCCATCCTTTCTTATCCTCCCCAACGCCCGATGAAAATCGCAACGGACCAAGAGCAATTCTATCCCACCTACTCCAATATAATACAGTGCACCACGATGTAATATGTTAGGTCTACTGGGGCAGTACCCAATCCGCGTCCAAACCCATGCGTGGTCCACATGAGTTTTCGAAAACCGTGACATTTGCATAATTATTTCTTTCTATTGATGAACATTTGAAGAATGGATTAGCTGCTATATAAAATTAAAAAAAACACTAATGGTGACTATTCAATATCAACTCTTTCCCATGTTTTGACCTTCCTGAGTATTGGATTGTAATTATTTTTGGGCTCAATGGTTCATATGATACAAAATATCTGATGGACGGTGTGGATCTTATAAAAGTTCCGTCCACGTGGCTCTCGATCAGCAAAAGCAACCCCAGCATGTGCATAGCGCGATGTACGCTGGCACAGGGTCAAAGAAGCTTCGGTAGTTTTCTTTCTTTTCCGGTACAGGACGATTCCCTGGTGCAGTCACAGTCACAAAAACCAAGACAAGAAGGAGAGAAAGCTACGTACACGCAGCGATCGAGGACGAAGGCGATTGGTCCTGATGCAGGTATTCAATTGCACATGGCCGTCTGACACTTTCGCCAGTGTTTGACGCTTTCGTTGGCCGCTTACTAATAGATTTCAACGCTTTTGACTTGCCATTTCCTATGGATGGCCCATAAAGGTTAAACCCAGATTTTTGAGATATCTGTATGGTTGTAAATCATCCCTCCGACACGTGGCATATTGTATGGATGATAGTGAGATGTCATCGAATCAAATGATAAAACCATCAGATTTTCGCGTGGAATTTGAAATTTTCATTATTTCATTTTCTTAACGTCCATTTATGGTAAAAAATTGGACGGTGAGGATTTCCTATCATTGTAAGATGTTGGTCTTTTCATATGGACGGTAAAGATGGACGTGTGTATCTTCCATTTGTATGGTGGATGAGACGGCCCAACATGAGAACTTGTGGTGAACTAACACCAAAAGATGGTGGGTGGGGAATGGGGACGCGGATTGCGTCCTATCCCCACCCGGACGGTAATCCGTCCTGGCAGGACTCTGTGGGGCCCACCGTAATGTGAGTGTTATATCGACGCCGTTCACCGATTTTATCCGATAATTTTAAAGTATTATACAAAAAATGAGACAGGTCGACAGCTCCAGTGGATCACACCAAAGGAAGCTGCACTGATAATGACAACCACCGTTGAAACCTTTCTAAGGGCCAAAAAGATGTTTTTTACCATCCAACCTATTCATAAGGTCATGTAGACGTGGATGAAGTGAAAACACAAATACCAGCTTGATCCGAAACTTCTCCAGCTTCCAAGAATTTTTTAATGGTGGAAGTTCAATCCCCACTTTGTGGTCCACTTAAGCCTTTTACCGCCTCCTTTTTTGGATCATGAAGTAAAATGATCTTACAAAATCTGTGAACGGCGTGGATAAGAGACTTACATTACGGTGGGCCCCACAGTATACTGCCCGGACGGATTACCGTCCGGGGATGGAAACCGCCTCCCAACGTACAAAGATTAAATAAATATGGTACTCACCAGAGCATGGTGGATAAAACACATGCCATCATCCACAGTACATAGACCAGAAGGTACTGACATCAGGACGGTCCACATTTACCCACTGCCCAATTGCATGACCCAAATGTTTCTTTGATGGCACGGTTCGAAGATCACATAGATATTTACCGCATGTAATTTGGACGATTAACCATGCTCCTATTAAACAATCATTAATAGCCACCTATTGAATATGTTAGATTATATTATCAATTAAAATTAGCAATGTGGCATTGGCATGTACATTTTTAAATGACATAGATCATTTGCCATGATTGCTTTGAATGGATGCATATGTATGATTATACATGCTTTTTCCCAGAACAAATAAAACTTGATTTTCTTTGCCGCGGAGCATGTGTCTAAAATCACACTTATCAAGCAATTCATAGCTATATGATGGTTAAAAGTATAACAGTGAGAGGCTCAAATACCAATCATCTTCATCATCATCATCACCGTATAAATACTTATCTCAATTAAATATAATCATGGCACGCTATTTTACTCTGTTAGGGCCTGTTTGGGAGCATGGATTTGGATCCCTGGATTAGAAATACTCTTGTTGTGTTTTGCACCGTGAATTAGAATCCCCTCTAATCCAAAAGTGTGTGTGTGTCTATATATATATATATATATATATATATATATATATATATATATATATAGTGTATTTATAAGGGTTTGAATTTAATTACTAAATCAACTTTAATATTTTTAATTAGTGTAAATATGTAATGTTTGACATAATGGTTATAATAAGCTTATTGAAATATATACTTTACCTAAAAATGATGAAATTCCAAATCTCAGATGGGCCACAAGTACAAGTTCACATTCAAGTGAGTAACCAACGATTTTTAACCGTTGATTTACATGGACAATGTTTGGATGGTATTGATCATCATATTAAAGTAACCATAGTAATGCAATTGATAATCTAATTGTTTTGAGATATCATTAGTGGGCCATGTGCCCAATAGAATAATAGTTTGGTGACACACATGTTACACATGCAACCTTTAGAAAGGATTTTAGATGTAATCCAACCTCCCATTTGAAAACCCCCCCCCCCAAAGGTTATGCTTTCATGAACCGTTCAAGTTCTCATTAATCAGCATACAAAATCTATCATCTTATATACTATACTTCATGGATGATCCTTCAATTTAAATCTTGAACTTGAATCTGAGCCATTAAATTTTTTCTTCCAAGTCAATCACTCATTCAACAAATGTTACAATGCCATAAGAATCCATAAGACAACGGGCGAATCATCATTTAATAGGCTGTAAGAGGGCTACGGGTAACAGTGACGTTTATTTATTATTATTATTATTATTATTATTTTTCTGTTAGCTTGTTAGTACACTCCACTGTCAGTTCACACTTCACTGTTAGCCACCCCCACCAAGGATCGATGCCAAGACCCTGTTGAAACCAGGTCTCTTTCACTTGAGCTATGGATCAGGGTGTACAGTGACGTTTATCTAGGTTGGGATGAAAATAATAAATAAAAAGTAGCCACTTAACCCTATCAAAACCTGCCACGTGTGGAAATGAATCACACACTAATCTGATAAGTTTGTCAGGCTATTATCCTCATCACTATGGACGGTACACGCAATAATGCATCTAAATGAGGTTGATAGGGTTAGATTCATTGATCGATTTCTCCTAGCCGTTCATCTATTTTTCACAGGCGTGTCCACCTGATGATCATATCTGATCTCGTACTCGTGTGAGTTGAGTCCCTAACGAAAGCCAAAGGGGAGAAAAATATAAAATAGAAAATCGTTCGAATGAATACTCTCAAATTCTCATGTCTGTGCTGCTCAACTACAGTCTACAGTTCATCGGGACAACTAATACATGTACACATGCAACGGACCGGACATCCTTCCGTGTGCTTGTGGACCACTCACCGTGCATGCAAAACAGCACTCCATTCCGCACTTGGGATCTGCGCCGCTTGGGTGGACCTACAACGTACTTGCACGAGTACGGTCCAGATTCAAGGTACTTGTGTGGACCATCAGATGTCCGGACCAGACTGATTTTTGGCATTGGCAATCTAAATGGAGAGACCCACCTGCTGAGCGGCTTCGATTTCGCACGTCGTTTTTCTCTGCAAAGATGAGGGAAGAAGGGCAAAAATACATGAACAAACAGTCTTCTCTCTCATCCGCCGTTAATGAAGCGAAAAATCCGATAGACGGCTGCTGCAATCTCGTCAGCTGACCCAAGCTTACACCCCTCTTCTATCTGCAATCCGTTAGAGAGAACATCTTATTAGAATTTCTCAAATTTTGCTAATCCTACACGCACATCATACTCGGGATGATCACGTGTCAATGTGGCACCAACTATCAGGCCATCTCCACCGTCCAATCCCCTCAACAGGTGGGCCACAAGTTGGCCATCTTTGTAACTGTAAATATTTTTTTGGGGGCCCACAAAATGAGCGGACTGATCCAATCTTTTGGGCCAGGGCACAATATGGGGCCATCCTGATCAATGGCTCGGATCATGCACGTGCACCCACGAGCCTAGATGTTCATGTAGGACTAACAGATTTTCATCCATTGGTAGTTATGATAGTCAATGTTTTAATTACCTTGAGATTAAAGGAGTAGAGAACTGAGTGTTCTGAAGAAGTTACATTGAGGTGTAATATAGCTAAGGAGAGATCTTCCAGAGCAGCAATGGCCTTGAGAAGCTGCTCTGGCTTCCTCGGCGACAAGATCTTGAGATTTACGTGCGTTTGGACGACCGTCACCTCAATGTCGGCCACCGCAGACGTGTTCTTGATGGTGAATTCAACATGCTGGCCTTCATCATCGATGTGGGTATCAACAGTGTATTTGGAGTGTGGCTGTTGGGAGTAGGCAGTGTATTGTGGCGATATGAAGAAGTCATTGAAAGGTATCAAAGCATTGGCTCCATATCCTTCTTTCTCTGTTTGTCGCCTTTGCTTCTGTGCTTGAAGCGATTGTAAGAGCTGTTCTAACTCCTTCACGAAATCTATGGCACCTCCAACTATTGAAGCTTGGTCTCCCTAAAAGAATGAAAATTCAGGTTAGCGCGAAATAAATCGATGCCGCATTTGGGTAGACCATCAATTTGAATTGCAGTTATTAGTCTAGTGAAGTAGAAATAAAAAAGTTGTAATTTCCTCAGGAGATCTCATTGAGGGTTTGAGCACCTTCGAAATTCCAATTATGTTACGAAATTGCAATTTGAGGGCTATTTACCATTCACAAAATTCATTCCCTCTTGATTAAACTGAATTTTTCACCATTCAATTTGCTTGTGTGTCCAAAAACAGCCTAAAGTATAGTTCGGCTGTGAGGTTTGATAGTAATGAGATGGAGTAAAGCCACAACTTCACACCAACTAGAATCACAACTGCATTTCATGTGTTTCTCTGCACCTGTTGGATTGAATCTTGAGCATTCAGTTCCATGAATTTCAATTACATCCCTAAAAATTTCAACTTGAAAGTTACCTCATCGGAATTGGGAGCCCAGTCGATCAATTTGAATACTAAGCTCTTATTTGTTTGCCACTTAAAAATGAGCTTTTCTTTGTTAATCAAAACATAATTATGATTAATGAAAATGAGATGAAGTCATTTTTCAGTGGCAACCAAACAGGGCCTGACGTAATTTCAATTTGGTCATTTCTACCTTATTGAACTAGTTATTGATTTTATTTTATTTTTAAACACACACCCACACCACGTGGGAACTCAATCCCATGATCTCAGTGTTGAAATAGAGTCTGTCTACCGCTGAGCCATGGAGCCAAACTCAAACTAGTTATTGATATTACATTCAATGTTCATCCAACTAATGCCTTAGAGCCCAATAAAGCAGGCAGGATGCTTACCCGTCCAAACGAGCAGACATTCCTGTCCCAAAACAGAGCAGTCTAATTTGGGTTGGAAAAGGCAGTTAGACCACCTAAGTTTGAGAAATTTGATATTGTGTTTTAATTCTAGTTTAGAATTTCAGGGCCTATTTGGAGAGTGACACTCTGAAATGGGGTGGAGAGCATGAATTTAAGGGTCCATTTGGTGGCAGGACAGGTAAGATCACTCCAAATCAGCAAATGTTGCAACTCTGTTTGTGGTGGAATAGGCAAAACGAACCCAAACAGTTTTTTTTATTTTTTTTTTCTTTTTCTTTTCTTGCACTCAAAATTTATGGCATGAGGATGATCTGAATCATTCATGTTCTAGTTACTGCCTTACAGAAGTTATGACTTATAATCATGCTTCTTTGATAATCCTAACCTTAGACTCTTGGACTTGAATATGAGCCATTCAAGCATTATTTTTCTACATTCCAAATTGATCTTCATACACAATCATACATTCAACAGCATAGCATCATCTAGGATGCAAGATGAGGGATATGGAATGTTAGCTGTAGTTTGGTGGGCAACTTATCCTATCAAAACTCTATCAAGATCATTTTTAATCCTTACCAAACAGAACATATCTAATACATGATTATGACTAACTAAAATGTATCATAATTCACCAAGTTTAGAAACTTACTCTCTGAATGAAGGAAGATGGCATGAGAGACCGAAGGGCATTTAGATGGTCATTCATCTGCTTCCGCCTATTGCGTTCCACTACAATGTGGGTCATCCGTTGGCTCTCAACCTCTTCATGGTTCTTGCACGGCTTTGCTCTCTTCCTTTTCCTCTTCTCTCGAATTGGGGGTGCTTTCACAAATGGGGGTGTTGTTTGTTCTGAAACCCAGAAGGAAGATGGACCGGAATTTCCGACATCCTTGCAATTTTCTGGAGAAATGGGTTCTCGACAGCAGCTTACGGCTTCTAGACACGAAGAGGAGTGGGGATATTGGTGCTCCTTGGCTTCGGATTTAACAGGGGAATGCGATTCTGATACATGGGTTATGCAGCTTTCGAGCTCTAATGGCAGGATTCTAGAGTCGATTTCAGGGACGTGGGTCTTCTTCCAAGGATTCTTTTGCTGCTGCAATCTTAGAAGAAGCTGGAAGTTTGATTCTGGTAATGGTGAAACGGATGGGGATTCAACACCTTCTAGCATTTGGAGAAATGGAATTTTATCGTCGAAGCTGGGGTTCGAGAAAGGTGCCTCAAATCTCAAGCTATCTGTATTGAGAAATGGCCCATAGCTAAAATCCAATGCATTGCTTTGGTCCAAGAACTCCACATTTAAATGCTCTCCAAGGAACTGAAAATCCAACAAAAACAAATCAAGATCTTAAAAAATAAAATAAAAAAACAACAACAACAAAAGAAGAGACAAAAAACACAAACTCAAACAACACTGGGGAAAGTGGGATGAAATAATAACTGGGTTTTTCTATCAGTGTCTCGTACAGCTGAAATTCAAACATCCCAAGAAGAAAATGGGAAATGGGAATTTGTTTTTTCTACCATGTTTTCATACACTTCAAAACTCAAATACAAACACCCCAAGAAAAAAAAACAAAAACAGAGGACTGGCTTTTGGTTTTTCTCCTAAACTCTGATACGCGTCAAATTCAGAGACCCCGTGAAGAAAGAGAAGAAAACAAAGAAAATCCCAACTGGGTTTTGCTCCTTGGGTCTCACACACTTCTACTTCAAACGCTCTAAAGCAGAGAAGAAGAACAGAAAAAAGAAAAGACGAAAAGTAGAGAAGAAAAGGGCTATTTCAGTGAATGGATGGGGCCTGCTGTCATTACAGAAAGGAAAGGAATGGAATAGAATGTAAGAAAGGAAAAGGAGCAGAGGTTTCCTTTTGGATTTCCAGAAACACTTGCATTAACAAAGAGCATTGAATGCGAGTCTGAGACGAAGTAAATGAGGTTCTGGAAATGGAGATTTTCAAAGGCAAAGCTATAACTTACGCGGGGGTTGACGGGTCCTTGGAGCCTCTCCATGGCAACAACAGTGGTGTAGAAACGCGTACTACAACCTCTCTTTTTCTCCCTCCTATATCAAAGCAGCTTCATTTAAATCCCACCGCTCTTCCCCTCCATTGCAAACATTCAGTTTTGAGGGAGCAGCTTCAGTAAATGTAGTCAGAGCAGAGCAGAGAAAAGACATCCGAGAGAGAGATGGAAATGTAGGTGAGGAATGAAGGGTGGAAAACCACTTCTCCGATACATTATAAAATGAAGAAATTGTCAAATGGCAGTGATGGGATGGTGTTTAAGAGAGAGAGGGAGAGGGAGAGGGAGAGAGAGTCCCACAGCCGCCTAAGAGCGGAGAAGGTGTTACCCGGCTAACACCTTATCGGGTGTTATCCTTACCGTGTGAGGCTTACCTTGATTTTTTTTGGTATATCCACACCGTTCATCCCTTTTTTTTAGCTCATTTTAGTTGTTATTCTAAAAATTAAAAAGATACGAATATCCGGTGGACCATACCACTGGAAAAATTGTCAAATGACCATTAAAATATTTTTGTAGACAATAAAAGTTTCAGATGAAGCTGATATTTATATTTTATCTTCATCCAGATCTGTTTGACATTATCAACGGTTTGGATGGAAAACAAAAATTACGGTCTGCTTACATTTGGCCACGGAAGTTTTTAATGGTAGGCGTTCAATCAGCAATGTTTCATGTGGTGTGGTCCACCTGAGAAGTGGATCTACTTAACTTTCGGGACCATGTCCTAAAATGGGCTGGAAAAATGGATGGACGGCGTGGATATACAACACGAGGTGGGCCCCACAGTAAGGGTAACAGCCGTGTTACCCAGGTAACACCTGTGTCCTTCGCTGCTGGACAAATCTGCCACGCCAATAATGCATGGGAGCCTGTAAACCAGACAATCTCTCTCTCTCTTTCTCAACAGCGGAGAAATCTCCTGCCAGGGATTTTGTCATCCGTGTGATGATGGGTCAGGGACTCAAGGCATGCTTCGCCCCACACCCACATGGGAGATCATACAATAGAGCCTGTAGAACTAGAATGTGGTAGAGCCATCTCTAGATAGCACGTGTGCCATGATTATTTACCAATTACGACCGTTGATCTCGCTTCCCATGCAATGGATGGTGGATGCTTCGAAATTTACATCCATCTAATCAGTAAATTCTTAACTAAACAAAAATAGATCAACGTTTACCATTCAATTCGGAACCGAATTCTCTACAACACCTGTTTTGCTTAGCTGTGTAAGACACCCCGGATGTGTGGGGCCCACCACTTTTTTATACGTAAATCCACTCCGTCCATCAGGTGAAAACCCATGTCTAAACTGTATATTTGAAAGATCATCTGATAAAAAGACCTTGATTGCTCACACCAATGGAAATGATGTGAAATTGCTCGAAAAATGTCTCAGTTCGGTGGACCAGTTGATATTTGGATCAGGTTCGTTTTGTATTTTCACTTTCATCCCACCTGATTAGTAGGTTTGATGAAAGAAACAAGCCACGGTGGCCCCACATATATACCTATGGCTGAGCATCCCATCCTCATTGTCCCCTGTGGTGTGGCCCATATAAGTTGTGGATCTCACCGAATTTTTCCCTCTAGAACACATATCGAGGATAAAACCTGATGGACGGAGTGGATTTTACATCTGTGGATCCCAAAAGCTTGGGCATTTTATGGGTGGCATAGAACGGGTGTGGGAGAGGATTCGATATGGAAAAGCCAGGAAAAGTGATGACTATATTGTTAAATACGTGTGATTTTTCACACATAGGCCATCTATGATGCATAATACTAGATGGACGGCTCTGATTGATGCATCACCGTGGAATTCGTGCTTTGCAGTGTATGCTTGGGTTTTCAGCTCTGAAAAAGGCAGTCCACGGTTTTCGGACCCTGGTCGTCGGTATTATAGGTGTACACGAACCGAGCTAGCTCGGTTTGCTTGCTCGACTCAACTCCAAAAAGCTCGTTTGGACTCGGTTCGAAGCTCAGTTCAAGCCACGTCAAGTTAATTTTTTAAGCTCAAAAATGATTTTGAGCCGAGTTGGAGCTAGCCCAGCTGGACTCAACTCGGATCGAACCTAGCTTGAATCGACCTCGGATCGAACCAGTTCGGTGACTCCGTTACTTTGTTGCTCACCAAGTGTTTGATGAAATGACTCAAGGAAGTGTGGCGGGTGGCAAGTAGGGGTGCACATCGAACCGGTAGAATAGTAGAATCGGACCAGAACAGACCAAATGGTCTGATTTGGTCTAGTTCTACAGTGCACCGGTTCCAGTTCCGGTTTCAAAATTAAAAAAATCAATTACATCAGTTCGATTCTCGATTTTAGGGTATGTAGAACTGCACCGAATCGTGAACCGATCCGTAGAACCAAACCATAGATCCGATCCGTAGAACCGAACCGTGGAACCAAACTTGGAATCGAATTAGGAACCCTTTAATTGTTTCCATATTTGACTCATGATTTATGGTTTATAATGCACCATTTGATTGTTTCTATAAATGTATTTTTGCACACCTTATACAATATCTAAACCATTCATCAAATTGATCACAACATGAATGGACATAGACTAGATAATAAAATAAAACATGCAATTGAGCGGAACCAATCCGGAACCGAACCGATTTTAATGGTTTGGTTCCGGTTTGGTTCTAGCTAGCAGTCCGGTTCTGGTTCCAAATATCCTAGAACCGTTAGGAATGGTTCGGTTCCAGTTTCACCCTAGAACCGGACCAAACTGACCCGTGTGCACCCCCAGTGGTAAGGAAGGTATGTAAATAAAACAAATACCCTTTTTTTTTTCTTGATTTTTATGTTGCTTAGAAGGTGTTTTATAAAATACCTGTAAAACCATTATTGTTATTTTACATATAGTGGGATTTTGAATGTGTAGTCCAGGTGTTTGTGGAAATGCTCTACAGGTGAACTCGTTCGATCTTGGCTCAAACTTGGCTCGAACAACCGAGCTGCTAACCAAATCGAGCCGAGCTAGCTAGTCAGGTTCGAGGACCGATCCAAGCCAAGTTCGAGCTGAGATCAACTAGTGGCCAAGCTGAGTCAAGTTGAGGCCAGCTTAACTCGGTTCGACTTGATGTACACCCCTAAATTGGTGATGGAAGCAGAGTGCTTAATGCTGACGAAATCCATGCAGGGCTTTGTAGGTCCCTCCGAAATATATGGGTTTTATCCATGCTGTTTATCCATTTTTCCAGATCAATTTTAGGATATTAATCCAAAAATGAGGCAGATCCAAGGCTCAAGTGGACCACACCACAGGAAGCAACAGCGATAATGATGCCAATCATTGAAACCTTCCTAAGGTCCACAACATATGCATAAGGTCGTACAAAAATGGATGAAGGGAAAACACAAATTTCATCCAATCTATTCATAAGGTTTTTTGGACGATGGAAAACACAAATTTCAGCTTGACCCAAAACTTTGTGGCCCAAAGAAGTTTTCAATAGTAACCCCCACTGTGTGGTCCACTTGAGCCTCATATCTTTCTAATTTTTGACTCATACGCTAAAATTGATCTGGAAAAATGGATGAACGGTGTGGATAACACGCATACATCAAAGTGAGCCCCACAGAGCTCCTGCCTGGACCGGGGCAGGATGCAATCCAGTTCCCCATATTATATTCTTGATTAACGAACTATGACTCTTACCATACTCATGCTACCTATGGAACGGCTGAAAATTGTCCCTCGGCCCATGGGCCGAGTCTGGACTTGGGCCTTTCATGGCTGGCCCAATCAAGTTTAGGTCAGGCCTGCAGTCAAGTCATTTTACCCCAACCTAAGCCAGCCCAACTTCCCATGCACACGATTTATATCCTACAAATATGTCATTGTAATCCTAGGTTAATTAAGACCGTTGATTTTATTCCTCTAAAATGTTTACTTTCTCTGCATTTCTAGCCCATTTAATCAACAGATAAAAGAATGTTCAAGTAGGAAATAAGGATTTTATTTACTTTCAAGCTAGGCCAGGTAAGGTTGAATGGGTCCAGACCCTAATAATTTTTTAGCCTCAGGCTTGGGCTGGGCTCAGACCTTGGGTCTTAACTGTCAGGCCAGGCCCAGTTCATTGCCACCCCTAGCCACAAGTCATTAAATCATGGCTCCTCATCAAACATTGACACAGTATACATAGGTCCTGTTGATGAAGCATGGCCCAAAAATAATAATCGAACTAACAATTCAACTCATGCCCATTAAATGGATGCGGCGGCAAAATTGGGAGGTTTCATGGTGTACAAGCTTCCATTTCGGACCATTCAATAGGTGGGGCTGATTACTAGAACTATCGCCTATGCACAATGGTTTATCCTCATGTGTCGTCATCAACATCATCATCCTCTAAGCCTCTTGCACCAATGAATTAGGGTCAGCTACATAAATCCTATTCCACCATTCCACTTTATCAAGGCCCATAACTCATGTGTGGCCTACTTTCTTTGGCTGTGATCAAGAGCTTTGTTTTGAATACTTAAAAGGTTTATAGTTTCTAATGAAGTTCCTATTTACTGCATTTCAAGTTGAATTCAAATCAAACATTAGATACGAAAGATAAAACCACAAGTACATCAAAAGAGAAATTACTACAAAGGACAGAATGGGTGTGTTTTGAGCGAGACTTAAAAGGACCAAAGTTTAAAATTGAAATACAAATGCATACAAAACAGATGCAGCCAAAAAATCCAAGAGGGAAAGTAGACAAGGGAGCATTTGGTTTTAAGATATTTAGGCCCGTTTGGATACCACCAAATAATTTACTTTTTTAACTTCCAGTAGATAAGTGACTTATTTCAGATAAATAAGTTTGAATTGCATGTGGGATATTACTGGTCCACTGCCCACATCCATGAACACATGTGGAGCAGTCGATGATAGCCCGTAGTTCGATGGACTTTATTTCAGGCGCCCGTAGCACATCCACATGATAGCCCTCCAAATAAATGGTCGTAATTAGCTCATGCATGTGCAACATGTATGAAGACTTTCTGATTGACACTGTGGAACTCATGATGCCCATGAAAATTTTTACATACAAACTCATGAGCAGCCCTTACAATTCAAATGGCACAATTTTCATAGATGGCATGATCTTGTGTGCCCCTACTAGGAAGTTGAAATTTACATTAATCTGTAGATTTGGTGGCCCTCTTGACCTTACCATATTGTAGGCAATGGTTAGCTCAACTAGATTATATAACCACGTGATCATCTAACCGTTCACTGGCTGAATGGTTTCAATCTTATGGAAGGATTCATGGCCACAGAGAGCATATTCCATTTAAATAATTCTTAAGTTGTTGTGTCACTGATAAAAATAAAAGATATAAGTTACTTTTGAAAGTAATTATATATATATATATATATATATATATATATATATATATATATATATATATATATAAAGAAAAGTAACTAATTAACTTACATGAGTTTTTTTTTTTTTTTTTAATTAAAGGCTACTTAATTGATAGTATCCAAACAAGCCGTAAATGAATATGCTTTCGAATAATGCTTAGAGAGTCGACAAGTATCATAATAAATTCTATTAAGAGTTGGAATTTATCTAAATAAAATAGAATACATAGAAACTTGAGATATGACCCAAGCTGCGTGCTAGAGATGAACATGCTCTTTTTTCATCATAGACATAGAAACCAATGCACTGAGAAAACCTTTCACATCCAACAAATAGTCACTGAGTTTCACATCCAGCAACAATCATCTATTTAGTATGTAGATCCTGTGTAACTTTATTTAATTATTTAGCGAGCATGCTCCATTTTGTTTGTTTCAGTATAGGTTAAAACATACCTATTCTTGGAAATATTTATTTAATCTTATTTTTTCTCATAGTCAGTCTGGACAAAATTTCAGGCCTAAAGAAGAAACACGATGGCCCACTGACACCTCCTTTGGAGGTGGGTTGAAAAAAAAAAAACGAAAGCTTGTCAGAGAGGCAATAGAGGGAGCGGATTATAAGGGCCCTTACCATATGGGCCCCATCTTTATGAATATGTTACATATCTTCGTTGTCCATATGTTTTTGCTCATTATAAGACGTGATCCAAGAATTAAGGAGATCCAAATCCAGTTTTTTTTTTTTTTTTTTTTGTAAATATTATTATTATTATTTTAACACCCCCACATACTTAGGCCTTAGTGGGATTTCACCACCCATGGGTACTCGAACCCTTGACCAGGTGTTGAAACTCCTGAGAGTCTACCACTGGATCAAGAGCAAGGACCCAGATCCAAATCCAATTGTTGTGATGACTATTAAAAACTTTTTGTTTGCTACAAAAGTTTTGGATCAAGCTGTTCTTTTTATTTTTCTTTTATCCCAGTTGATCCTATCAACGGGTCGGATGGAAAATAATTATTACGATGGGTCCTAGGAAGTTTTTAATGGTGGGCGTTCAATTACCAATGTTTCATGTGGTGTGGTCCATCTAAATTTTGGATTTGCTTAATTTTTGTGACCATGTCCTAAAATGGGCTGGAAAATGGATAGACAGTGTGGATATACAACACATCATCAAGGTGGGCCCCACGGTAAGGATAACACCCACTGAGGTGCTACCAGGGGAACACCTAATCCGATGTTGGGGCTTTAGAGAAAAACATGACCAGAGAAATGATTCAGTGCTTTTTGTGCACTACCGGTTGTAGTTCTCCTAGTTGCATTGGGATAGATGGATTGCTAGAAAGAGTGATATGGATTGTTCATCAGTTCAAGCACACTTTAATATTTGAAGATGGAAAAAAAAAATCATGCTGGTAAGATTGTAGATCCATCCACAAGATTGCCTTCTTTATAGCTGTCCACTTTCCAAGCTATGGCATATAAACGCATCGAATTGGTGATTAGACCATCTTGCAATCTAAGGAATGGACATAAGAAGTTGTAAAAGGGCGTGGATTGTCCAACATGGTGATATTTGATTGGTCCATGTGCCACTATTGGAGATGAGGCCCACACAAAGTGTATTTTAAAGTTGTTCAGTCAAGTACATATGGCCATGCTCATCTCTACCAGCTGTGCTTGTCTCGATCAAATCTCCCCACATCAGGTCACCAAGGATACCCATGGTAAAGGTCATCCACATTGTTTGTAGAAACTTGTATTAACATAGAAAAATACCTGTAGATGGTCTATTATGAAAATTGCAAATGCGGCGTAAATCAACTCCACATATATCATGCCCCAAACTCGGAAACCGGGCTCACAAAATTTTCGATCGCCGAATCCGGCGTTGACAGCCTCCATAGTACTCCATTCTCGGCTCTCGGGACCCATACAACAAGTTTCGATCCTGTAATCCTACAAGGAGGATTTCAAACATGATTTTGATTCTGTACAAGCATAACGATAAGCATAACCTACGAACAATAAACACAAGAACACCATCACAAAATCCACTATGATCAAAAACTTTGAGTACAATGCATATGAAGGGATATACAAGATAGTGCTAATAACAGAAACTTTAAAAGCTCGAATGTACGCTCCTGCTGCTACTATGCTACGGCCGTGTCCTAGCGTCACCTGCACACATCAATCGTGCATAAACTTATTAAAAGCTTAGAGGGTGGTGTAAGTGTGTGCGCAATATAAGCGTGCCCAGAATGAAGGTCAGAGTAATGCGGAAACATGTTGATGAGTACATGAATGCAACCAAGGCTATGCGGTGCAAGATATGAATGTTATCGGCCATGTCAAGACCATGCGATGCAAGATGCAGCTCAAGCATGCCAATCCTCATCCAAATCCTCATATCAATACAGTTCTCATTCTGGATAATCACCGGAGTTTAGTACACTCCAAATGGCACTGCCTCTCTCTCAGCGCATAGTCCAAGTGAGTGTAAGAAACCTCACTATCCGCTTGACCGACAGTCTGTCAATACCTATCCGGCACGTCGATAGCGGACCTATTCACGAGCTGGTTAAACTCAGCCTAGTAGTGCCCCCTACTCTAGGGCGAGTAAGGCCACACCCCTTTCCAACCGACCACGACATAGTGGGAGACGTGACCTCCTGGTATTCGGCCCTCATGTGCTCATATATCCACTCGGTCTCGACGTTGAAGTCATCCTTTGGTACCATAGAGTTTAAGGATTTTCACTCAGGGACATCTATGACGCCCCGTTGCTAAAAATAGTATTTCTGGTATCCAATCCAGCCACCCACGATGTGTCTGTGGAGGCTATGACCCTGATGTTGCTAAGGCATACAATAATCACAATCACACAAATGTAAGTGCATGAGTTATATTACCAGTCATGCAACAACCCCGCGCGTACCGCGGGCTCATGTAGGGCAACTCCACCTATCAGGGAACCCATAAACGATCCGCCCGAAGACATATGATATGATCAGTCACTCCTCACATCAGGCATACATATGATGCGTATGATCATGAATCGTGGATCTATACTAAACATGTTATGTGGTGATGGACTTTGTTCATAACGAAGATGGGCCTAGACGGCCTACATTACCAGTATGGGCCTAATAATGTGCCCTAGGGAGAGTGACAATGTGGACATTTAACCAACATCATCCTTACAATGTGGACGTCAAACCATCATTTCTCCCAAGGCATAACCCGCCATAAAAATCATTACATAAACCATGGTAGAATCACACATTGCAATGAGCCTTATGTACACCCTGTTGGGCCTCGACCCAAGGGCTCCAAATACATCACATGGACCTCATATATATCAAAGTGGGCCTCAACCCCGACCCACAAATGCATCAAGATGGGCCTATCAAATGGGCCAAATCAATGTGTCAAATCAAATGGGTCAGCTTAATTGGGCTTCATGTATATCAAATAGGCCGCACCGATGGGCCCCATGTATATCAAATCGGGCCCACCCTTATGTATTTAAGACCCGACCAATTTATAAGTTAACATAGAGTTAGATGAAGTGAAAGCCAAATATCAACTTGAGTGGGAATCACAGTGGCTACTAAGAAGTTTAAATGGTGGATGCCACTGTACCCCACTATTATTGCAATTGGTGGGGTCCATGTGAACTTTGGATCTCACTCAACCATACCATAAAATGATCTCACAAATGGTTGAATGGTTTGGATACAACACATACATCATGGTGGGTCCAATAGATAGACGACATGGATGAAACAGGTGGGACCCACGGATCTTGCTGTTGTCTGTACATCAGCTAGTGGTGGCATCCACATAGCTAAAGCAGGTCCCACATACCCACTAACGTCAATAAGCAGTTATATAACTGTTGCACATGCAGCCTTTGCTGCCATGAAGAGGGCAGAGGTGGTCCCACTTGGGGCCCACCATAACGTGTATCTACCATCCAATCTGCTGATAAGGTCACACGTACCTGGATAAAAGGAAAAACAAATTTCGTATGATCCAAAGCTCCTGGACGCCCAAAAGGGTTTCAATGGCAGTCGTTCAATCAACATTGTTCCCTATGATGTGGGCCACATGAGTTGTGTACATGGCTGATTTTTGGGGTGGCCCATGGTCAGAAGGGGGCCATCAGATTGCACGGTGTTGATGTTCTGACACATCATGGTGGGGTCCACGGCTGGGACCCGTGGTCCCAGCCCAGTCCGTCCGTCCGTCCGATAACATTCATATCTTGTACCACATATTTGTTGTGGGTCCTACTGTCCTGGTAAATGGACAGTGATGAATATACATGAATATATCAAGGTGGGTCCACGTGGCGGCCCACCAAGGTTTGGATCAACTGATGTTTGTATTTTCCTTCATCTAAGTTTGGACAGCAAGGTGGGCTCCACAAGTGGGTTGTAATGTGGTCCACTAAATGGACAGCTTGGACACAATATATATATATATATATATATATATATATATATATATATATATATATATATATATATATCATTGGGTAGGCCATCAACAATGAAAGATTGAGAGAGAGAGAGAGAGAGAGAGAGAGAGAGAGAGAGAAGACAAAGAGATCAGTGGAGTGGAGGGAACCCCGCCACTATGGGTCCCTCATATGATTACATCACATAAATCAAATTGAGTCCCAACATAGGTGGGCCATTAAATTAGAAATCAACGATAGATCACCCACCTCTAGGCCTTCTCCTTGATCCCTTGGACTCCTTAGCTCCTATGATCAACTTTTAACGGTGGATGATGGAGTTTTAATGGTGGGGATGAGAGATGAGAGAGTGGGCCACACTTGTTGTTTTGGGAGAACTTGGGAGGGCTTGGACGTGTAGTATTTGGGTTGTTTGGGAGATCTTTGAGAAATGAGAGAAAAAGAATAATAAAAGGGATGGATGGAGTGGTACGTTTAAGGAAAAGGGCTGGGGAAGTAAGGTGTTGTTTGAAATTTGTAAAAAGAGTGATGGTTAGGGGAGAGATAGAGTTGACTTATGGAAAAGGAGGGACGGGTTGATGTACTTAGGGTATGGTGTGTACTTGACTTGTGTGATTGATTGATTGATGGGACACATTGTAGAGATTTTCTCGAAATTCGCAACGCGCGGCATTTTTCTCGAAATGAACGTAGGCCCACATCTTCTAGCCTGGGTATCGATTCGGTGCGCGAGTCACGGCGTTAGAACCGCGGCGACGACATGGTCTCTAAGGTACAAGTTTCGGATCGAGCGGACTTCAGTATGCAGGACCCGGCTTAGGTTCGCGCGCAAACATCGGATACAGGTCGAGGGTTACCGGAATTCGACCGTGAGGACCGCGGAAGCCTACGAAACGGTACGAACTAGGACACGGGTCTTACAACATAGACCAGTTAAATTGTCAAAATCATTGTTGCTAATTCAAGTCTCAAAATCATAATAGTTCAATCATTAGATTAGTGGAACATTGTTTGTTGAAACAGGATCATTGGTATTTTCATTTTTATACTTTTTAATAATGATCTACCAATCTAATGCTCTAATAATCATATAAAGGTAATTTTTAGGTCATGATAAATCTAAGGGCTGATTTGGGAGCTTGTATTTGGAATGCAAGCCATCATTAGATTCCAACTCACAAATCAACGTAATTCTGAATCCTCAATTATGTTTGTCAGTTTTTAATTGAAATGCATTGAAATCCAAAAATAAGAATGCACTAAAATTTTATAGTATATTTACATAAATTTGAATTTGATTATTAAATCAACTTTTATATCCCTATTTAGTATTCACATGTGATATTTGAAAGAATAATTATAATAAACCTATTAAAATATATACTTTGGTAAAAAGTGAGGCTTAGGTGAGCCACAAGTATTGGATCACAAACGAACGACTCACCAACATTTTTTAACCATTGATTTACATAGCCAATATTTGAACAGTTTAGATTATTCTATTAATATAATTTTAGTGATGCAGCCGATAATTTAATTATTTCGAGGTGCCATCAACATGCCACATGTATAATAAATTCTAAACCTACCAATATATTTGTTATATGTACCACTCTCCATCCTTTAAAAGAAGCCAAAAAGGCATTTGCTTTTGAAGGATAACAAAAGGGAGATATTTCAAAATACAAAAATAAAAAATAAAAAAATTTGTGTATTCTAAATACCTCCAAGTCTATACTATGAAATGACTTTTAGATTCCGAATGCAAACGACTCCTAAGCTAGGACTAATAATTTAGTCTATTTAATTTAAATTAGATGTACTCCAAATATGTAATTTTTAAGTGCCCACACATCAACTTGGCACTCTACCCAAGCATCAAAGTTTTCCTCTAACACAAATGCTATAGCTATTGACTGACTATCTCGGTGGATGACAACACAATGAAGCATAGTAGCTTGGTACAAGTATGGCATGGCAAGGTTTGATTGAATTGCAGGCTGTCGAGATATGTTTACTCAAGTACTGCAATTAAACAAAAAAAAAATTAATTAAACTCATTTCTTACAGCAGTCTGACATTCAATCAAATTATACCACATCATGCCTGTGTCAAACTTGATATGGGCAGGGTATTACCTAATCCAGGTACATCATGGTGGAACTCATAAAGTATGGGGCAAATTGTGTGGTGACCCTAGTTACCTGATTTTACGACATTAGGGCTCACCATTATCTATGTGTTTTTTCTATGTCATTCATTTACTTGTTAGCTCATTTTTGGGCACGAACCCGAATTTGAAGCTTGAAGCATATTCAAAACTCAAGTGAACTACACTACAGGAAACACTGGGGATAATAATGTCTACCCTTGAAAACTTCCAAAGTATATAAGTTTTATATCCAGCTGATATTTGTGTTTTTCCTTCATATTTTGTGTGTATGGCCTAGGAAAGGTTTTTAATAGTCAATATTTCAGTTAGCGTGCACACCTAAAATATGTATCTACATAATTTTTGGGAGCATGGCCTAATATAAGTTGGAAAAATAGATGGACAGTGTGGATATACAAATGCAAACATTGAGGTGGGCCCTACGGTCAGAGTTCCACCCACATTGCTGGTTCCTGATTGCAGTGAAGTCACGCTCAACATCATACAGATGTGCCCATTCTACGGACAAATCACGGACGTGCCAGATTGACCTTTCCAATTGGGTGGGCCTCTAATCATATCCCCGATTATTTTTGTCCTCTTCTCTTTCAACTCATCTCCTCAGTCTGATGCATTTCACGTTTTCATCTGCCATTTCCGGGGGCCCCCTTCTCTCTTTCATCTGGGTTTCAATTATTCAAAGATCGTACGGTTGATTGGAAAAACTGATATATGGTAGGACCATGCTGCACGACAAGCATGACAGGGCGACTATCATTCACGACCGTCCATCTAGTTGTCACAACTATGCATCTTAAATAGTTTAATTTGTAGATTATATAGTCTGTTAATAGCCATCTGATCAGTGTACTTTAAAACTACGGTGGAAAAGAGATATGGTTAATGGTCGACATAAAGGAGAGTAAACGTGATGGATAGGATTGTTCTATATGTCTGATTTTTAACATGTAGATCATTCATGACAGGATTAACTAGATGAACGGTCTTGATTGATGGAATACCTGCTACGATACACGCAGAGAGATGGCCTAACCATGTCTGGACGTATCCATCTCCCGAAGATGAACTACGAGGCTCCTCAATGAGTTGAGCCAGTTGACCAAACAGATGCAGATCTGCTGACTCACTCTAGCTTCTGTTCTGACTATTTGGTGGAGGATGATACAGTATAGCCGGAAGAACGGGAGTATGGAAGTGCCATATTTCCAGAGTACACGTGGTAGGTTTATATATCAATCAGAATCGTTCATTTAGTGGGCCCTACTATAAGTACAAGGAATAACTAAATATACGCGAATATCAAATGATCTATCCATCTGATGAATAGGATTTAATAAAAGACCTTAAATGAAATTAATTAATGGTCAACATCTAACGCCATAAACTAACAAAAGGTGAGGGCCATGGATCTTTGATAGTCTTTACTTTCAACGTATGGACCCTCGATGGTTGGAATGTACAGTTGGACCGTACCGATTGCATGTTACTCTGCCACGTATGCTTCAGTAAAAAGGCTCTACCATGCTATACGGTTCTTCCGGATCTAAACCTCCTTTCGAGGTGCGAGATGATACGGTAGTGCGGGAGAACCCGAATATGGTAGATACATCTCTGTGCATGACACGTGGACAGGTTATCTATCAATCTGAACTATTCAACTAGTGGACCGCATTATAGATGGACCATCCATAACTTATCTTTACTTTCCAACAGTTAAAATTGACCATAAACAGTATTTATTTCCCACCATTGGTTTGAAGACCGCTGTTTCGATGTCTAGGATCACCTAATCTATGCGTATCTTGAAATAATTTCCATCCATAGTGTGTCCCACTAGATGGACAGTCCTGATTGAAAGATACAGATGCCTCTTGTAAATTCACAGTACAGCTCTACCGCATTCCAGTTCTCCTTGATCTACGGTATAATTTCCAGTTGGTTAGCAAGATGATCGTATCCATCCAATCTGGCCTGACGCTGACTCGACAATTTTGGAACATCTGATCAGTGTAACTTTTTCCGTGCTGCCTGTGAAGAGTGGAATGGGCCAAATGGACAGGTCCAGATCCAACGACCAATGACAGACGCACATGGAAAGAGGGTGAACGGCCAACAAGAGTACATTTTGATAGCATGATTGTGGCACGCAAGCTTTTTTGGAGGGTGGGCCCCACACATTTTAGGTTTTTAGTTATTTGGGTCACATGAACACACGTGAACGCCATTTCAGTCGCTTGTGCGGCGACTGCCATGTCTCGCCAAAGGAAACAATGCCCACAAAGCATACACATCTTTTGTAGGGTCAGGATGGCCCACTACATTGGATAATGGTACTGATTTCATAGATTCCATTGGCTAGTAGGACCCATCTTCTCCTTGGAATCAACGTCTATCTTTTTGTTTCCCTACGATGATGGAAATCTAGGAGACTGCTTTTACCATTTATTCTACGTTGTTACAAGAGGTCCCATCTGGGCCATGGTTGAAATTAATTTCTGATGTGTGTGTCTGGAGGTTGGCGAATCCCACACGCGTGTGGAGCCGTACACATCCATACGCAGGCACTTGTGAACATTTGAAATACGTGTGTGAGATCTTAGCTTTACATGAGGTTTGGAAATGATGCTTGCATTTTTATTTTTATTTTTGCCTAAAGAATGTAACAATTTGTGTGTTCAGATGGGGCACAACGTACAAGTTGATGGTAATGGATTGGATAATCTCACTGGTTTTATTTCTAAAACATAAGCCAGCATGGTGGTGCCACTATATGGGTGGGCCCAGTCACCCTGCCATGTGTCATGTGGAGAGATGTTCTGCCATCTTCCCTTTATCATACTTCTATTTTATCTTATGGGAGTGGATGGGGTGTTACTCCCACGTGGCGCTATTTTATTAGTGTGCATATGTCTTTCAGATAAGTGAGTGCCTACTCCTAAGAATTTTTTTGAAAGTTGGTGGGCCGTCAGGCAACTTATGCTCGCCGATAAAATGGTGCTACTTAAGAGGTAACACCTTGTTCGGTGTTACCTAACTGGCTAACCTACTTCATCATTTCTCTTTTTAGTTTAGGGCATGTTTGGCCGGGCGAATCTCATGGGATTAGGAGGGATGGGATGGATTTTAAGGTAATGACGGTGAATTGGTTTAAGATTCATGGAATTGCTATATATATCCTGGGACAAGTTCACTGAGTTGTTTGGCATGCCCGTCATATCCCAGGATTTTACCTTTCAATCCGTCCAACCATGGGATGGGATCAATTTTAAAGTAATGATGGTGATGTTAGTGGATTGTTTAAGATCCATGGGATTGCTTATATCCCGACACAAGTTCACCGGGTCTGTTTGGCTCGTCATGCATATCTCAGGATATCGCGATCACATCCCTCCTAAAACCGTGGGATCGGTCTAGCCAAACAGGCCCTTATAGGGTTATCAGGCTGGCCCATAGGCTTGCTTTAGGCTAGACTTGGGTTGGCATATATGGTCTGTGCACCACAGTCAAGCCTAAAAGTAATGCCATTTTGCCTAAAAGTAATGCCATTTTTGATTGGCGGAACATGGGCTATACATAAAGGCATGTCAGCCCAACCTGAGTCCAGTTCAACTTGAGGTGGTTAAAGTTTTCTTGAGTGTTGGCTGTTATTTTATACATTGGTTGCACAGGCATGCTAGAATTGAAATTACGACTTTAATTCGAACCAAACGATAATTACTCCAAGCGTTAAGCTAAGCAGATACGTAGTTTATAATCGAGATCTTAAAAGATTGGTCACCTATTTAGTCACTCGCTCAATGTGTAAAAAATTGGATCAGGCGTTATTCAAAGGGCGGAGTTCATCATCTGATGATGGGTTACTCATTTGACTTCCGTACAAAAGGACTTTTCAATACAAATCAAAATTAAATTGGAAAGAAATCCTTACCGTCGATCACGGAGAACAGCTAAAGAATACCTTCCCGATAGATAAACTGAGCCCAGCATGCTAGCGTAAACTCGAATTACATTTAAAGATTATCAGCTACTCAGTTACTGCTACGGATTACAATACGAAATGTAAAACAACAGGCTTAGAAAGTAAAGATTACGCTATGAAATGTAACTTGCTCAACTTGGTAAGTAAAGAATTACATTATGAAATATAAATCAACGAAATAATTGAAAAGACAATTGAAAGATAATTTTCGGTTTGTTTGGATTGGTATAAGATGATTTTCCTTCTTAATTTGCTTTGTTATTTATTGCTTTGATCCAGCCATTTGAAACTCTTCTCACGTTCCGATAGTCACTATAACCGTTCTGATGGGTTTTTTTTGACCCATCGATGCGCAAGTCCTTTCGCAACTGGGATGCGCAAGTCCTTTCGCAACTAGGATGCGCAAGTCCTTTCGCAACTGGGATGCGCAAAGTCCTTTCGCAACTAGGATGCGGAAAGGAGTTTCCTAAAACTATAAAAAGGGGTCCCTAGGATTTTTCTAGGGTATGTGTTGTGTGAAGAAAACAACAAGAGGGTTTCCTAAAGCTTTACAAGAGATTTGCTAAAGGGTTTAGGGCTATCAAAGGTGTGAGAGAGGGAGAAAGAGAGAGAGGAAGCTTATAGAAGGGAGGTTCTGCTCGTGGAGGTTCTCTACTTTGCAATCTACATCTCAGCGCTTCTATGTCCTCGTAATCGGTTAGATCTCTCCGTTTTCTTGATTTCTCTTATTGTTTATCCACTCCTGCGTGAGTGAAGAAGATTGTAACATTCTACTTCATAGTGGATTGTTGATCTGGACGAGGTCCCGTGGTTTTTTACCTCTTTGAGGGTTTTCCACGTAAAAATCTCTTGTGTGGTGTTTGATTGAAGCTTTGATTTATTTCTTTGCATTATTATCCATAATTCTGGTTTGTTTCGGGAGGCTAGATCCTAAGGTTTGCAGGAGGCATCCCAACAAAGTGGTATCAGAGCTAAGTTCATTGAACGGGTAGGATCGATTTTGAATTATGGAAGGTGGCTCAAGGATGATCAGCCTCAATGGTTCTAACTGGACCATATGGAAGGCTAAGATGGAGGACTTGCTTTATTGCAAGGACCTATATTCTCCAATCTCAGGCATATCAGCAAAATCCAAGGATATGACTGATGATGATTGGAAGAAGATGGACCGAAAGGCGGTGGGGTTTATTAGACAATGGCTGGATGATTCTGTGTTCCACCATGTGTCTACGGAAACCTCAGCCGCTAGCCTATGGCTAAAATTACAAGGGTTGTATGAGAGGAAGACAGCCGGTAATAAGATATTTTTGATAAGGCGACTTGTGAATCTCAAGTTCAAGGATGGTGGTTCTGTGGCCGAGCACATGAATGAGGTCAGCAATATAGTGAACCAACTCACCTCTATGAAGATGGTCCTGGATGATGAATTGCAGGCTTTACTATTGCTTAGTTCATTGCCTGACAGTTGGGAGACATTGGTGGTGTCTCTAAGTAACTCCGCGCCAGACGGAAAGATATCCATGGAACAGGTAACCAGTTGTCTCTTCAATGAGGAGACAAGGAGGAAGTCTCAGGGGTCTACTCAGCAAGAGGCCCTTGTGACACAGGAACGGGGGAGAGGAAAGAACAGGAAGGGCGGAAAGGCCCGAGATAAATCAAGAGGCAAGTCGAGCAACAGAAAAGATGTTGAATGCTGGAATTGTGGCAAGAAGGGCCACTATAAGCATGAATGTCGTAAGAACGACAAGAAAGGAAAAGGGAAGGAAGATGAATCAGATTCCACTGCGGTCGCTTCAGATGGCGACGTTGTTATTATTCTTTCAGCAGATCATGATGTGTGTCTCACAGATACGAGTCAGGACACCGATTGGGTGATTGACTCGGGAGCTTCTTTTCATGCGACTCCGCACAGGGACTTCTTCACAAGCTACAAGTCAGGCGACTTAGGGACCGTGAGGATGGGAAATTCTGGCATATCAAAAATTGTGGGAGTCGGTGATATTTGTGTGAAAACTGATGTGGGCTGCACATTGGTTCTCAGGGATGTGAGGCATATCCCAGACCTTCGCCTCAACTTGATGTCGACGGGAAGGCTGGATGATGATGGCTATGAAAGCCGGTTCGCTGGTGGGCGCTGGAAGCTCATCAAGGGTTCGTTGATCGCAGCCAGAGGAAAGAAGTGTTGTACCCTGTACAAGGCAAGTGTCAGTGTATGCAAGGGTGGGTTGAACGCAGCGGAAGATTCAGCTATTGACATGTGGCACAGGCGTCTAGGCCACATGAGTGAAAAAGGGCTTCAGGTACTAGCAAAGAAGCAGCTCCTTCCAGACGTGACAGGTATGCCTCTTAAAACCTGTCTTGATTGTTTATCAGGGAAACAACATAGAGTTTCATTCGTTAAAACTGCTTCTCATGTTAATAAAGTGCATGCATTAGATTTGGTTTATTCTGATGTTTGTGGTCCTATGAGGACAAAAACCTTGGGTGGGGCATTGTATTTTGTTACTTTTATAGATGATGCATCTAGGAGGGTTTGGGTTTATGCTTTGAAATCCAAGGACGAGGTCTTTGGTGTGTTTAAATTGTTTCATGCTATGGTCGAGAGAGAGACAGGTAGACCATTGAAGTGCATCCGCACTGACAATGGTGGTGAATACATTGGCGACTTTCACGAGTACTGCAAGTCCCAGGGTATACGGCATGAACAGACGGTTCCAAAGACCCCCCAGCATAATGGTGTAGCTGAGCGAATGAATCGCACCATTGTTGAGAGAATCAGATGCATGTTATCCCATGCGAAGTTGCCCAAGACGTTCTGGGGAGAAGCAATGCGCACGGCGGTGTATTTGATAAACAGGTCTCCATCAGCCCCGTTGAATGGAGAAGTGCCTGAGAAGGTGTGGACTGGACATGATCCATCGTACAGTCATCTCAGGGTGTTTGGATGCAGGGCATCCGTTCACGTACCAAAGGACGAGAGGTCCAAGCTCGATATGAAGATCAGGCAATGTGTGTTCTTAGGGTACGGTGATGAAAAATTCGGTTACAGGTTATGGGATCCGACCGAGAAGAAGCTCGTCAGGAGCAGAGGTGTGGTTTTCTTTGAAGATCAGTGTATCGAAGACATTGGTAAGCCAGAGAAGAACCAGCCTAGTTCAGGTGAGCTAGAGGACATGGATCCGACTACTCCTCCCGTGGTGCCTGATGACGGGGGAGTACAGCAAGGTGCAGAGGACGAGGGAGTTCCTTCAGAAGATGGACCAGGGGAGCAGCCCCCACTTGATCCACCTGTTGAGCCACAGGTGAGGAGGTCATCTAGGGACAGACAGCCGTCCAAGAGGTACTCGCCGCATGAGTACATTATGCTAACCGATGGGGGAGAGCCAGAAGATTATTCTGAGGCCCTAGCCGACGAGCATAAGGGGGAGTGGTTGAAAGCTATGCAAGAGGAGATGGAATCCTTGCATAAGAACCACACCTATGACATGGTGAAACTGCCTAAGGGCAAAAAAGCTCTGAGCAACAAGTGGGTGTTTAGGAAGAAGATTGAGCAGAAGAATTCACAGACGAGGTTTAAGGCCAGACTTGTGGTGAAAGGGTTTGGTCAGAGGAAAGGCATAGACTTCGAGGAGATATTCTCACCAGTGGTGAAGATGACATCCATACGGGTGTTGCTTGGGTTGGCGGCTAGCATGGATCTGGAGATAGAGCAGTTAGATGTTAAAACTGCCTTTCTCCATGGTGACCTAGAAGAAGAGATCTACATGCACCAACCAGAGGGGTTCGAAGTCAAGGGCAATGAGCATATGGTGTGTAGGCTGAGGAAGAGCTTGTATGGGCTGAAACAAGCTCCACGGCAATGGTACAAGAAGTTTGATTCATTCATGTTACAGCATGGGTATGACAGAATGGAGTCGGACCACTGTGTGTTCACACGTAAGTTCTCAGACGGTGATTTCTTAGTTCTGCTGTTATATGTTGATGACATGCTCATCATGGGAAAAGACATCAAAAAGATTGACAGGCTGAAACAGGAGTTGGGCAAGTCTTTTGCGATGAAAGACTTGGGCCCAGCTAAACAGATCCTAGGAATGGAGATAACCCGTGATAGGAGCAGCAGGAGGCTTTGGCTGTCACAAGAACGGTATATTGAGAAAGTCCTAGAACGGTTCAATATAAATGCAGCAAAGCCGGTCAGTACTCCACTAGATGGTCACTTCAGATTGAGCGACATGCAGTGTCCCAAGACGAAGGCAGAGGTGGAAGAGATGCAGAAGATACCCTACGCGTCAGCGGTAGGAAGTTTGATGTATGCTATGGTGTGTACACGCCCAGACATAGCATATGCGGTTGGTGTTGTCAGCCGGTATCTTGCCAATCCTGGCAAAGAGCATTGGGCAGCGGTGAAATGGATACTGCGGTATCTAAGAGGCTCATCCAGGTTGAGCCTATGCTATGGTGACGGTAAACCTGTATTAGAGGGCTACACAGATGCAGATATGGCAGGTGACATAGACTCAAGGAAGTCTACATCAGGGTTCATGTTCACGTTTGCAGGGGGAGCGGTCTCCTGGCAGAGCAAGCTACAGAAGGTCGTAGCATTGTCGACGACAGAGGCCGAGTACATTGCAGTCACAGGGGCATGTAAAGAGATGCTTTGGATGAAGAGGTTCCTACAGGAACTTAGCCTAAAGCAGGAGGAGCACGTGGTCTATTGCGATAGTCAGAGTGCTATACACTTGAGCAAGAATCCGAGTCAGCATTCCAAGTCGAAGCACATAGAGGTTCGGTATCACTGGATCAGGGATACTTTGGAACAGAAGATGTTACAGCTTGAGAAGGTCCACACGGACGATAATGGGTCAGATATGATGACCAAGGCTTTGCTCAAGGGCAAGTTTGATGTTTGTAGAAACCTGGCTGGCTTAAAGAAGGTGAATCCCTCCTGGGTCAAAAAGGGGGAGATTTGATAGGTTTTTTTTGACCCATCGATGCGCAAGTCCTTTCGCAACTGGGATGCGCAAGTCCTTTCGCAACTAGGATGCGCAAGTCCTTTCGCAACTGGGATGCGCAAAGTCCTTTCGCAACTAGGATGCGGAAAGGAGTTTCCTAAAACTATAAAAAGGGGTCCCTAGGATTTTTCTAGGGTATGTGTTGTGTGAAGAAAACAACAAGAGGGTTTCCTAAAGCTTTACAAGAGATTTGCTAAAGGGTTTAGGGCTATCAAAGGTGAGAGAGAGGGAGAAAGAGAGAGAGGAAGCTTATAGAAGGGAGGTTCTGCTCGTGGAGGTTCTCTACTTTGCAATCTACATCTCAGCGCTTCTATGTCCTCGTAATCGGTTAGATCTCTCCGTTTTCTTGATTTCTCTTATTGTTTATCCACTCCTGCGTGAGTGAAGAAGATTGTAACATTTTACTTCATAGTGGATTGTTGATCTGGACGAGGTCCCGTGGTTTTTTACCTCTTTGAGGGTTTTCCACGTAAAAATCTCTTGTGTGGTGTTTGATTGAAGCTTTGATTTATTTCTTTGCATTATTATCCATAATTCTGGTTTGTTTCGGGAGGCTAGATCCTAAGGTTTGTGCGAGGCATCCCAACACGTTCTCCGTTACCGCTTTCTGAATGCTTCTCATGTTCTTGCTTTATTTGCTCCTTCTCTTACCACCTGTCATATAACCGTTGGAGCACGATCGTTTCTCCATTAGCCGCTTTGGTAGCACATGGCACCACCTGATACGTCATATCCACACTTATCGAGAAATCTCCTCCGTACATATCTGCAAATTTCTGAACACAATGCATATCCGTACAGATCACACGTAACTCTCTCTGATTGATCATAACATGGTATGGTAATAATGCAGATGAACAATGGGTATATTCAAAAGTTCCATTTTAAATAAAATTTTGAATAATTTAATGAGTAATTTAGAGTAGAAAACTTATTAATAAAAATTAATATTTGATCTTGAGCTAGGTCTAAGCTTAAGCCTATCCATTTTGGTCCATCACGGACCTAGGCCGGGCTTGAATGACCTTCACCCCGTCCAAACTCAGCCTGTTGACAGCCCTACTTGTTTCTAAATACACCTGTGGGTTGGTCAGGAGTCTTGATATGGCTGCTCGGTATATCAATCACGCAGTGTGGCATGAATTTAATTAAGAGATTAGAGCCGTTCACTAGGTGGTCGAGGTGTATTTATCACGGTCCAATATAGGCTAATCTAGCAGTTGGTTGAACACATGTCATGTAGGTGATGAATATGTGTTGTTGGTTAATTTATTCCAGCCGTCCCCAATCTTTAATATTCATGTTGTCACCTGATTAAAGAACAGTCCAAATCTTTAATGTTTGTCCAAATACGTACAGCCCAAACAGGTACCTATCATCCACATCATGTAGGCCATGAATGTGTGTTGTTAGTTAATTCATACAGGCCGTCCAAGTCTTTAATAATTATGTGGTCCACCTGCTTAAAGAATATTCCAAACCTTTAATGTCTGTCCAAATCTATACGGCAAAACTGGTACATGTCAGCCAAGTCTTTAACGCAATGTTCAAAGCTGGTACATATCGCTTGAAACATGTGGGTATCATCCGTTATACATATATACTTATATCATCCATAAAGGATATGGTTTTATTAGTCCATATATGTATTAAATAAATTGATAAAAGTCATCTCTAAATATTGATTTATGATAGCCTTGTGTGCTATTAAAGTAGAGTACATGTCAATTACATGTGCATATAAAAAAAAAATGTATTTAATTAAAGATATCATAAAAAAATTTAAAAGTTGAGTAATGATTTATTATGATAATCAGAGCACATTACTCTTTCAAAAAATTCAGTATTTCATGCTTGAATTAGGCTCATTAAAAGAGTGTCATTTTGCTTGTAGCTGAAGATGGATTTCATTATATAATATTGACACCAATGACAGTGTAGCAAATATATTAAAGAAGCTCATTGATAGGAAGAAATTTGTATGGTGTAGATTTTATTTTATTTTATTTTAAGCTTGTTATATAGTGATTGATGACGTTTTTTACATTGAAAAAAAAAAACAGTTTTAAGTGAAAAATGGTTGTCCATCTCTTCCTTATTGTGAATCTTAGTTTTAATGAGATTTGGCATGTGGGGCCTTTTGGGATGTGTTGTTTATAAAAGGGAAGCACATTGGTCGGTTTTCGGAATTTCTTTTATGAGATATCTCTTGGTGCATGGAGATAGAGAGAGAGAAGCTTTTAATTCTCTTATTTCTTGTAATTTATTTAAGAAGAAAGTTCTATTTGTTGAATCGTGAACATAGGTAATATTGCCGAATCACGTATTGTATGCCCCTTATCTCTTATTTCTTTCTTTACTCCTTTTGTTCAATTGCTTCTATTGCACTGATGGCGTTTGGGATTTTCTTCAAGAAGCCATCATTTTCTAATCAACTCAAACTTTTGAACCCAGATCAAACCTGACAAACTTAATAATTAGATCACACTTTTGGACTTATAACGGCTCCATGACTCCAAATTTTGAACCCAAACTCAGTCCAATGACCCATGGATGTGCCTTTACATGTTGAAATGCATCAATCAAAAACTCATGTATTCAAGCTAATAGGCGAAGATTGGGCCATTAGAAATCGAAATTTTGAAGCAGGCCTTATTGGGCTATAACCCACAAGGCTCACCAGATGGAGGGACAGGATCTTGCGCATATGTGCTACATTGACACATGAGGGGCGATTTCAAGTAGCATTCATCTAAGGGCTGCGGCTGGCCCCTGGGCTTGGACCAAATTCTAGATCACAGAAAGGTCTGGGCCTAAATTGAAGTTTGATAAACAATAGAGGTTGAAGGTGGGCCCAGATTTGACGAGCTTTTAGGTCCATCCTACTCCAGTTACAAAAGTGTAAATAGGCCTGTTTTTGGATTTGGGTCTGGTATTAATACAAAAGAGAAATATGTGTAGTCCAAACCTGAACTGAGGACCCATTACCAGCCCACTTAAAATTCACCAAGACCAAGCCAGAGCCAACCAGACCTATTAGACCATAACTGGTTGGGCTCAACTCACTGACCCAACCCTCCATGACCCAGTTCAGGTTTAAGAATGGAATATGAAGCTAAGTGTATGTACACCCATATGGTCATTTGGCTAACTTGACTGGCAGGCCCAGGTTGGGTAAGGTTCAACCCCAATCCTGACCCATTTACTTAAATGCAACACATCTCTCACCCAAGCCCAACCTGCTACCTATTTAGCTTGGCCCACAGGCCATCCCAACCAACCAGGCCCTACAAAAAGCATAATAGCCCATTGAGATATTCGGGTCCTGGTCCATTCACAGTCGTGGCTGCCACAACGTACTCTGAAGGTTTAGGACCTTTTCACTGAGCCCATGTATAAAGTCAGGGCCCCTTAAAGCTTGCAATGGTCTGGGCCTATAATCATCAAGTATTTTCACAGTACACTCGCGGCACTTATAGGTTTGATTGAACCACTGATTCGATGGGCCACCCTTCCTGATGCCCTAGGCATGTGCCACCTGTACATAATATCATGTTTTGGGCCCACATCATCATGGACAATATCTAAGGTGCCCAAACAGGCTGGTCTCTTCTGGCAGCCTAAGTTGAATTTAGACCGCTTTTCATTGTTTTAACCATCTTCCTTTTGTAGATGTGTAGCCCACCTTATGAACACACCAATCTGAGTTTTGGGCCAGGACATCTACCCATGAAGGCCATCTGAAGAACCCCTTAGATCTTACACGTGCGCAATGTCGACACGATAGTGGCATGAGTTCTCTGAAAGGACTCAGCGAGCCCAGTCAGTAGGAATTTAATGTTGATACAGATAGTATCAAGGTTCGCACATATCTACGTGGCGATCATTTAGGGTTATTGTGACCGTTGATGAGGCATCCTACCACATGCGTAGGCCATAGAACAAAAATCATGGGCCCTTTATTATTATAGTAGTTGTTGGGAGAAAAATACGTTAAGTCCGGAAGCTCGAATAGGGGATGAGTCGACTCTGCTCACACTACTCGAATTGTCCGAGGCAACAATTATGGCCAAGACAATAATATATAAGGCCAAAGGACAAACAGAATAGGACGGTTTAAGTTAACTCGGTATACGAGTTAGCAACGCCTTCCTAAACTCACTAAGGTCAAAAAGCTATAAGCCACCTAACCGACAGATAAAACCAACTCAATAAGTTGGTTATGTCGGCTACGGAATAAAGAAGCATGACGGATGGAAATCGAGACTACTTCCACCCGATAGAAGGCAGAAAGCTTATTCTTGAGAGCCAGTCGAGACTCATCTATCACATGAGTCGGAATTGGTTAAGCTGAGTGAGAGAGACAGTGTATATTCAAATATCATCCCGAAAATCTAGAAAACAGATGTCCGATCCCGAGAATCTTAGGATCAGATGAAATCTGTTTAAGATATCAAATCTCCGAAGAGACAGGGGGAGAATCTCTACACAGCAGGGCTTCCTCACATCTATAAGAAACCACCTCCATCGTGGTGAGAGGTACGCAACAGAAAAACCCTAAAAGCCTCTGCCTTTATCCTCAATAACTGACTTAGGTATTGGAGGTTTCCCGGTTTTAGCCAGGGTCTCCTTTATGTTAAGGACTGTGCAAGTTAAAACACACAGTGATGTTTATTTCTAACACACACCTAACCACATACACATAATACACATACTTATTCTAACCCATGATTTCAGTGTTAAAACACAGTATGTCTACCATTAAATCATGCATTGAAACCCATTTGAGATCCTAATTGATTGGCAATTATCTTTAGAATCAAACTCGACACAAACTAAAATTGAGGGAGATTCTGTGTTCGCTAAATCTTCCTGATGTAAGGAAATGAAGTTGAAATGGAGAATGAGAATATTGAACTACAAATACAAGATTCGTAAAAGCGAACAGGTGACAAAGACGTGTTGTCCAAATCTGCCTCCATTCATTATCAATAAATAGCAGATTTTCCCCTAAATCATCGTAAATATTCTCACTTTGGACTCTTCTTCAATACTTTTGGACACGTGCATAAAGAAAATATCCTTCCTGTTTTAAAAAATAATAATAATAATAATAAATTTTTAAAAATTAAAAAAATTCAGGGGAGTTATTTGATCATCTGACAAAGTGTGATGGTTGATACACTGGCATCAAAAAATTCTACACATAGCATAAATCAACTCCAATGAAACCATCCAAATCTTCGTGGACCCACATTGGATACATCATCATTCCAAATTCAGATAGATTGAATGTTTTTAACCCTTGATCAATAACCAGTTGTTGGATTATGTTTCATTTTAACAGTCGATTAAATGTCCACCATCTGTCCAATTTGAAAAAATAAATGAAAGCAGCATGTCTGGTTTATGATCTATCCGAATAGGGCCCATTTGTTGGACGGTTTAATTTGAGTAAATAAGAAGGTACAATTTTTACTATCATGCATCGCCAGAGTATCAAAATATTTTCTCATGTGTAGTGGTAAGTTGCAACTCTTCCACTGCACGCGCAGCATACGAGTAAGACAATCAAGTCCGTCCAAATATGATCCTGTTACGGATGGACCATAACCCAAAAATGAGACGGACGGAATGATGGTAAGTATCTATTGGGAGGATAGGCTATCATTGTAGCCTGAGCTGTTGCCCAAGCTTATACAGTAGATCACTCAAACTCAGTCCTGTTGTGACCAGTCAGCCCACCACCCAGGTGTAGTTAACATGGGTTTTTTACTTGGAAATTTGAAATAGCTCGGTCAGTCCTTAGTCAATTCATGACTCGCCCAAAATAGGGAGTGACTCATCTGAGTTGGGAACATTTGGGGATGACTCATCTTACCAAACTAAATTCTACTCAACTAATGGTTTGTTAACATTTGGGGCCAAAGAAGTTTTGGATCAAGCTTATATTCATGTTTTCCCTTAATCCATATCAGTGACATTACAAGCGAGTTGGATGAAAAACATCATTGTGGGCCCTAGGTGGACATCAGTATCCCGATCGTTTCCTATGGTGTGGTCCACTTGAGTTTTGGATATGCTTATCAAGTTGTGTGACCTTATCAATCTGATATTTGTGTTTGTTTGAATTAAAAGGATGTTTACTTGTTGGGTTTTTTTTTTTTTTTTACACCCACACACACACACGCTTACACATGCACACACACCCTACACACGCACGCCATGGGATTTCAGTGGGCACTCGAACCCTTGACCCGGTGTTGAAACTCCTGAGAGTCTACCACCCTGGTAAGAGTAAGAACCCAGTTGGGTTTATTTTTATTTAAAAATAAATTAATCTTCCATAATGTAAAATATCTCCGAAGAGAAAAATAAATAAATATGTCAAATTAACAAATTTCAAATATTTCGGACATTTGTTAACAAACAATTTATTTTAGATTCAATACTTAATTTTTAAATTTGGACATTTCTTTCTAACAATTACCAAACAAGTTTTCAAACTTTAGATTTAACAAATAAGCCCCGAGTAGGAGTAAACTCGGACAGGTCCCATCTAAAGTAACTTACATTCCAAATGTCTTTTTAAGATGAGGCCATGAAGTGCTTATCTAATAGTAATGAATGAGATCTCACTAGATAACTCTAAACTATTAGAAAGATCTCCACACTATTTAAAATAATTTTTAACCCTCAGAAAAATTCCCTACAATTCATTGCATATTATATACATAGCCTCCAGTGCATACCCAGAGAATAATTTAGCTCCTAACATATCCATAGCACTATGCTCTATTAATAATAGCTCCACTAGTTAGACACTCTTGATAAGCTATTGCCATTTTAAAATTTTGTGGCATGCATGCACCAATATCTTCTTAAAAGTAAAGCTTAGAATACTACTACTCTAATACACTAGATTCCATCAAAACTCCACTGTATCAAGACCCATTACCTTTGGGGAAATCCTCTTGTCTCACTCTTCTAAGCGTGGATTGGGTACTACCCCCACTAGGACATAACTAGAGATGGATAGTCCTAATAGGGGCTTTTTGGGGCCAACCGTGATGTATTTTTTAATCTATACTTTCCATCTATTTTGATGGATTATTTTAGGCAATTGAAGGCTAAAGTTGCACACCACAGGAAGCAATGGTAACAATAATGTCCACCTATGAAACCTTCTTAGATGTCCATTTTCCATCCAACCTATTCATAAGGTTATAAAGACTAAGAAAAAGGGAAAACAGAAATATCAGCTTAATCCAAAACTCGTATTATCTCCAAGAGGTTTTCAATAGTAAACATTCAATCCCCACTATGAGATATAGTCCACTTGAGCCTTTGATATGCTTCGTTTATGAGCTCATTACCTAAAATGATTTATCAAAATAGATAGACGAAATACATACATCATGGCAGGCCCCACAGATTGCCCTCCCAAGGTCCCCGGGGAGATTACCCAATCCACAATCCGCGTCCCATCCTTCCCTTTAGTCTTTCAAAAATTACTCCTAAAAAGGAAAAGTAGTTGTGCCAACCCCCACTTATGCACGAGCATTGACAAAGCTCAATGTGGGAGCAAAAAAGAAGGGGCACCCTGGTATGTCTGTGGTTCCATCCCCCATTTGAATAAATCAAGATAAGGTTAGCCCATCATCACACATCAATATCAAAGGGCAGGAGCGGTTCCTTCAACAACAACACTTCTCAATTAGTCTACATCAAGCAATTACAAGTGCCAATCACATGAGCCATTCCGATTCAATGGTTACGATGGACCTTACCCAAAATTAATTTTAATAGGTCCCAGTCCTTTTGTTTTTTTTTTTTCTAACCAAGGTTTAAAATGGTCTGGTGAGGTTCTGGTCGGGTCCAAGTCATGATTGATACTTAACTGGCTACCTGGTCGGGTCCATTTGCGCACGTGCCTTATCTATGGGCAGTTGCTATGATGCGCTTCCATCCATGAGGTCCATAATGTTTTGAGAACATGCGTCACGTCGCCAACAAACCCTTTCGTGGCTTTGCTTCCACGCAAGGGTTGCTGAATACGCACCATGCGTATGTTAGTAACTTCCCAATTGAGCAATCTCGCTTGGGGATGAACTAGTGTGACAGCAGCATACTTGGACAGTCCAATGAGTCCATCGGGAATACGGACGGTTCTTCAGGTCCAGCACTTATTACATGGCTTCCTGTGAACAAATCGTACCGATTGGACGACTCTGATCATCCAACCAATAGTCCAATAGCCTGTAAATGGACGGTCGAGGTCGTTTATGGGAAAGGAGGTCGAATTAGCAATTTGAGCAATCTGTTTGTTGGTGCTCGTCATGGGCTACTTAGAAACAGACGATCCTAGCCGTCCATCAATGGTTTGAAAATGGATGGCTATGAAAAGGAAAACAACTTGGAGATGGATTCCATCGTCGGATCTGTGGGGTATTGTGATGGGTCCCATGAAATATGTGTCATACGCTAATGGACGGTATGGATAGATCAATTGGACTGTTTAATGGCCCATCATTTCCTGGATCGCCGGTGTTTGTTTTCAGAATTTAAGATCATAAGATTGTTGGACATGCTCAGAAGCAACTAATTGGACGGTTATATAAGCATCCAACCCTCGTAAAAGTGCCACGATGTCAGGTTTTTACATCATCCTGCCCGTTGAAAGGTTTTCCACAGTATGAATATCACTTGGGAGAAACAAATGCTGATCCACTCATCAGACGGGCCATATATGTACTTTAGATTAAACTAGCCATCGTCTATTGTTTCTACAGTGTGGTCCACCTGATGAGTGTATTGGAATGATTTTGTGACATGAGTGCTTCTATTGGAGCCTTTGGATGGTCGATGTCATACATACTTGAGCCGCTGGCACTTGCATTCTGGTTTGGACGGTAACTTACTGTCCAGCTTAGTTGTTTTTGCTACTGATTTTAATTAAGGAAGTGTTATTAACCATTTTTAATCATATCAGCTGAATATTTCTGCCCATCCCATTAGTTTTAAGGATAGGGAGTGGCGTTTGAGATTTCAAATGAGATTTTTTTTTTTTTTTTTTTTTAAAGACACACTTAGAAATTTAAAAAAACTATGGCTTATAAATCAACGGCATGGATTTATTTAAGTAAAAATGGGGTTATATTTTAGCTTTGGAAAATCTCTCTCAATATTTCTCTCCCTTTCTTTCTCCACGTGTTGCACGTGACACTTCCTCCAGGGATAATAATTATTATTACAAAAAATAATAATAATAATAATAATAAAAGAGCGTGCACCACTATAGATATTTTGAGGTGACGTCGCTCAAAAACATGCTACATAAGTAATATTATCTTGTATACAAATGCAGCATTATATATATAGGTATAATACCAGATCATCCTCACATACATCCAAGCCATCCAAATTGTGGTCCCTAGTGTCGGTTGGTCAGATGTGCACTGGACAATCCTTCAGTCCAATCCAAATTCCCCGTTGAATTTGAACCGTTAATATCTTTCTTTTAAGAATCCATTTAAGGTCCCTGGGTGGTTAGAATCATATCATCAGTGTGATTTGTGGGCCATGCACCTCAATTGTAGAGCCTTCTAATGGGGATGGTTTGGGTTGAAAAATATGGAAACCATATGTGTAGTGGACGTGCTGGAATATGGTCAGCCGTAGTGTCATAGAGTATCATCATTTAGTACCTCATCATATTGCATGGATTTAGAGGAATGATCAAGTGTAGTGTTTGTCAGATCATTTACTCAAGTGGACCATCTGATTTTTTGTTCTTTGAACCATTGTGTGGCCCATCTTATGAATGGCTAGATATATAATGCAACTCATCATGTTAGAATCATAAATCAAAAACCAAAAAACCTAACTCAACTCCATAGTTATTAAATTATAAATTAAAGATGTTAGGGATAAGAACGGACATTTTGTACAGTTAGAAATGCATAAATAATATAAGATCGAAAACCTTTAATCAAATCATTGGATAATGTATTGGTTAAGTGCTTTTCGTATTAACAAAGTTTTAAGTGGTGTGCACTTTTTTAAAAAATAAAAGTGAAAAATCTAATCTACTTATGATGTAGTACATTGATTTCTCGATAAATCTGCATCCTAATAACAAAGGAAATCTCAAATTGGAATTCATGGTTTTCTTATTCAAATTTCAAACATCCACTTTGCTATGGTGAGGGAAAGCCATGCAGTTTTTCAATGCTTAAGCTTGGAATCCTCCAGTCCACACATGCTTTACTTAGGTTCACTCTCCTGTCTCACAGAGTGACTTGGTTTTAGTTAGTTGAGTGGTCTAAGTCTTCTTGAATCGAGATCGAGTCAAATCCTGGGTTTCCTTCAACCCGGTTTGAAATTTGGCCTAGTCTAGTTGAATCAGGTGAGTTTTAGAACTATGATTAGAAGGTTTGCTGATACTACATGGTTGAAGAGTTCAACCTAAAACAAGTTTCCACACATGCCAAGATAGCATACGTTTCATTACCATAGGATTTATTTAATTTTTGTCTTTTATTATATGGTTTTATGTCAACCAAACATCAAATTTATGAATATCAGGATTTATGACTATCAATTCATGATAACAACCAAATTGCTATGTCAACCAAACATCAAATTTATGAACATCAAAGTTTAGTTGCTTTAAGAATCATTAATTCAGCACCTAAAGGCTCACTTGGATTCCAATCCAACTGTTCAAAGGGCCCCACTGAAAATCCTCTACCATCCACATGGGCCCAATTAGATTGCTTCACTCCTTTTTCTTCTTCTTTTTTCTTTTTTTAATGTTACAGTCATGGATTCGATAAATCCAAGAACCATCGAGTGCAGTGGATCTATGCTAATTGTCGACATTCAATGTGATGCATGTGTTTTATATCTAATCTATTTCGAAAGGTCATTTTAAAGATTGGTAAAGTCTAATTTTCAAGTGAACCACATCAAGAAAACATGAAATAGTATGGATTGAATGCATACCAATAAAAGCTTATTAAGGCCCACAAAAATTTTAGATTAAGCTGATATTTGTGTTTTTCTATCATCCACATCTGTGTGATCTCTGGCAAGATCATATAAAGCTTTTAATTGTGGTCGTTCAACTACTACTGTTTTCTGTGGGTCCGCCTCAGATTTAGATCTACTTCAGTTTTTGGGTTCATGCCCTAAAGTGAGGTGGAAAAAATGGATGAACGGCATGGATATAAAACATATATATCACAGTGGGCCCACGGTCATGGATCCACCGAATTTGCATAGAGAGATTCGTTGCGTGAAAATTAAAGGTGAATTACACATTTGCATCATACCCTCGAAACTACAATGCAACCTACCTCTCACCATGCGTTTGATAGAATGAAAAAGATGGATCAGGACCATTCATCCAGCTTGACGAACTGTAGGTGGGCCACAGTTCAAAATCCACACAATTGAACAATTCTAATACAATTGTTTGCACGTCTTTTCTTACACTGATTTCTGACCATTGATCATTTAATTTCTAACCTCCCCTTTTGAAATACACTGATCAGATGGCTATAATTGCCTTCTTAGTATGAGTTTCAACTAGATGGACAACCTGATCAAAGTTCCCATCTACTAACCGTAGGTAGAAGGTAGGTTGTACGGGAGTTCCATACAAGCTAGGGTATGGTATATACTATCTTGTTTAAAACGTGCAAAGATGAGAAACATTGAAGCCAACAGGACCTTCAACTTTACCATATACGACGCGTTACCACGTCATCAATTCAAAATCGGATTAGTAATGTATTTTAATCTCTGCCTCAGAACGTTCCGAACACACGCAGCTTACACGTGCCTAAGTGACGTGCGGGAAAGGGATCTGATCCGTTCATCGGGTGATCTACATGGTACATCTTCGTTAGATTTAAAAATTTTCCGATCTGCACAACAGTTGAGCAAAAAAAAAAATTGATAGCAGCTGAAAAGTGGTCCACTCATCAGATGGGCCACCAATTTACGAAAGAACCTGAACAATGGGATGGCCTGATGAACGGCGGAGATCTGATACAATTGTGTCATTGACGCGTGTCTAGAGCTTCGTTTGGCGCGTAATAGAACCCGTCATCGACACGTGCCGAGAGCTTTCGGTGGTTCGTGAAGACGCGACTGCGTTCCTACGGGAAGCGGATGAGCTGCGACCCAAGATCCACATGGTAGCTACGACTCTGACCGTAGGGCCCACCTCGATGTATACACTGTATATCCAATCCGTCCATCCGTTTTTCCAAATTATTTTAGGTCACGGTATCAAAAAGAAGGCGGACATAAATCTCATGTGAACCAACACAGTAGTATTGAATTCCCACCATTAAAAGCTTCTTTGGGGCTACAAAAGTTTTGGATCAAGCTTCTATATGTGTTTTTATTTCATGCAGGTCTTTGTGAGCTTAACAAAAGGTTAGATGAAAAAACACCATTACGGTGGACCCTACAAAGTTTTTAATGGTGGGTGTTCAATGACCATTGTTTCCTGTGGTGTGGTCCAGCTGAGACTTTTATATATTTGATTTTTTTTGTTATTGTCGTAACATAAGATGGAACATCTGATGGACGGCGTGGATACACATATATATGGACCCCACTGTCAGGATGGCAGCTATTCCACGTTCCCCGAGTAGGAATCTGAATTCCAGTCAAGAGCACCGTCCACCGAAAGAAACTTCCAGCGAGTTTTGCCGTATCAGCAACACGTGGAAGTCACCAGAGGCACGCTACAAAAAGAGAGCGTCTTTTCTCGCCATTTGCTTGGCCCTTATCTCGGTTCGAATGTCAATCAAACAGGTGGGCCCAAACGGAATTGTAAGGTCCTGATTCATCAAAACGTGTAGAATGTCTTCTTGCTCCCATATCGTACAAGTTGGGACCACGGTTCACAGATCGGACACCTGAGTAATTGGCCCCACACAGGATGGGAGATGCCCCTAAATTCCTTGAGATTGGAAGATCTTAGGGCCTGTTTGGGAGCGTGGATTTGAAACCCCCTGGATTCGCAACCCCCACGATTGGAAGCCCCCTGGATTGGCAATCTTCTTGGTATGTTTGGCACCTTAGAGTGTGAATCAACGTTAATTCAAAAATACCTATACATGGCATATTTGCAGGGGTTTGAATTTAATTACTAAATCAACTTTAATATCTCCAATTAGTGAGATATATAATTTTAACACTATGGTTGTGATAAGCCCGCTAAAATATCTATTTTGCCTAAAAATGATGAATCCAAGTCTTAGATGGATTGCAAGTACAAGATCATGTCTGAGTGACTAACCAACGATTTTTAATCGTTGATTAATATGGACAATGTTTGGACAATATTAGATAATATTTGGACGGTGCTGATCTACATAAACAAGTTTGGATGGTACTGATCATCATTAGTGAGCCATGTGCCCAATAGAATGATAGTGTACAATGACATACATTTATACCTGCAACTATTGAAACCATTTCGGGTGTAATCCAAGCTCTCACCGTGGATTACAAACCCCCTCAAAGAGGAGATTGGAAACCCTTGAATTGGCAATCCCCGGTTGCTTTATGCTGCGAAACAACCAATGGGATTTGAAATCACCTCTACTCCTCTCCAATCCCCTCCAATCCAAGGTGCCAAACGACCCCTTAGCCATCGAAACGGAGTGTATGTATTTTCACTTTGAGGCTACAGCCCGATGGTAGTTCGGCAACTTTTTTCATGTGAGTTATTTGATGAGTAATTGTCAACTGTACGACCCATTTATGGCTCATTTACACTTGTAAGCCCACCTCTTTTTACCTTTCAAGATTAAGCCTATATGTACGGACAGTTTGCTAAAGGTCGAAAATGCCCCTACTTTTCCTTCCGCATGAAGCCGCTGACGCTCCTCGAACTCCGAGTTATACGAACAGTTCAGAAGATATCGAAGTTACATGGCCCCACAGTTATGTATTTATTATATCCACGATGTTCATCCATATTTCGAGATCATTTCTAAACATTATAAAAATAATAAAAAAAACATCATATCCAAAGATCAACTGGACCACACCACAAAGAATAGCGGGAAAATTGATTTTCACCGTTAAAAATTTTGTAAGGCCCACCGTAACATTTCTTTTCAATCCAATTTATTCATAAGGTCATAAAGACCTGGATGAAGAGGAAAAACAAATTTCATAATGAGCAAAAACTTCTGTGACCCCTAAAAGAGTTTTAATGGTAGACGTTCAATCCTCCACATTCTTTTACAGTGTGGTCCACTTGATAGCTAGATCTGTCTTATTTTCCGTCTCAAGCCTTAATATGAGATCGCCAAATAGATGGACAGTTTGGATATAACACATACCTAATGATAGGACCCACAAAAAGCGGTGGAGATTACAACAGCATAAAATAAAATAAAATAAAATAATAATAATAAATAAATAAATAAATAAATACCAGGAATATATGGCTACGGTGTTTTCTATAACTACGAATTATAACCGTAGCCATAGCCGTAGCCCCTGCCATTTCAATATGTCCTTTTATATGTATTAAAGGTCTTTCAATTAATCGAAAAAGGTCTGGAACTGTCCAGCGAGTTTGCCTCAAAAATCCTGCAATTTTCGATACATATGGAAGAGTATTTAATATGTATCGAAGGTGATTTGAGCAATAGCTACGAATTATAACCGTAGCCATAACTGTAGTCTGTCCCAGTCTATGAAAAATATATATATATTTTTTATTTTTATTTTTTTACATGGAGAACTTTATTCTACCTACAATTTTCTCTAATACATATTTATATAAATATGTATATATAAGCATATAAAAAATTTTCTCCCTTTTTTCATTTATTTCTTTATTCATTTAACAAGAATATCTTCTAAACTAAATTAGTTACTTAAAGTACCCTATATGATTTTGGAGTAGGAGAAGCTACTTTAGCCAATCAACCTGGTTATTTTTCAAGATTCCATTAGGTCTATGGTCGAAAATCCATTTCAGTCACTTCGTGGTCAATTTCAATCAGTACATGGTCAATTTCATTCATTTCATTTACTTCGCGATCAATTCCATGCATTTTACGGTCAATCCCGACAATTCTGTTTTGATTCACGGTCATTTCCGTGCATTTCATGGTTAATTCCCTTCACTTCACGGTCATTTCCGTGCATTTCACGGTCATTTCCCTACACTTCATGGTCATTTCCATGTATTTCACGATCAATCCCGACGATTCCGTTTTGATTCACAGTCATTTCCATGCATTTCACGGTCAATTCACTTCACTTCACGGTCATTTCCATGCATTTCACGGCCAATCCTAGCGATTCCGTTTTGATTCACGGTCATTTCCATGCATTTCACGGTCAATTCCCTTCACTTCACGGTCAATCCCGGCGATTCCGTTTTGATTCACGGTCATTTCCATGCATTTCACGGTCAATTTGCTTCACTTCACGGTCATTTCCATGCACTTTACGGTCAATCCCGGCGATTCCATTTTGATTCACGGTCATTTTCATGCATTTCATGGTCAATTCCCTTCACTTCACGGTCATTTCCATGCATTTCAAGGTCATTTCCCTACACTTCACGGTCATTTCCATGCATTTCACGGTCAATCCCGGCGATTTCGTTTTGATTCACGGTCATTTCCATGCATTTCACGGCCAATTCCCTTCACTTCACAGTCATTTCCATACATTTCACGGTCAATTCCCTTCACTTCATGGTCATTTCCATGCATTTCACGATCAATTCGCTTTACTTCACGGTCATTTCCATGCATTTCACGGTCAATCCCGACGATTCCGTTTTGATTCACGGTCATTTCCATGCATTTCACGGTCAATTCCCTTCACTTCACGGTCATTTTCATGCATTTCACGGTCATTTTCCTACTCTTAACGGTCATTTCCATGCATTTCACGGTCAATCCCGGCGATTCCATTTTAATTCACTGTCATTTCCATGCATTTCACGATCAATTCTCTTCACTTCACGGTCATTTCCTTGCATTTCAGAGTCAATTTGCTTCACTTCACGGTCAATCTCGGCGATTCCATTTTGATTCACGGTCATTTTCATGCATTTCACGGTCAATTCCCTTCATTTCACGGTCATTTCCATGCATTTCACAGTCATTTCCCTACACTTCACAGTCATTTCCATGCATTTCACGGTCAATCCCGGCGATTTCGTTTTGATTCACAGTCATTTCCATGCATTTCACGGTCAATTCCCTTCACTTCACGGTCATTTCCATGCATTTCACGGTCAATTCCCTTCACATCACGGTCATTTCCATGCATTTCACTGTCAATTCGCTTTACTTCATGGTCATTTCCATGCATTTCACGGTCAATCCCGGAGATTCTATTTTAATTCACGGTCATTTCCATGCATTTCACGGTCAATCCCCTTAACTTCACGGTCATTTTATCAATTCCCTTCACTTCACAGTCATTTTCATGCATTTCACAGTTATTTCTCTACACTTCACGGTCATTTCCATGCATTTCACCGTCAATCCCGTCGATTCCGTTTTGATTCACGGTCATTTCCATGCATTTCACGGTCAATTCACTTCACTTCACAGTCATTTCCATGCATTTCACGGTCAATTCACTTCACTTCACAGTCATTTCCATGCATTTCACGGTCAATCCAGGCGATTCCGTTTTGATTCACGGTCATTTCCATGCATTTCACGATCAATTCCCTTCACTTCATGGTCATTTTCATGCATTTCATGGTCATTTCCCTACACTTAATGGTCATTTCCATGCATTTCATGGTCAATCCCAGCGATTCCATTTTGATTCACGGTCATTTTCATGCATTTCACGGTCAATTCTCTTCACTTCACGGTCATTTCTATGCATTTCACGGTGAATTTGCTTCACTTCACGGTCATTTTCATGCATTTCACGGTCAATTCCCTTCACTTCACGGTCATTTCCATGCATTTCACGGTCATTTCCCTACACTTCATGGTCATTTCCATGCACTTCACGGTCAATCCTAGCGATTCTCTTTTAATTCACGGTCATTTCCATGCATTTCACAGTCAATTCCCTTCACTTCACGATCATTTCCATGCATTTCACAGTCAATTCGCTTTACTTCACGGTCATTTCCATGCATTTCACGGTCAATCCCGACGATTCCGTTTTGATTCATGGTCATTTCCATGCATTTCACGGTCAATTCCCTTCACTTCACGGTCATTTTGTCAATTTCCTTCACTTCAAGGTCATTTTCATGCATTTCACAGTCATTTCCCTACACTTCACGGTCATTTCAATGCATTTCATGGTCAATCCCGACGATTCCGTTTTGATTCACAGTCATTTCCATGCATTTCACGGTCAATTCTCTTCACTTCACGGTCATTTCCATGCATTTCACGGTCATTTCCATGCACTTCACGATCAATCCTAGCGATTCTATTTTGATTCACGGTCATTTCCATGCATTTCACGGTCATTTCCCTTCACTTCACGGTCATTTCCATGCATTTCACGGTCAATTCGCTTCACTTCACGGTCATTTCCATGCAATTCACGGTCAATTCGCTTCACTTCACGGTCATTTCCATGCATTTCATGGTCAATCTCGGCGATTCTGTTTCATTTCATGGGAAATGACCATGAAATGAAACAGAAACGTCGGGATTGACCGTGAAGTGCATGGAATTGACCGTGAAGTGAAGGGAATTGACCGTGAAATGCATGGAAATGACCGTGAAATGAAACGGAATCACCGTGATTAACCGTGAAATGCATGAAAATGACCGTGAAGTGAAGGGAATTGACCGTGAAATGCATTGAAATGACCGTGAAGTGAAGCGAATTAACCGTGAAATGCATGGAAATGATCGTGAAATGAAACGGAATTGCCGGGATTGACCGTGAAATACATGAAAATGATCGTGAAGTGAAAGGAATTGACCGTGAAATGCATGGAAATGACCGTGAAGTGAAGCGAATTGACCGTGAAATGCATGGAAATGATCGTGAAGTGAAGGGAATTGACCGTGAAATGCATGAAAATGATCGTGAAGTGAAGCGAATTGACCGTGAAATGCATGGAAATGACCGTGAAGTGAAGGGAATTGACCGTGAAATGCATGGAAATGACCGTGAATCAAAACGGAATCGCCGGGATTGACCGTGAAGTGCATGGAAATGACCGTGAAGTGAAGCGAATTGACCTTGAAATGCATGAAAATGACCGTGAAGTGAAGAGAATTGACCGTGAAATGCATGGAAATGACCGTGAAGTGTAAGGAAATGACCGTGAAATGCATGAAAATGACCGTGAAGTGAAGGGAATTGACCGTGAAATGCATGGAAATGACCGTAAATCAAAATGGAATCGCCGGGATTGACGGTGAAATGCATGGAAATTACCATGAAGTAAAGTGAATCGACCGTGAAATGCATGGAAATGACCGTGAATCAAAACGGAATCGTCGGGATTGATCGTGAAACGCATGGAAATGACCATGAAGTGTAGGGAAATGACCGTGAAATGCATGGAAATGACCGTGAAGTGAAGGGAATTGACCGTGAAATGCATGAAAATGACCGTGAATTAAAACGGAATCGCCGGGATTGACCATGAAGTGAATAGAAATGACCGTGATGTGAAGCGAATTGACCGTGAAATGCATGGAAATGACGTGAAGTGAAGAGAATTGACCGTGAAAATGCATAGAAATGACCGTGAATCAAAACGGAATCGCCGAGATTGACCGTGAAATGCATGAAAATGACCATGAAGTATAGGAAAATGACCGTGAAATGCATGAAAATGACCGTGAAGTGAAGGGAATTGACCATGAAATGCATGGAAATGACCGTGAATAAAAACAGAATCGCTGGGATTGACCATGAAATGCATGAAAATGACCGTGAAGTGAAGCGAATTGACCGTGAAATGCATAGAAATGACCGTGAAGTGAAGGGAATTGACCGTGAAATGTATGGAAATGACCGTGAATCAAAACAGAATCACCAGGATTGATCGTGAAATGCATGGAATTGATCGCGAAGTAAATGAAATGAATGAAATTGGCCGCGAACTGATTGAAATTGACCGCGAAGCGAATGAAATGGATTTTCGACCATATACCTGATGGAATCTTGAAAAATAACTAGGTTGGTTGGCTAAAGTAGCTTCTCCTACCCCAAAATCGTATAGGGTACGTCAAGTAACTAATTTTGATTTAGAAAATATTCTTGTTAAATGAATAAAGAAAGAAATGAAAAAAAGAGAGAAAAAAAAATTATATGTTTATATATACATATTTATATAAATATGTATTAGATAAAATTGTAGGTAAAATAAAGTTCTCCATGTAAAAAAATAATAATAAAATAAAATTTCATAGACTGGCATAGACTAGAGTTATGGCTACGGTTATAATCGATAGCTATTGGTCAAATCACCTTTTTTGTGGCAAACTCGCTGGATAGTTCTGGGCCTTTTTCTATTAATCGAAAGACCTTCTATAGACATCGAAAGACATATCGAAAGACCTTTAATACATATAAAAGGACATATTGAAGTGGCAGGGGCTATGGCTATGGCTACGGTTATAATCCGTAGCTACAAAAAACACTGTATCCTGGTTTATTTATTTACTATTATTATTATTTTATTTTATTTTATTTTTTGCTGATGTAATCCCCACCGCTTTTTGTGGGTCCTATTATGAGGAATGTGTTATATCCAAACCTTCCATCTATTTGGCGAACTCGTATTAAGGCTTGAGACGAAAAATAAGACAGATCTAGCTATCAAGTGGACCACATTGTAAAAGGTTGTGAAGGATTGAACGTCTACCATTGAAACCCTTTTAGGGGTCACAGAAGTTTTTGATCATTATGAAATTTGTTTTTCCTCTTCATCCAGGTCTTTGTGACCTTATGAATAGATTGGATGAAAAAGAAATGTTATGGTGGGCCCTACAAAATTTTTAACGGTGAAAATCAATTTTCCTGCTACTCTTTGTGGTGTGGTCCAGTTGATCTTTGGATATGATTTTTTTTTTTTTGATAATGCTCCAAAATGATGTCGAAATATGGATGAACGTTGTGGATATAATAAATACATAACTATGGGGCCCATGTAACTTTGATATCTTTTGAACCGTTCGTACAACTCGAAGTTCGAGGAGCGTCAGCGCTCGTCTTCGAGCACCACCGATCCGCTTGAAGGAAAAAGCAGGGGCATTTTCGACCTTTGGCAAGCCGTCCGTACATCTGGGGCTTATTCTTGAGAGGTAAAAGGAAGTGGGCTTTAAAATGTAAATGGGCCATATATGGGTCATACAGTTGTAAATTTCTCTTCTGGCAGTATGTGACGGTTGATACACATGCACTTAGAAATTGTACACGTAGCATGCATTAACTCAAATTAAACCGACAAAATTGTTAGTCAGTTTCAAAATCAAAATAGTTAAACAATCGTAACCTCCGATGACATATATATGGATGGAGTCCACGTCATTGCGGAATCAATGATCTGGTCCGTTCAGACTAGCTAATTCTTCCACTGCTTGAGTGATGGCCTTCAAACCGATGTTAAACATGGTAATGGCTGATCAATCCATACCCCAACAGGGAGAAGCCCATTGATTGGGTGGGTTCTATTGCCAACCGGTCTGAATCTCGTTCCACTGACCATTAATAGATGGACGGTCCAGATCTTCCTATTAAGCAGACAGACGGTATCAACCATGATGAGTAAATTAACGGACCTCAAGAGTGATTAACAAAATTCTATGCACTTGGGAGTAGCGAGAGCAGGGGTCTTGTCGCACACATGCGGCTGGGGCATACGATCTGTACTAATAGTTGTCATCAGCAAAGGAGATCTGGGCCGCTCTAGAGTTCAAATATAAGGCTGAAGAAGAAGGTACCAACAAATTTCTCATCGCCAGGTATTTTAACTTCAACATGGTAGATAACAAACCGTTGTTGCCCCAAATCTAAGAACTGCATCTAATAGTAAACAAAATCAAAGCCATCAAAATTGATTTTCCTGAATCATTCCAAGTCGGGGCTATAATCGTTAAATTGTCACCGATGTAGAAAGACTATAGAAAGAAATTGCTGCATAAAACTGAAGACTACACACTGGAACAAATCCAGAAACACCTTAGAATTGAGTAAGAATCCTGTAACCGCGACAGAAAGAATGATAACAGGAATCCCCTGTCTAAGGTATATGTACTAGAGAACACTAATAACAAGAATCCCGAGAAGAACGATTCCCTGAAACCCAATAAAGGGAAATTTTAAAAAAAAAAAAAAATCGCCCAAAAGAAGAACGGAAAGTTCAAAGGCCCATGCCATGTCTGTGGAAAAACCGGGCACTATGCTCGAGTATGCTGATATCGCGAATCTAAAAAAGAGGCAAGTGCAGTAGAAGAATGCGATATTGTGGCTATGATCACTGAGGTGAATACCATCCAAGGCAAAGTTCCAGGTTGGTGGTATGATACTACCGCTACAGTACATGTATGCTACAACAAATCAACCTTCAAAACCTATGAGGAATTAACCGATGGTCAAGAAGTTCAAATGGGTAATGAAGTCCGATCGAAGGTCGTCGGCAAAGGAACTGTCGAATTGATATTCACCTCTAGGAAGAAAGTGATTATGACTAATGTACTGCACATCCCAAACATGAGGTGAAACTTAGTTTCTGGGGATCTTCTGGGTAAACCAGGCATAAAGGTGGTGTATGAGTCAGGAAAACTGATTCTGTCCAAGAATGAGAATTTTGTCGGAAAGAGATATGCTTGTAACGGGATGGTTAAGTTTTCTCTTAATGAAAGCAGCAGTTCTGCGTATATGGTTGAATCCGCTGGACTGTGGCATGATAGACTAGCCCATATAGGATATAGTACCTTAAAGTTCATGGCTAAGAATAGTTTAATCTCATACACAGATAATGAAACCGATAAATGTGAAGTGTGCATACGATTCAAAAATGACGAAGAAACCTTTTCCAAGTGTTGAAAGATCGTCTCAAGTATTGGATCTTGTGTACAGTGATATCTATGAGTTAAATGGCATTCTTACTCGTGGAGGTAAACGGTACTTCATAACCTTTATAGATGATTGCTCTATATATGTGTATGTTTATCTGTTAAAGAGCAAAGATGAAGCATTGAACATGTTTAAAATATATAAAGCAGAAGTAGAAAATCAACTAAATAAGAACATAAAAATTCTCCGTAACAATAAAATAGGAGAATACTTCTCCAATGAATTCGATAACTTCTATGAAGAACACTGACTAATACATCAATATACTGCGCATACACACCTCAACAAAATGGAATAGCTGAAAGGAAGAATAGAACATTAGTAGAAATGGTCAATTCAATGCTGATAAGAGCAAAGTTGTCACTAAGTCTATGGGGTGAAGCACTGCTTGCAGCGTGTCATATACTAAACAGAATTCTATCTAAAAAATATAAAATATCTTCATATGAAACATGGAGAGATAGAAAACCTAACCTAGGATATCTAAAAGTGTGGGGGTGTCTTGCATACTGCAGAACTCCTGATCCAAAAAAAACTAAGTTAGGACCAAGAGCTATTAAGTGCGCCTTCGTAGGGTATGTACAAAATAGTAAAGTTTATATACTTTTAGACATAAAGTCTAATACAATAATAGAATCAAGAGACGTTGAGTTCTTTGAGAACTTACTATCCTTGGAGTCAAAGGATAATGAAGTTCAAACTCCTGATAGAGAACCCGATAGCATAACTCCACAAATAGTGGAAGCTCTTGTTGAATCTCGTAGGAGTCAAAGGACAAGAATAGAGAAGAGTCTAGGAGATGACTACATATACTCACAACGCGTCATTTTCCATCTTGTACAAGGAGATAGAGAAAATGTTATAAGAAAAATATTTATAGTGATGAATATAGAAGATGATCCTAAAACATATAAAGAGGTTGTATCCTCTAGAGACTCAGCTTTCTAGAAAAAAGCTATAAACGATGAAATGGAACCCATAATGTCAAATCAAACATGGGAACTAGTAAACTTACCTCCAGGTTCTATACCCATAGGTTTTAAGTGGGTATATAGAAAGAAATATCACACTATGAGACTATTCAAACCTTTAAAGCTCGATTAGTAGCTAAGGGTTTTAGACAAAAAGAAGGGATAGATTACTTTGACACATACTCTCCTTTAGCTAGGATAACATTCATTAAGATATTATTCGCGCTAGCTTCCATACATCATCTTCACATCCACCAAATGGATGTAAAGACCACATTTCTAAATGATGACCTCAATGAGGAGGTATACATGGAACAACCTAAAGGATTCGTTCTACCAGAAAATGAAAATAAAATATGTAGATTAATCAAATCTTTATATGGATTAAAACAAGCACTAAAACAATGGCATAAGAAGTTTGATTCCAAAATACTATCTTATTGTTTCATGCATAATGTAGCTAATAAATGAATATATTCCAAAGTAGATGGTAGCTACATGATTATTATTTGTCTGTATGTTAATGACATGTTAATAATAAGTAATAAAATAGAATGTGTGATTGAAATAAAGAAGTTTTTATCTTCCGTATTCAAAATGAAGGATCTTGGACAAGTTCATACCATCCTAGGTATCAAAGTTAAAAAACATTGTGGGGGTTATGTTTTGTGTCAATCTCATTATATTGAGAAGATACTAAACAAGTTTAACCATCTAAATATAAAAGAAGCAAAAAAAAAAAAACCTATTTGATCCAAGTATTAAGCTAAAAAAAAATATCGGAAGAACAATTGCACAATTAGAATATGCGAGTGTTATAGGGAGTCTTATGTATGCTATGCAATACACTAGACCTGATATCGCATATGCTGTGAGTAAACTTAGTAAGTTTACTAGTAACCCCAGTACTGAACACTGGAATGCAATCAGTAGAGTCATTAGTTACTTAAAAGCAACCAAAGACTTAGGACTATTTTATTCAGAATTTCCTACTGTATTGGAAGGATATACCGATGCGAGCTGGATATCGAGTGCAGGGGACAACAAGTCTACTACAGGGTGGGTATTCACCCTAGGAGGTGCATCTATATCTTGGGGATCCAAAAAACAGAATTGCATAATGCACTCGACTATGGAGTCTAAATTCATAGTCATGGCTGCAACAGGTAAAGAGGTTGAGTGGCTAAGGGATTTTCTATTAGAAATCTCTTTCTGTGTAAAGCCTATATCGGCTGTGTCACTACATTGTGATAGTGAAGCCACATTAGCTAGAGCCTATAGCGGCACATATAATGGTAAGTCTAGACATATCAGTCTTCGACATGATTATGTCAGACAATTGATTCGAGATGGAATCATTGTTATTTCATATGCGAAATCAAGCAATAACCTGACAGACCCTTTCACTAAACCTCCACCGATAAAGGTAGTAAAGGTTATATCTAGAGGGATGGGTTGAAAATCTTCAACCAAAGTTCCACCAGTGATGGTAACCCAACATAAAGTCAGAAAATCTCTAATTTTGGGTTTGATGGATAAGAATAAGTCACTGATATATGGAAAAGTTTTCAGCACTAAATTATAAAACCTCATCCATAATAGATAAGTGTTGAGTGTTACGAAAGAGGGTCGAGTCTTAGAACTCTTAATGAAATTCAGTCTAAAGGACAAGTATCTTATAGTAACGAAGACACTGGAAGGATTTCACCTATGTGAACATAGAGATGGTGCCGTCTCTCATGAGAGTTAGGAGTTTCTCTCAGGACCGTTCACGAAATAGGATAAACACATGGCCATTAATTGTGTTGAGCAAAATTGTTGGAACTCTAACTAATACATAGCGAATATGTGTATGGTTTCTCCGACTCTGTTATCTAGGAATAACTGGTTCAACGCTACGGCTACCAGTCATTTCGATAGAGTTTTGAGATACTTACACGAAGGAAAGATTAAAATTGAAAGATATCTTTCTTTATGCATATAAGCTGATTATTCTGGCAGAAATGTTTAACTGAGAAAAATATATTTTAAAAAATCAAGTGGGGAATTGTTGCAAAAAAGTTGATTTTAAAAATATATATATAATAAATATATTAAATATTTATTCAAAAAAGTGTTTTGAAAAACACATTTTTCATGGTTTTGGGAATAGTCCCACATTGGAAAAAGAGAAGGAATTTTTGTGATTTATATGAGTGTGGAGTATTATAATACTTACACACTTGGTCCAAAGGAGAATGGAACTTGTGTGTTCCAGTGTTACCGCGCACGCACGCTCGCGCACGGGCACGGGTACAGGCACATGCACGGTCTCGATCTCGGTCTCAGTCACGGGCTCGGTGCGAGGGCATGGGCATGTGAGGCAGTGTGGCTGTAGAGGCGCTAGTGGCGCACTTTTCACTTCGCACGTGCGCATCGTGTCGCAGAGGGTCGCTCCCTTCGCGAGACGTGTGCGAGTCACGGTACGACTAACTGGCTAAATCGGATGGCTGGCTAAAGCGAAAGACTAGAGGACTGAATGAGAGTCCACCAGTATATATAGAGGGACTGAAAAGAGCTGTTGCAGCAAAAACTGTAACAGCTGTGCCATTAGTACAAAGACCAGTTATAACTGCTGTATGGCTAGCCCAATAGCTAAAAAACGGCTAGCTGCTATCTCACAACAGTCACATGCAACAATGGTTATGGCTCATGCACAACAATCAGAAAACGGCCATAAAACGGCTAGTTTTCCAACAGCTAGAAATGGCTTAATGGGAGTTATTTCTCTGGACCATAACTCTCAGCCACCACAGCCTATATAAACAGGGGTTTGGATGGGATTCCAAACCATCTCTCAACCCACTCCAGCAAACCCATACGAACTAAGACAGCCACTCCTCTCCTATACTCTAGTAAATTCAGCAAGACAACAAGCTTGAACCATTGCTTGAAGAACAGATTAGCGGCGTGATCTAGAACGGTTCAACTGAACCAGTGGCTAAAGAATTGACCAGTGCAGTGGTCTAAATCACAAATTCTATTATCTTCTCTTCTCTTTTTTGAGAATTTTCTTTTATTGTAATTCTGCCAGACAGTGTGTAAAAGAGTTCCATTAGTGGGCCTTCGTGTTTACTGAACGCAGACCCACATTAGGCTCGTTGTATCCTAGAAGTGGTTTGTCTGTAACCTATCAGCTAGCATACTCAATCTTTATAGTAGGGCAAATAACCCTTCAAGGACAGTGTCTCAGACATGCTTCAGCCTGTCCTTAGTTCAGATCATCTTGATTTTTCGGGTTCCATATTTTACAGAAATATTATTATTCTGTATAATTTCCAACATCCACCAATCTGACCAGATGGTCAAATAAGTGTTATTTTTAGTTCACAGTGGGGAACCATAATTCGGGCAGTTCAATTAGACTCACATACCATGGATAAAATATCTAGTTAATTTCTAAATGCCTACCTATCCTCCATCACACTCTACCAGAGTATCAAAGTTTTTCTCTAAAACATGTAAGGCTGAGTTTGGTTGTGGTAAATACAGGATATTTTATGATTAATCAGTTTAGTTTAGTACAAATTTTCATAATTTTTTGTGCAACCAAACACAGCCTAAAATAGTCAAGTCTCTCTCTCTCTCTCTCTCTCTCTCTCTCTCTCTCTCTCTCTCTCTCTCTCTCTCTCTCTCTCTCTCTCTCTCTCTATATATATATATATATATATATATATATATATATATATATATATATATACACCTTTTGTACTCTCTTATTAATTAAAAAGAACATCCTTCCAGACCAAAAAAGCTATTGTGATTTGGTCTACTTAAAAAGCTCCAATTCTTTGAGGTATTTATACGTGATGATCTAATGACTCAACTTGAAACTCAACTGAGTTGACTCAAATCAATGCAATTTCAAGACAAGTCAGTAAAAATTGGGGTTATATATATATATATATATATATATATATATATATATATATATAAAAGCCACCAGATCATCATGAATAAATACTTCAAAGATTTGGAGCTTTTTAAGTAGACCAAATCACAATAGCTTTTTTTTTTTTTTGTAGAAGAATATTCTTTTTATTAATAAGACAGTACGAAAGGTAGATATTGGTTATTTGGTAATGGTTTAAAAGCTTTGCTTTTGTTTTAGCAAACACACTCATATCCATACCCTATGTAGACACTTGAACCCATGATCTCTATGATGAAATATACTTTATTTACCAATGAACCATGGGTAAAAACTCAAATGGTTCTCCCAAGCAAGTGATTTAGTTGGAATCAACTAAGTCAGAATTGAGTCCCTCGTGAGCTCATTTCCCACGTGTAATTGAGGTGGGTTGACCAATGAAAATAGGCCATTAGCTAGATCATATTGGACCAACAAGATCACTTCACTCGTTTTTCAGAAGAAAAGCACTACTCCACTATATCTTGATAAATGAATAAATGGACAAATAAAAAAGGCATTCTTCTACATACACAATGGCGTCGGTGGTATCAAATCACTAGGGATAAATGTCTCAAAGATTTGGATCTTTTTAGGTGGTCCAATTCACATCAGACTCTTTTACATTGGAATGGCATCCCAAAACAGCTTTGCTAAATATAGTTAGTGGTTAAATGTCATGTTTCAATGCCTAACTTATGATTAACAAATTGTGCTCCTCAGCTCCTCTAACCCAATGCATGGAAGCCCACTCCCACTTCATCACTTCAAATGGAAAATGTTGGAACATGATTTTTTTCGAGGTTTAAAGTACCATTCCAAACCCACCCTTGCTATGACTATATCAAAAGAGATGACAACTGTGAATAGTATTGATGAGAAAGAAGTAAATATACAAGAAATGCTACATAGGTTAACGCCAAATTGTTGATAACAGTCTTTGTTGGACATAAGCCGAAAGTGCTCATTTGTGGGCAACCATTAGTAGGTATGTCTCATATAAGTTTTCTTTTTATTTCATTTTTGTTTTTCTCTATGGTTTAAAGTTGAGTTAAAATTTTAATATTAAAGTTAAACTTCAAACTCGATATTGAGATAAGGTGAGATTTGGATGAGACTGAATAACTTTCAGTCTCATTCAAACTCCCCAATTCTTTCCTTTAAAGGGGAAGGGTTCTCTCATTAAGATTATTCAATGATTATGAGAGTTTGAGAGAGAAAAAGAAGAGATAATATATTATAGATTTTGTCTATCTGATTCATTTCTTATATGATCTAAGCCATTGATCATAATCAAATATCATCTTAACCGTAGAATTAGAAAAGTGATCAGACATCTTTGTTCCTGTATTAGTTAGGACTATTGAATGTGCATCGTACATCTTCAATTTTTTTGCAAAAGTATGAAGATCAAGGCAAGCTTTATATCATTCAATAATTTTGAATTTGATTTTGACTTTTTATGTCCAACCATTACTATATATTTGTAGACGACATGGCTGTATCAGCAAGTACTATCAACTTGGTACAATTCATTTTAATGATGATTGATATAGTATGCGCTGAAACTAATTTTTCAATCCTTAAAGACTTTCATTAATGCCATTTGAGAAGCCAAAATTATCTCCCAAATTCCTATCAATTCGAACAGTTTTATCTACTTAAACAAAATCTACAAATTTTCATCAAAATACCTAAATCCCTCAAGAGAAATTATTCACGAGGTTAGTTCACCGTCAAAGAGCCTTTTTTTTTTTCTTTTTCTTTTTCTGTTTTTATGAGAAAAGTGAATGGCACCACCAAAAACTTAATTGATAATAATATCCTAAATCATAAATAATCATCTATATATCGCTCACCTACCCAACATCTTCATGAATTTACAGCCGCATCATTGGCAGCATAGCTTCCAATTCCATCCAGGACACCCTCTCAATAAGGAAATTGTGTTGAATTTGTGGTCAGTTCATTTACTTTAATCAAAAGGAGACTGAGCTAACAATCAAACCCTTACTAAAATAAGTGGCTCTTAATTACTACGAGCAGTATTACATACACAAAAGCCTAAATCTGCATATTATATATATATATATATATATATATATATATATATATATATATATATATATATATATATATATATATATAGTGTTCAGGTGGGCACCAATTTGTACAGAACTCGTGCGAACAATTTGAGAACTCATCATATGTAATGAGAGTCCAAAATCTGAATGGTCCACGTGATGCAATACCTCATGAAACCCTTAGGCCCAACTTTTACTTTGATCCAAAACTTTGGTGGACTACAAAAAAAAATAGTTCCCTTGATTTGCATCTCTTTGCTATGGCCCACCAGAGTTTTACACTACGCCAAAATCGTGAATTTACGATGGATTTTGTAGCGGACGAATAGCTTGGTTTAACGACGGATATAATCCGTCCCTAACGGAAAACGTCTGTCGCCAATCCAGTCACGGAATTTTGCGACGGACTAAAATCCGTCGCTAAAATCTGATTTACGATGGATTTACGACGGATTGTGATCCGTCATAAAATGGCGACAGACTAAATCCGTCGCAACGTTTTATTTTGTCTCCACAAACAATAGCAAATTCCCGCCCAAAATAGCAATTCGTGATTGTTTTAGTTGCTTTTTAAAATATGGTGGAAATTTATGTTTTTTTGTAGTCTAAGAAATGTTTTTTAATAGATTTTCAGTGGTTTAATTGTTCATATTTGTATCTAAGATTATTTTTTAACAATTGATTGAATGAAAAAAAAAAAAAAATTTATTTTGTTTTTATATCAAACGAGTGGAAATTATTATTATTATTAATTTAAAACTAATATTTAAATGATTTGTAATATCACATGAACAAGAATATTGATAAGTTTAAAAAATTGAACAATGTTTGAGAAAAAAATGAGATTTTGAAAAAAAAAATCATGATTTAATAAAAATCTATTTTGTGGGGAAAGAAAAAAGAATATTGAATAAAGTTGATAATTTTGAAAAGCAGAATTTGATTTCGAGAAAAAAATAATAATATCCTAAAAAAGAAAATTAAAAAGATTTTTAAAAATGCGAAAATTTTGACAATGTTGAAAAATGAAAATACTTTGAATAAGAAAACGAGAGTTTGTATTTTGAAAAATAAAATAAAATTGAGAAGTTCGATAAAAATTGACAAGTTCGAAAAAAATGCTTTAAAAAAAATGAAGAAGTTCAAAAGAATTGAAAATTTTAAAATAAAACGATATTAAAAAAATCGATACTTTAACAAAAAACAAACACTTTGAAACGAAAAATAGAGAAGTTGAAAAAATTTATGATTTTGAAAATTAATTGAAAATGTTCAAAATTTGAAATCAAAAGAAAAAGTTATTTATAAAAACACTGAGATATATATATATATATATATATATAGATATCATTTTAAAAAAGAAAATTGAAAAGTTGAAAACAAAATGATGCTTTTGAAGAAGAAAAAATTGGCATTTTGTAATTTTTGAGAAAATAAAATAAAATTTGAGAAAATTTTTGAGATTTTGAAAATAAAAATTCAAAATTTGTATTTTAATTTTTTTTTGAAATATTTTATAATAAAAAAGATATTTTGTTAAAAGTTTTCAAAGAAAAATTATGAGTAAAAAAATATGCATTTTGAAAAAAATTGTTATTTTTAAATGGAAATTGAAATTTATCTATGAAAAAATATATATATTTTTTACTAAATTATTAGGCGCATCCACTAATTGAGCCTTTAATCGTTTTTGGACAATCTAATCAGTCTAGATTGAAGAGTAAATAACTTCAGATGTTTAAATCAAATTTCACTCAAATTGTTGATCAATCTTTTATGCCTAATATCTTTCTCATATGTAGCCTGATCGAGGCGAGTAACTAGTCAAATTGAGGGTATTGATTAGTAAAATATAGTGAATAGACCAGATATGTAAAATGGGCCAAATATTCTAGTCAAAATTGTGACCCAACTTATTGACCTCGTGAGAACCTAAGAATTGATGTTAGTAAGTTTTGTGGGGCCCATCATAATGTGTGTCGAACATCAACACCGTGCATTTGATGTTTCCCCTTTAGGTTATGAGATATCTCAAAAAATCATCCATATACGAAACTCAGGTGGGCCATACCATCTAAAACCATGTGAAGACATCCTAAAAAATATAAAAGCACTTGGTGGGGCCCACATGAGTTTTGAATGCGGCTGAAACTTGGTCTAACCCCTCATCCAAGTGGGACACACATAATGAGTGGGTTGAATATGTGAATCACATTTAAGCAGGCCCAATATATGATTATGAATGTTTCAATGAAACCCTTCTTCACTACATTTAGGTGAGTTACTCATTACCCTTACCAGAGTAAACTCTGTGGGGTCCACCATTATTTATTTATTTTATCCACTCCATTCATCCATGTTAACAGATAATTTGAGGTCTAAGAACAAAAAGGAAACATATCTAAAGCTCAAGTGGAACACACCACAGGAAAGTGTGATTGAACCTCTACCATTAAAAAATTCTTGGAGGCCATAGAAGTTTTGGAACAAGCTGATGTTTGTGTTTTCTCTTCATTCATATCTTTTTGATATTATGAACAGTTTGGATGGTAAATAAACATTACTGTGGGCCCAAGATATCAACGGTGGAAGTCATTATTCAACATTGTTTTGTGTGGCATGGTCCACTTGAGTTTTAGATTTACCAAAAATTTAGGATCAACCCACATCGTTCATCCATTTTTCGAGATCGTTTTAGAGAATTATCCAAAAAATGAATCATATCCAAAGATTAAATGGACCACACCACAAATAAGTAGAGTAGATTGGCTACTCCCCCTGACATCAGCCAATGGCTGGTGGTCAGTGCTCTGTGGGCCCTACCATGATGTATGTGTTTCATCCTTGCCATCCATCTATTTTTAAAGATCATCTTACGGCATGAGACCAAAAATGAGGTATATCCCAATCTGAAATGGACTACATTACAGGAAACAGTGTTGAATGAGCGTCAACCATTAAAAACATTTTGGGGGCCATAAAAGTTTTGGATCGAGATGATTTTTGTTTTTCCCCTTCATCTAGGCCTGTATGACCTAATAAACAGATTGGATGTCAAATAAACAGTACAATGGGCCTTAGGAGGATTTTAATGATGGATATCCAATCACTATTGTTTTCATGTGGTCTGGTCCACCTGAGATTTATATACCTCTCATTTTTTGAATAAATTCCTAAAATTATCTTTAAAAATGGATGAACATATTAATGGATGAAATACATACATCATTGTGGGGCCCACAGAGCACCGACCACCAGCCACGGGGCTGGTGTTAGGGGGAGTAGCTAGACTAGCTACTGAAGTGACATCAGCAAGTTCCGTGGGCCCCACCATGATGTATGTTTTGTATCCACACCTTTCATCCATTTGGAGAGTATTGAAGTAGGGTTCATCACAGTTCCTTTCTGCTCTGCTAACATATGTTTAATGGCTGTTGATTTGAAGAATCAGCCCTTACGATTTACTATTCATTCCTCATGTTGTTTCCATGTTCTCATGTGGGGTTATGATTTATTTTTGAATCCTTCAAAGGCTTAGCATCAGGTTCATCCTCTGTACATAGGAACTTCGGATCATGGCTTTTATTAATATTGTAATCTAGCTGTAGGCATGAACAGGTTCTACTGCTTTCAAAACATGCAGACCTTGTGCAATAATAGAACTTTCTTATATAATGCATCGAGGAAGTAGATTGTAAGTTGTTACATGGTATTTTCTAATGTTTTCCCTATTCTCACCAATGACTACTTTCTTTGAGCAGGGTTTTGTCATGAATCTGCAGCCATCGGAAGCAGAGGCAGGTTTTAATATCCGGGTCCCTCCGAATGCTGATGAAGAATCTTTGGAGAAACGCATTGCTAAAGAATGGGCATCTTCTTCCCATAATATGACATTTGAGGAATGAACTTTATAGTCTTTGATTATTTCTATAATTTATGTAGATTTAATTTGAGCATTCGCTGTACTAGCTCCTGAATGAGCTAAAGTTTATTGTTAAGCATCTCCCAAATTTCTAATTATCCTAATGTTAGTATTTATTTTCTGAAGTCATGCCATCTACTTTAGTATCCAACTTTTTTTAGGCATGTACCATGTTCTGTCAACCATTCGTGTGTTGACTATAGCGGAGGTAAGACATAGCGACAACCAAACTCTCTTTGCAATTCCATGTTTCATGTCCAACTTGAAACTATGGGAATTGTTGTTAATTTGGGTTAGCCCCACTTCGGCCATTTCCTCTTTATTAAATTGAGTTGTTACCAATTTTGTGAATGGGATTCTTATTAAACAATCGTGTAAATTATTTTTTGAATGACTATCAGGCGTAGGATTCAAAAAAATAATAATAATAAATTAAAATTTTGATGATATTTTTTTTATTTATAGATATTTTGGCGACGGACCAAATCCATTGCTAATTTCTGAATAAGTTGAAAATCAACGACGGATTTGAGGTCTGTCACTACCCTCATGTTAGCGACGGACCTTTTCCATTGCCAATATTTTTAATGACGAAAAATTCGGGTGGTTTTTCTGAATTTCAGCGACGGATTTTTTATTTTTGCGACAGATCTTATCCTTCGGTAATCTACGACGGACCTTATCCATCGCGGATTAAACGACGGATTTTATCCATCACAAAAAAAAGACCCGGTAAACAGCGACGGAAGAAATCCGTTGTTTATTTGGTTTTACGACGAATTTGGTCCGTCGAAAATTTGCGATTTTGGTTTAGTGTTAGATCATGGCGGTCCTTTAGGGCTTGTTTATCAGAAAATACTGTGAAAGTATGTAATAATTATTTCCCCTGTATTTACCTCACTTTTCCAATGTTTGATTTGACGACATGCATTTTTAACACAAATCGAGCGCCACAACATATTTGTGGGTCCCACCGTGATGTGTATCGCTTATCCACACCATTAATCTATTATGGCTGATGAATTTATGGCATGAGCCAAAAAATGAGGCATATTGAAAGCTCAAGTGGACCACGCCACTAAAAAAACGGAATCGAACACTTACCATTAAAAACCTCTCAGGCCCATTGTTTCTTTTTGTGTGGGCCATTTGAGTGTTCAATCTGCCTCATTTTTCGGCTCATGCCTTAAAATATTGTGTTAAAACAGCTGGACGGAATGGATTTATCATATACATCACCTTGGGGTCCACATTTAAAATAACTCTTTTGAACTAGTTTTCGAGGTAAAAATTACGGTGAATTTTCAAACGATTTTCAAACGGGTGAAATGGTAATAATTACCCATTTCAAGGGTATTTACACAGCCACTAAAAAATCAAACACGCCCTTAGGGTTTCATGGGATGTCGCATCACATGGGCCGTTTGGATTAGATGCCCATGACACGTGTGCAAAGGTGCGCAGGTGAGCACGCGGCGCACACACACAGATATATATATATATATACACACACACACACATTCGTGTGCACAGAGAGAGGAGTATTTAACTATATTTAATTGAATGGCTGAGATCTGTTTAAGGGATAGGAAGATCGAGACAAAGCATAATAAAAATTTGACAAGCTCCATCCCCTCCACATCAGATTTTCCACTTTCAAGCAGCACTTTTCTCCCCCTTAATTACAATTTTAAATGTTAAAGAACCTTATCACTTCTATAACTAGACAAGGACAGTTTCGTTTCAACGTTCAAGCACAGCTTACCGATGATTTATTTTTTAAATGGCTGATTTTGCACAGTAGAAGATGATGTGGATGGCATGAAGCATGCCAAAATCAAGATTGGCCTTAATTCCAATTTTGCCAGATCCCCTCAAATGGACTGAAATCTACGGTCCAAGTACCGCAATAGTGCCAACAACTCAACCATGTAAAACATCCAGTCCATCCCAAGTCCAGACCCACCATGAAGGTAACCTTGTGTGAAAATCTGGCCAGTCACGAATAATGGGCCGTGAGATAGAAAAAATGGACGGCTGAATCTGATCCAAAGTGCAAAAGTATGTTACAATTAAAAAGTGGGCCGGGTTTTCCTAATTTTTGTGCCAGGTGATCTTCACCATGGGGCCAACCTTTAATTTTGGACGGGCAGGATTTAGTACACGTGTGAGAACGATTGAACTAGTTGGACCATAATTTGAGGGTCCAATTTCTTAATTTTTTTTTTTTTTAAAATGGGTATAAAGATCTTTCAAGAAGAATTAGTATTAATTATATACACTTAGCAAAAAGCAATGAGCTCATCATGAATTTATAGGTGAGAAAGAAAACGATTGAATTATGATGCCTTCTTCGTTTCTTGCAATCAAAAGCCACAAACCTATCTTTCAAGCTTTTGGTGGGCCCTATTTTTTATCTTTTCTTTTTCTTGACGTATTGTGGTGCCACCCATGTAGTGCATTTTTTCCTAGTGGGAGTTCTTAAAAATGCAAATGGATCATTCAGCTAAGTCTTGCCAGCCTCACATAACTACGTGTGGAAATCTGAACCGTGCATGAGTTGGGTCCCACTGTAGATGGGTGGATAGTACGTGAGTGAAGTCTTTCTAAACATGTTCATTGTTTTCATACGCAGTGGCCCGCTTGATAAGCGGACTGGGTTGATTTGGGCCAAGGCTCATCTGCTCAGTGGGGACACTTTGTGCACAAATCAAGTGCACTGCACGTGTGCACCGTGTGTAAAGGAGGATGGATGGCTGGAAATCACAATTAAGGAACTATCCTAGCCATGCTAGCTGGGCCTTCAAAAAGATGGCTTGGATCATCAATTTGATGTGATCTTCGAGCATAGGCCATCCATGGACAGGAACCACTAGATGGACGGTCTAGATCCATCACTATCAACTGCCAGGTGTCAACTGCTGGACGACGAACATCCCTTCCTGATCCAGCTCGTGGAACCTCCTCATTTGCTATAACTAATAAGATCCCATTGGTTTGAGCCTTTTAGGACATTGGATGAAGTTGGGACAACGTCATAAGAACATTGGTAACTTTAAGAGGATAAGCTCGTGATCTTATCCTCGCATCTTTTTTGCTTTTGATCTTGAGAAAAAACTTTTATGCTCTGGCTGAGTGTGACTGATGATACACAGGCGTGGTCTACACGCAATTCAAACTAAACTGTCTAAATTATGGGGCCCAATTTAGATGTTTCATGGACCAAAAACTATCTGATTGGTGGGCATTTATCATATGGTTCAAAATGAAAAAACATCCAATGAACCTATTAAAACAAATAAGCGTTCACAAATCATCAAGTGAGGATTGTCTGATGCAAGGAAGGTCGAGCACCGTCTTCCTCGAGGATAACTACTCCGAATCCATAAAGCTTGTCTGGACTCCTCATAGAGACTTTTCGAATCCACAAGGAAAAGTAAGAAAAATAAAAATTAATTCTATAAAATTCGTAATTTAATTGATTGATGATTAAAAATGAATTCACAACCCTTTAAATAGGGATACCAAGTCTTCGAAAAAAAATTAGAATTAAACTACAACTAAAACTTCCTAAAATTCGTAACTTACTATAAATAGTAATTTTACTACTTATAGTACGTGTCCTATGTGGCTTAACCTCAATATTCTCTTAATTTTATAAACACTTTTCATCTTAGACACAGCTCCTAAAGCCCAACGGATGAAGAGTTATAATCAAATTAAAACTTAATAAAAATAGTAAAAACGAAAATAAACATGGAATTCGACCATCGATCTGATGGAATCTCACAAATTCAGCATAATCAACCCATATATGCCAGGTTGGTTAGCTAAAGTAGCTCGTCCTACCCCAAAATCATATATGGTACGTCGAGGAACTCATTCCGGTTTGCAAGATATACCTATTTTAAGGTTCTGATGGTCTTAATGACTTCTGCCTCATATTGGGCCTTCTCTGGTCCACCTTAAATATGAAATTGTCCGCGAACCGATCTACATCAGTCCCCTCCACTTCAGAAGAACTCGTCCTTAAGTTCTCTTGCTGCTTTGGTTCTTGGTACTCGGTCAAGTGCGCTATAACGATACCCAGATCAAAAGTTATAATCAATTTACAGTTCGTTTTCTTTTGGTACAACCGTGCTAAGAATATATCTGTGACATGTTCTACATCAGACCCCTTCACTTGAAAAAAAAAACTAGTCCTCGAGTTAATCAAGGGACTTACATCATGATTCTAAGATAACTTCTGACGCCGGTGTTTATTAGCCATTTTCGTGTACTTAGCATTAGGCTCTTGAGTTGACACAATACATATTCTCATGCCCTCCTTGACTTGACTAATATGGATCAGTCCCTTCACTTGTGCTTATAAGATCTCAGATTCTTCCTGATAATGTGGGCAATTAGACAGACTTGTCCCTAAGACGAGATCAATGTAGTTTTGCATATCTCGTATGGGAGGCAATTTATTAGGAAGTTCATTAAGCACATTCACCTTGAACTCTTACAACACTGGTTTCAAATCCTTTGGGATGTTCACATGCTCCATAAGGGCCCGTTTGGACGGGTGAATTGGAAGGGATTGAATGGTATTAGGGTGGATGGCATGGATTTCAAGGTAATGATGGTGTTGTCAGTGGATTGTCTTAAGATCCATGGGATTGTTGTATCCCCGGATTGCTATATCGAGTCTGTTTGGCACACCCGGCCAATCCCGGAATTAAACTTTCCCATCCCTTCCAATCCTTCGAACCAAACACGTCCCAGGAAAATTTGAACGGATTAGGGTGGATTGGATGGGATTTAAAGGTAATGATGGTGTTGTAAGTGGATTGTCTTAAGATCCATGCGATTGCTATAACCCGGGATCAGATGACCTAGTCTGTTTGGCACGCCCGGCCAATCCCGGGATTTAACTTCCAATCCCTTCCAATTCACCCGTCCAAACGGGCCCTAAAATTTTTCTTTTCAACTAATGCATCTACATCTCCAGTCTCCTTAGATTGTTTAACAAAATCATGTTTATGTATGAGAGATTATTCCTCAACTTTAGAAGTCGTAGGTTGGTTCTCCGTTCCCATGGGGGCGAGGATAATCTTTTTACCATTTTTAATAAATATAAATATGTTATCTCGGCCTCTATGTGTAACATCAATATTATATTGACACGGTCAACCAAGTAGCATGTGACAAGTTTCCATGTCGATTACACTACACATTACTTCGTCTTTATAATATTTACCAATGGAAAAGGATATATGACATCGTTCGATTACCTCTGTTTTGTTGACCTCCTTGATCCATCCAATCATGTATGGAGATGGGTGCCTTTCTGTTTTCAATTGTAGTTTTTCCACCATTATTTTCGACACGAAATTCTCATCGCTTCTGACATCAATGATCATTGCAGACTTTTTGGTATGTAGCACACCTTGTTCGAAAGATGTTGTACCGTTGTAAATTTATCTCTACCTTTGGCATGTACAATGGCTTCCTCATGTTCGCAGTGGTAACTCGTGATTCACCATTATTGGTGGGTGCTCTGCGAAAATTGGAGTTGTTTCGTACAACGACCATAGGTGGTTGAGCATCGCCTTGGGCTCGGGGCGAAATTAGTACATCCGCAATACGGCCGAGGGTTGCCTGCAACCCTTGCATGGTCAACTGACTCTCCTGATGGAAAACTTATATTCTTTCCGAAAGATAACGAATCCTTGAATCACCGTCCAGATGATTTTTGTCCATACCTTCATTATTTGCCATCGATATGAGGGGAATCCTCGCTATGATACCAATTGACGAAGGGATGAACGTGATGTGGTCAAGCACCGCCTTCTTCAAGGATAACTACTCTGAATCTGCAGAGCTTCTCTGGACTCCTCACAGATACTTCTTAAATCCACGAGGAAAAGGCAAGAAAAATATAAATAAATTCTATAAAATTCGTAATTTGATTGATTAATGGTTAAAAATGAATTCACAATCCTTTAAATAGGGATACCAAGCCTTCAAAGAAATTTCAGAATTAAACTACAACTAAAACTCCCTAAAATTCATAATTTACTATAAATAGTAATTTTACTATTTATAGAAATTACTATTTATAGTAAGTGTCCTATGTGGCTTAACCATGTTATTCTCCTAATTTTTCTCAACACTTTTCATGTTGGACACAACTCCTAAAGCTCAACGGATGAAGAGTTATAATCAAACTAAAACTTGCTAAAAGTAGTAAAAATGGAAATAAACATGGAATTCGACTATCCATCAGATGGAATCTTGCAAATTCAGTGTGGGTAACCTGGCAATGCCGGGTTGGTTGGGTAAAGTAGCTCGTCCTACCCCAAAATCATAAATGGTACGTCGAGTAACTCATTCCAGTTTGTGACATATGTCAGTTTTAAGGTTCTAATGGTCTTGATGACTTCTGCCTCCTATCAGCCCTTCTCTGGTCCATCTTGGACATGAAATTGTCCGCGAACTGCTCTACATCATTGTCCAACAAAATGATTTGGACAATGACTCGGCAACAGTGGGTCCCACAATTTAGTGGGTCCAATTTAAGTTAACATATGCCTGCATTTATAATCTCCAAGTGCATGCGTGTCAAGAGTCATACTTTGCCAGAGTATCAAATAACCCCCCTTTTATCCTCCCATTTTGCAAAGATTATCTTACTTTACAATCTCATAAGTTAACATATGAGATTGTAAAGTAAATGTTGGTTTTACTCAATACATGTATCCTTTGGAAAGGGATTGTGATATAGTTTTTAGAAATGTTGTTGACTAGGTCCTTACTCATGCCTCCGTGTAGACTCACTGGAGTTTCAACATGAGGTCATGGTTACCCATTGTGGTGAGGTCATGATTACCTATTGTGTTGAAATCCCACTATGGTGTGAGTGCATGGGTATGTAGGAAGGTGTTACTCTCAATTTAGCTAGTCAAAGTTTACTTGGCTCGAAGATATTGATTGAATTGGTCGGTACCCCTCCATCAAGACAAACAGATTGGAAATTGGATTGGAATCTAGAGTCCTCTTGATCATCTACTTGTTAATTTAATGCGCATCGTACTCAGGTAATTTGAGCAAGGGAATAGGTTAACCCTCACGAATGAGTTCTTTTTTCCTTGTACCATTGATTATGGAATCGGCTTGTTTAAGGACTTTCTATTTCACCAGTGTTTTAACATGGTATTATTGCGCAGCACGCCAACAACACAGTAGCCTAGATCTGATCTCAGGCCTCACCCACAAACGATAAACAAAAAGAAATATAAACTAGAAGTAGATCCAAGCAATCCAAAAAACAAACCACAAGACAAGATATACGTGAAAAAACCCCAAACTATGGTAAAAAATCACGGATGCAAACTTCCACTATGAAGAACAAAGATTACAAGGTAATATACTAACCTCTCCCTTGGAAGAACATAGAAAACTCTTTGCCCACACCTTAGAATTATTTCCTCAATATTCCAATACACCTAGAAAAGCCCTAGGAACACCTATATATAGTTTAGGCAACTTCCCTTCCGCACCCTTGCGAAAGGCGACACCAAAATCCGCAGGCCGCATCAGATTCGGAAAGAATCTGTGTAACCTACGACTAGTCGAAGGGGAGCTATGACTGGTCAAGCAACAACTGGTCGAACAATCCCTACGACTGGTCAAAGGGCCCGGACATGAAAAACGATGCTCGCTGGACTTTGAGTCGAACCGATCCACGACCGGTCGAGCGGGCCCCTACGACCGGTCGAGCATGGGCCACGACCGGTTGAAGGCGGCCCCAGATGTGGCTCCATATCTCAACAGGTATTCCTCAATCATAATAGTACCATATGAGCTTGAAAGCTATGATTTTCACTTTTTGTTATACTTGAAAGGAAAACGGGTTCAGCTATTAGTGGTGGAATTATAATATCCCCATATTCAATACGAATGGCCGATACACACCGTGGATCGCCAATATTCATTGTGGATTGCCAATATTCACTATGAATCACCAATTATAACAAAGATCAGCGATCCACAACCAGTATCAATGATCCAAAGTATGTATTGGCGATCCGTAGTGTGTATCGGCGATCCATAGTAAATATCGACGAATCAAAGCAAATATCGATGATTCATTATGAATATCAGCGATCCATTGTGTATTTCGGACAAGATCCCCATAGACCTTATTCCAAGAATCTCCATTTGTGATAGGATCTCCATTCAACTTATTCCAAAGATCTCAATTATGTATCTTGTACAAGGTCACTGTTGTGCATTTACGACAAGATCTCCCAATGACATTAATCATTGGATCTCCGTTTTGTATTTCAAACAAGATCACCGTTAGATAGGATTCTTGTAGATCAAATAACATAAAATATATGTTACCCCACTCTCGTAAAAAAAAATATTAAAAGAGTTATTGGAAACTCGCGGGAATTGAAGTAATGACGTTGGGTGCATACCACCAGCTCGTAAGAGTGGATCCTACGGAGGTGGCAACAATGGTCATAAGTACCTTATAGGGTAGTGGTTTGCTCTCTCCAAAATAACTTTCGCAATAACTCATATAGAGCCTTCTTATCTTACACGCACCTTTTAAGATCGTTTTTTTTATGGGGTCCACCATACATCTTCATTTAAATCCATACTAACCATTATCCCGTGGAAATAATTTCAAGACATGGTCCAAAGATTGAGGGAAGAAGACATCAGGAGTGTAACACAATAGAGAACACAACTCTAACCAAAAGTCCACCGATATCTCTACTATAAGGTTAAAGACAGCTCGAATGAAGATGAAATCAACATCTACTAATGTCCCATAATTCCCCAAAACAAGTTAACCAATTAGATCAAGCAAAGATTGGGACTCATAATTACCTCTTCCATTTAACTTTTGAGGCAAGCTATTGCATTAAGGAGAGAGAGAGAGAGAGAGAGAGAGAGAGAGAGAGAGAGAGAGAAGAAGAAGAAAAAGAAAAGGCTAAATGACCATTCTCGTGCAAGAGACCTACCTATTAAATCCATCCCACGTCTTATGTAGAGGCTACTGAATCGTCTTATGGTAAATCCAAGCCATTCAAATGAAATGGGTTTTAATTTCATGACATTTGCTTAGATTTGAAGGCAAAACTCATAATGAATAAAACACATTGGAAGAAATAATTTGAAATTAACTCACGCTATTAATGCAGTTATAGGCTACAAGCAACTCTATTTTTTTAATTGACTCTATCGTGGGTTCACGGTCATTTTAAAGTGATGTATCAGATCAGTATAGGGGTGACGCCCAATCATTGATTTAGTGTCGCTTATACACCCATTTTTTAAAGGCTCTCTTGACTTTTGCATCAAGCTATCGCAATACGAGGGGCTAAAAAAATACGAATTCAAACAGCCAAAAAGTACGGGAGGGACTAAAAAAATATGGATTCAAAATACGATGTCAAGGTCTTTATTAGGTTTTAATTTAGTGTGATTTCAATTAATAGCCCTTTATTCACAAAAAGCTATTTTAAACGGTGGAGACTCATCTTCGATGCACCTGGTACGCTGATTTGTCCGTCCAAATCGGTTGCCGTGTTGTGGAAGGGAGACAGCCCAACATTCACACCAATCGATCATTCCCAACCATCTGATTGTCTGCCATCAAATGGAGGTCTTACAAAGAAATCAGCCAGCAATCGAAATTCAATGGTCGACATCAGATACTTGAGGTCATGAAATCGGTTTCAAGTTTCAGGTTACGATCTATCCATCCATGATAAGACCAAGGTCTCAATGGCCTAGATTGACAGACATTTGAACTATGCATACGGTAGCCGACACTCACTACCAATTAACAAAGTAGCGTACAGGGGAGTTTGCCCTTTGGGGGTCATATGTACTCGGGCAGCCAAAGGCACTTGATACACAGGCAAATAGAAATTGTACATGTGGCAAAAATTAACCCAAATTAAACCGACTAAAATGTGGACCCTGTTGTAGCTAACTCACAATGTACAAATCAAATTGGTTAAACAATCCCAACCGCTGATTTATAGATACCTCTTTGTCGAAATAGGACCATTGGATTTTTTTTACATTTTTAACCGATCATAACATCTACCAATCCGATGGCCTGATAATAAAAAAAATTATAATCTTTTGTTCATGATACATCTAAACCAGGAATCATAAATTGCACAGTTTGATTCGACTTATTTGTATGACACGTACGAAATTTCTAGTTAATCCCAAACTGCCAGTGTATCATCCATCACGCTCTGCCAGAGTATCAAAGTTTTTATTATTTATTCCCCATCTTGCATACTCATAACATAGCCTTTTTTGCTGGATTAGCCGTCCACGTTTGGTATATATTCTCACATTGATTTTCTTCTGAGAAATTATCAAATACAGCTGTATGTTGACTTTGGATACATAGTTTTCTTTCCTGCCATTGTATCAAACGTACTGGATATCCTATCCATGCAAGAGGTGGGCCATATATGATTATCACCTAAACGAAAATTAGGTAGGTCCACCCATCAAGTAGGTCACAATGTCAAAATTACTTGACAGACGATGGTATCATTCAGTATGCGGGCTTGGCTTAAAGAAGAAGTCAATCATCTTAACTTCTATACCACACAATTAATAATGGTATGGCCTACTTTTTTATAAAATGTGTGAAAGTTGATAAGTTTTTCAAATGTAGTAGAAATTTTTAAAAAATGTATATATGTTTTAAAGTCAAGATTGTGTAATTAAATCTACGCATCCAATATTTTAGATGCATTTAAGTTTTAGACAAGAAAAAACCATGAATTCCACTGCTATGATTTCACGACCGAAGATTGTGGATGAATTTGTGAGTTTTATTGAGTCATTAACCATGGTTAGTGGTAGACTCGCGGGAGCTTCTGCAAAAGGTCATGCGTGGTGTTGTGAGTGCGTGTGTAAGTTATGGTTAGGAAAATGTTAATTATAATAATTTATCATCTTATTGTCTTTCATATAACCCGTTGCATTAGAATCCCATAATTCTATCTAATATCATACAATTACATACTCTATTGTTAGCCACACCCAAAGTTATCTTCACTTAATTTACCACTTGATCTAATATCTTAGATTTAAATAGTAAGTTACTAAGAAACTAATTGATTCCCTATTAGCTGATATGAGTCTCGATGGACCTTTATATATGTAACCATTTGAATTTATTTTTATTAGCCACATGATAACTTCTTAAAGCAAGTCAAAGCATATTTAATCAAGATCTTGATTCATGTCCTTCCTCAAGCTTAAGAATTAATAAGATCTAATGCATTATCAAACCTATTAAGCCCAAGAGTTAATAAAATCTAATGCAATGTTAAGCCTATCAAAATTTAGATGTAATGAGCTTTTCTGTTTAGAAACTTGATCTTAATCCACTAATGCAAGTCCTTAACAAGTTTAAACTAAGAGCCTATATTTATGTTGCACACACACTTATATGGGTAGGGAGAAGACACCGACTCGTCGACAATGGAGACCTTTCATTTAGACTTGCATCGGTCCCATCACACTAGATAACCACATCCCTCGTCATAATGATAACTACAATTATAGGTTTGTCTGCAATTTGCTAAGTAATCATGATACAACATGATATTGAAATCCATGATAACAAAAAACTCTTATTTAGTTAGTGGTAATTGTGTTCAATCTTCTCAAGTTTGTAAGTTCAACTATTTTTTTAAACCTATATTCTCATGAATATATTAAAATATTCTACTAATTATGATATATAATCACATATCCATTAAGTAGAATTATGGTTATCATAATATATGGCTAAAATCATCAATACCACATCAACATTATTAATAGGCATGATTCACATTGATTTTCATAGGGCAAACTCAAGGCATAGATTGCGTCCAACAAGGCACTGGATGCACTCCATCCAACACCAGCCAACTACTCAGTGTCAAAGCCGTGTGGGCCTGACTATTATGCATGTGTTTTATCCATTCCATCCATTCACTTTATCAACTCATTTTAGTAAATGAGGGAAAAAAAAAACACAGATCTAAAGCTCAAGTGAACCACACCAAAGTGTAGAAAATAATATCCAGCGCTGAAACCCTCATAGGGCTCACATATGTTTATTTATCATCCAACCTGTTCATAAGGTCTCATATACATGGATGAAGTAAGAAAACAAATATCACCTTAATCTAAAACTTTTTATAGCTCCGTGAAATTTTCATGCATAACATTCAATTCAATTGTTGATTGTGGTTTGGTTCACTTGAGCTTTGGATCTGTCTCATTTTTGGGCTAATGTCATAAGATAATCAGAAAAATAGATGAATGAAATACATATAACACATATATCATGGCCGGTCCACATAGCTTTAACATGAGCCAGCTGGCTGGCGTTGGGGTCATCAGCCAAACCGTGCCCAAAGACTCCCTACTCAAAACAGACGATTTTACCCTTTTAGTTTGCGTCCGACACGCTATACACGCACCCGCGGCGCTTTTTCACGGCCGCTGAATGGAGTGCGTCCGCTTCCACAGCTACAACAGCCACTGCATGTAATAATCTCCTTCCTCCCAACTTTAATCCCAACCATCCAAAGTGCATATAAATACACCTCCTCTCCTCTCTCCTCCCCTGTCCAACTCATTCAACAGACCAACGTCCTCCTTTCTTTCCTTCTCCTCTTCTATCAATCAAATTCCCTTCTCTTCCTTTCAAATCTCTCATGGGTTTTCCTTCTGTTTGTTGTGACATTACAATGCCGAAACCTCTAGCTGATCTACTCGATCTCTTTTCACATATCCAGATCATGGTCAGACTAGCTCTCTTTTATCTCGGCCTATTCGATCCAACCGATATTTCACACACTTGGGCTGATCACAGCGATTGCCCCCCTACATCAAACGCCCCACCTTTGATCACGTCCGAGTTGATCAAGACAAGGCTGCCCATCATCGAATTCTCCGGTTTCATCGAACAGTCTGGATCAGGAGACGACCAGGACGAGGAGGCGACGTGTGAGGAGGCGACGTGTGCCGTTTGTTTGGGTTGCGTCGAGGTGGGCCATGATATCAGAGAGCTGTGCAATTGTTCACATGTATTCCATTTGGGGTGCTTAGATAAGTGGGTGGACCAAGGACAGGTCACATGCCCACTCTGTCGATGTAAGCTGTTGTCTGATGGAGGTGAGAGAAAGGGTAGGAAAGATTCTTGGGTGGTTGACACAATTTCTTATCTGTTCGGTGAGGATTTGGTGAGAAATGGAAATTGAATTTTGATATCACACTCACAAACCATTTGAATTAAATGATATATGATATAAATAATTTAACAAAAAAAAAAAAAAAAAACAGAGAGAGAGAGAGAGAAGAGAGTGTATAATTTGTAAATACATAGTCATTGTAATTCATTTTAATGTATGCTGACACAAACTGCTTGCAATGTGTAATGCTATTGAAAGGTTTTGTGATTTTGATTTTGTTTATTTCTCTACTAATTCATGCTTATGATTTTTGTTTCTTTTTTTTTTTTTCCAATTAGGACACAAGAAAACACAAATGTATGATTTGGAAGTGGGTCGGCGTCCGTTTGGCCGTGAAATACTAAACCAATCATGGTTTGAAAAATTGTCTGTTACGACTCAGTATCTTCTTTGTTGTATCGATTGCGGTCCAAATCAAAATGAGTCACCACACCAGGATTGAAATGGACTGAGTCAGATTGAGTCAGGACTAGTTGTACTGGTTTTGGTCACTGGTTGAGTTGCAGCAGGAGACCGGCGGCACTAATTGCAATTTGAGGTGCAATCAAACACACCCAAAATCTGATTTGAGGATTTTGGTAAACTCCTGGTGCTATCAAGTTGTAGCATGTCTGCTAATTGTTGGATTGGTTCACTTGGATATGCATCTCAAGCATCCTGTTTGGTTCTGCTGTAACTGAAAAATAGCACTTGTTGAAATTGAAAGTTAGGAACTGATCCATGGACCATTTCTTTGGATGGTCGATAGGAGTTCGAAGCAGTGGTCCATGAATACCATTTACCGGATCGACGACAACATTTATATGGTACCAGAAATACATCATATCTGGATTTTCACAATATTGGTTTAATCACATTCAATTTTCAATATCCCATGGTCTTTATTTCCACATTTTCCAAGCAAAGTGGTTGCTGGTTAATTAGACAGCCTACAATTTCCACTTGTGTATGAAATTCTTACAAGTATGGCATGAAATCATATTGATATATCAAAATAAGATTTTCAAGCCTAACAGGAAAAGGAGGGAAACAGGAACTTCATTTAAAGTGAGTAAACAAAATTTCATACTTGATCTCACAGGTATATATAGAATTCCGTGAAAATCCTCTTTGGAACAATGAATCTATGATCAGGAGGGAGATCTTTCATATTTTTCAAAATCCGCCCTATAATATGGGACCGACAGCCCAAATTAGTCCATTGGATTGCTGTCCTCATAAAAAGAAATGAAGAGATGCCACATGACAAGTCGGGTAGAGTGCCTATTTCCTTCTCTGCATTTGGCCCAGCAAAGGGACGGCCTTTAGAGTTCAATTTGGAAAAGAAAGCATCATTTAACATATTACACTTGATTTTTTCAAGAGCCATGAAAATTGGCAGTGGCGATTCTAATTTACGAAAATGCGCTTTGCTTACTGTTTGGAGTGGATTTGACAGAATTTCCCCATTCTGTTACATACCACATGGGATTTTGGCACTTTCCAACCAAAGCACCATTTTCTTGAAAGGTCAGCCATAGCAGAAAGGAGATTTCAGAGATTTCAAATGGGTCCATATCATCACATTATCAGTCCACATCATTATAAGATTTCCCACATCTCACAAGATTAGCTTAGGTCCCTTTTTAAGTTGTAACTGTCCTTACTGTGCTAAATATAAACTAAGTTTATCTGTGTAACTCTATAAATCAAAGACTCCTCTCCTCTCAAGGTGTGTGTGTGTGTGAGAGAGAGAGAGAGTGAGAGAGAGAGAGACAGCATCTATAAGTTAGCTTTCCTAGATGGGATGCAGAAGCTTAACTTGTAATTTCCTGATTTTTTGCACAGATGGGTGTGTGCTAGATGATTAAATTTTTGGGAAATTGGAATCACCTCAAGCAAAAATGCCGAATTGAGAGAATCACTAGGTAAGAATTGTTCAAATCATGCCAAAAAAAAAAAAAAAAAAATGCCAAATTGGGTTTTACGTTTGGCTCAAAAATTACAAATTTGCACATAGCCATGCATTCTGTTGTGCATATTCGACTACAGCAAATCTGGAAATTGAAATCCATGTACAAGGCCGTATTTATCGACGATGGGAAAGTTACAAGATGATTTTGAAGGTTTCAGTGGACTACAGAGCCACAGTTTAGTAGTCCTCTCAAATATAAATATCTTAGCCTACAGCACATGAATCGCATCAGTTTTTTATGATGGGACCATGGCTTCAAATACCAACAATGGAAGGGCTACTTCTCTGGGTCCAATCATTTTCCCTAAATCCCAAATCCTAGTTTATAAATAGATCCTGTATCCAATACAAAGCTTTGTACCTTAAGTTGTCTGAATCTAAGCACATTTCACTCGATGAACTTGGATGCACTGAGACACATTTCACTGTATTTTTACACTTCGAAAGCTTTGTATTAGTTCCAGCATCATATGCATAAGTTCGAGCATGATTTCAATGACGCAATCAATAACGAGAAAGCCCTACCGATATTGTATTCAATCGTTAAAAGAGAGTTGGTAAGAGACTAGTAAGAATTTCATAATGCAAATTTTCACATGCTAAAATTTCCATCCACCAAGTGCGATCATACCAGCACTAATACACTACACTGTATCCCATGAGAACTCTATAATAAAGTATGCTTGAGCAGAAATAGTGTTTTGATGGGCAGTCTCCTAAGAAGTCCTCCTGTTGCACCCCTACTTCCATAGTTTGACAGAAAGAAAAAAGTTCCTATACACCATTAGAGGTGTACACGAGTCGCGTTAGTACATTAGCTCACTCGGATCGACTCAGAAAAGCTCGACTCAACTCAGATCGAAGCTGTTTTCGAGCCGAGTCGAGCCGGTTTTAATGAGTTTGAAACATTTCGAGTCAAGTTTGAGTTGGACCTAGATCGACTTGACTTGACTCAATATTGAGCTTGAACTGGACTCGGTTCGGCTCGGATCGATTTTTGAGTGTAATATATATAGGTTTAAATAAATAAATAAATAAATAAATAAATAAATAATAATAATAATAATAAACCCTTACCCCCTCAGCGCCCAAATCGTCTCGACTCTCTCCCGTTCGCCCAACCCTAACCCCAGTGCTCAAATCATCTCACCCGTTCGCCCGAATCTAACCCTTGTGCCCAAATCCTCTCGGTTGTTCGCCTGAATCGTCTACTTCTCACTATTCTCCAGCGTCCAACCAGTGATTACTCTCCTTCCTCTCCTCTCTCTCCATTTTCCAGTGTCTGTCCGGACGACCAGCAACAGAAAGTGAGTCTCCTCTCCTCTCTCTCCATTTTTCTAGCATGTGTCCAGCAAGTGGTGTCCGTCCGATTAGCGGACCTCACCCAACCACTGGCCGGGTGATGTAGAAAGGGTCGCGGACAGTTACATGACCAAGATGGATTAGAAAAGGCCCGGTCGACGATGAAAGTGATCAGGACCATCGAACCTTAAATCAGGTGTATCTCACAATACGGAATGAGTTATCGGACGTAAAATATATGATTTTGGGATAGAACGAGCTATTTTAGCCACCCAACCCTGCAATGTTGGGTTGCCCAAGCCGGATTTGCGAAATACTGCCAGATCGATGGTCATTTCCCTATTTTAATTCTGTTTTTACTATAAATAGTAAGTTTTAGTTTGATTATAACTCTTCATCCGTTGGGCTTTAGGAGTGGCGCCCAATACAAAAGGAGCTTAGAAAAATTAGGAGAACAGCTTGGTAAAGTCAAATAGGACACTATTTTTAGCCGAAAACCTTGCGCACTAGTAGACATCATAACTGTCTATAAATAGTAAGTTTACTATTTATAGTATTTCACGAATTTTATGAGTTTTAGTCGTAGTTTGATTCTGATTTCTCTCCCATTACTTGGTATCCCTATTTAAAGGGTTGTGAATTCGTTTTTAGGCATTCATCAACCAATTTCGAATTTATTAGAATCTATTTCTATTTCCTTGCTTTCTTTCCCCGTAGATTCAAAAAGTCTCTGTGAGGAATCCAAAGAAATTCTTCTTAAGGAAGACGGTGCTCAACATCACATCCTCCCCTGCATCACCAGTAGCTCTGGTACAGTCGGAAACTCAGCTCAAACTCGGCTCGAACTAGACCAAGCTACTGACCAAGTCGAGCCGAGCCAAGCTGAGCTCGAGCTGAGGACTCTAGCTAGCTGAGTCGAGCCGACCTGGGCAAAGCTCGGCTTAGATCAACTCGCGTATGCACCTCTATACACCATCATTAGATAGCGGGAGATTCATTCATAGCAACTCTATGGCATGGCATGTGTCACATACGAACCTGAGTGTTAGGTTAGATTGTTTGGGGTCTTCTTCGTGGGCCCAAAAAAATTAATTGGTTACTTTATTTTTAGTGTTTTTAAACCTTTTTTTTATTTTCAATAATTAATAGTACTTCAAAGTTATGAGATTCGCTGCACCGGGTGGGTCCCCTCTCAACGTGACACGCAGTCGGCCTGATAACCCAACAAGTGTGTGAGACATCCGGTGATCCAAGAGAAGCATATGCAAAAAATCAGGACTGTCTACTTACTGGGAAAGCCACATATTTTGACACTTTTGTTTTTTTTTTTTTTTTTTCTTTCTTTCTTTCTTTCTTCCAAACGTCCATTAAAAACTTCCAAATTTACCGTGGTGGCCTACATGATAGTTTAATCAATATCTTATGCCTAGATTATCAAATAAATCCTCAGCTTTCCTGCGACGGAACTAAAGAAGAATTCCTCTCATAGTAACAGTAATTTCATGAAGGCGCCGAAAGTGTGTCAGAGCTTGAGTGGACAACAATGCATCAATGACCTGTATATTCATTAGGTAGATTACACCCTGGACATACCATGGCCCAAAAATAATGTCTGTCCCATGGAAACCAAGCTTGTATTAGAAAAGTTGGCCGTTGGAAAAAATGTCCAACAATCTATGTGTGTGGCTCACTTGATAAGTGTGCCACCCTGAATTTTTTAATACGTGGTCTTTTGAAAGTTCACCCTAGATAACGGTTAGCCCAAATATCTGACACGGGTGCATGGATTTGAACAGGTCCGACTCACACAAAGTCAGGGGTGACTCATCTGAGTGGCTTTAGTTGTCACACCAGATTAGGCCTGCCGAGTCTGAGTCAACTCAGATGAGTCACACACGACTGGTACAAGGCATCAGACCATGATCTGCACTTAGTTCTCACACGGCCTCCTTCAGTTAACACAGACGTTACTAGAGGTGTTTTACCAATTAGCAACATGGGTAGCAATGGGCTGGGCTGGGCACAATGCTTGAGCTCAGCCCAAGACATTTTTACTGCAAATTTTAGTATTTTAGGAACCAATCCACGGAATAGTTCAATAATATATCAAAACCTATTCCTACTTGATTCAAAGGAATTCCTATGGACCCAACAAACAAAGTAAATAGGACCAATATAAGTCGAGGAAATAGCATAGCATTGTCTAATTCATGGGGATATATGGAAGTGTCTTTATTGTCAAAATGAGTACTAAAGGATTGCATCAAATTGCGTACATTTTCATCAATTTTATAGTTTCTTCGAAAAAAAAACCTTATTTTAATTATTATTCATTACTGAAAAAAGTAAATTTTTTGTTAACTGATTTTGGTCCTTCTTTCCCCCATATGGATACTGAACAGAACGAGCTATTTTCAATGCCACTGTAATTTTGAAGCCAAATGTGTAAATACCCCTAAAAAATAAGTAAATACATTCAAAACATATAAAATGCAGCTAATTCTACTGTGGAACGGGCTGTTATCGCGAAAATCAGTGAATATAACCAACTATCATTAAGAATTTCATCTTTGGACCAAAAACAAGTAAATGGTGGAATACCACGAAGAGAAAGTGTACCTAATAAAAAAAGTTGTTTTTGTAATTGGCACATATTTGGTTAAACCACCCATAAGAATCATGTTCTACTTTTATCTAGAGAATATCCAACAATGGGTTCCATTAAATGAATAATTAATCCAAATCCTAAAAATAATAATACTTTTGAATAGGCATGAGTGATTGAATAGGATAAAGCAGTGCGATAAGAACTTATCTCTGGAGCCGACATAGTATAATCCAATTGAGACATAGTAGAATAGGCTAAACTTCTCTTAATATCTTTTTGAGCAATAGCTAAAGTAGCTCCTAATAGTACCATTATTATACCTAGCAAAGAAATGAGATTCATTGACGAAGGATGAACGTGATGAGGTCGATCACCGTCTTCCTCAAGGATAACTACTCTGAATCCACTGAGCTTCTCTGGACTCCTCACAGAGACTTCTCGAATCCACGAGGAAAGAAAGCAAGAAAATATAAATAAATTCAAAATTTAATTGATTAATGAAATAAATGAGTTCACAACCCTTTAAATAGGGATGCCAGGCAATATGAGAGAAATCAGAAGCAAATTATAACTAAAAGTCCTAGAAATTCGTAATTTACTATAAATAATAAATTTACTTTTATAGTAAATGTCCTATGTGGCTTAACCACCTTATTCTCCTAATTATTCTAAGAACTTTTCATATTGGACACAACTCCTAAAGCCCAATGGATGAATAGTTATAATCAAACTCAAACTTACTATGTATAGTAAAAATGGAACTAAATATGGAATTCAGTCGTCGATATGATGGAATCTCGCAAATTCGGCATGGTCGTCCTATCCCAAAATCATATGTGGTACGTCGACTAACTCATTCTGGTTTGTGAGATATATCTGTTTTAAGGTTCTGATGGTCTTAATGACTTCGGCCTCTGATCGGGCCTTCTCTGATCCATCTTGGACATGAAAGCGTCCGTAACCCGCTCTACATCAATCCTCTCCATTTCAAAAGAACTCGTCCTCAAGTTCTCGTGTTGCTTTGGTTCATGATATTCGGTCTGGTGCGCCGTAATGATACCCGAATTAAAAGTTCTGATCAATTTACGGTCCCCCTTCTTTTGGTCTAACTATGCTAGAAATGTATCTATGACATATTCTACATCAGACCCCTCCACTTGGAAAAAAAAACGCGTCCTCAAGTTACTCAAGGGACTTGGTTCATGATTCCGAGATAACTTTTGATGCCGATGTTTATTAACCATTTTCTTGTACTTGACATTAGACTATTAAGCTGTCACAATACATGTACTCATGCTTTCCTTGACTTGACTAGTATCGATCAGATCCTTTACTCTTGTCTTCAAGATTTGACATTCTTTCTAACTCACCTGACAGTGAAGGCGGTTGGGCAAGCTAGCCTCAGGGACAAAGCTTATGTAATGTTGGATGTTCCTTATGGGGGCAATCCATCGAGTAAATCTTCTATACATAATAATTTATTAAAACTATGAAATTTGGCCTTACCTTGATAGTATCTTTTAATATGATCTAGACGATTTCCTTCATGGACTGGTCGTCGGGCAAAGCCGTCATCGAGGTCCTCGTCGCTAAAACTCGCATTATCTGGTATAGCCCTACGATTCACCACTGGTAGTGCTCTACGAAATCGAGGTTGTGTTGTATAGCAACCACGGGCGATTGAGCATCACATAGGGCTCGTGGCGGAATTAGCACATCCACAATACGGTTGAAGATTGCCTGCAGCCCTTGCATGGTCAACTGACTTTTCCGGTGGAAAGCTTCCATTCTTTTCGAAAGATAATGAATCCATTGATCACCGTTCACAGGATTTTTGTTCATGCCTTCGTTGTTTGCCATCGGCCCGAGGGGAGTCCTCTCTTTGATACCAATTGACGCAGGGATGAACGTGATGAGGTCGATCACTGTCTTTCTCAAGGATAACTACTCCGAATCCACAGAGCTTTTCTAAACTCCTCACAAAGACTTCTTGAATGCATGAGGAAAGAAAAGTAAGAAAATAGAAATGAATTATAATAAATTCAAAATTTAATTGATTAATAAAATAAATGAGTTCATAACCCTTTAAATAGAGATACCAAGCAATATGAGATAAATCATAAGCAAACTATAACTAAAACTTTTAGAAATTCATAACTTACTATAAATAGTAAATTTACTTTTATAGTAAATGTTCTATGTGTCTTAACCACGTTATTCTCCTAATTATTCCAAGCGCTTTTCATGTTGAACACAACTCCTAATGCCCAACGGATGAAGAGTTATAATCAAATTAAAACTTACTATTTATACTAAAAATGGAACTAAACATAGAATTCGGCCGTCGATATGATGGAATCTTACAAATTCAGCGTGGGAAACCCGGCAATGCTGGGTTGGTTGGCTAAAGTAGATCATCCTACCCCAAAATCATAATGGTACGTCGAGTAACTCATTCCAGTTTGCGAGATATGTTTGTTTTAAGGTTCTAACGGTCTTAATAACTTCGGCCTCTGATCAGGCCTTCTTTGATCCATCTTGGGCATGAAAGTGACCGTGACCCGCTCTACATCATTCATTATGTAAGGGATGACTGTGAAAAGGGGAAGAAGTTAAGCGACAAGAAAAAATCCTGCTGCTACCATAGTAGCAGCATGTATAAGAGCTGAAATGAGAGTGGGCCCCTCCATGGCATCAGGTAACCATATATGAAGCGGAAATTGTTTGGATTTAACTGTGCCAAGGAATAATAATGAGGCACACATGATACTAAATAAAGAATTTATCTCATTATTATGGATAAGTTATTGAAGATTATCAAGCTATGCTTTTGGAGGTGTGAAGTTACCAAAATATGTTGTTTATTTATTTATTTATTTCAGAAAACATTGAAGCCAGAAACTATGGGGCCTAATTGGCATGTTATGACATTCAAGGTACCCAACCAATACACCCCACTATGATGATCAAATGAACAAAAACGAAAAATAAAAAAAAACAAAAAATATGGAGGTGTAGTCACTCCATCCTAACAAACTATGCACCTTATCTGAGATATGTAATATAACTTATGAGCTTGGAAATTCCTTAGTAATACAGCCCAACCAAATCTCAAAACTCAAAACCACAATAAGGTCCAATAAACCCAATTTGAGCTAGTAGGTTTTATATGCAAATTTGGAAGTATTCAGTTACTAAGCCAATCTTTATAAATAAAGGCCCACTCTTCTCATTTTTACAAGAGAGATATACCCATAAAGAGAGAATTAGCAATACTTGATGCCATTGATAACCAAATTAGTTTACTAATTTAAGCATTTATAGAACCTTAGAAATATCTAAAAATAAATAAAAATCGCAGATCCTGTAAAATAGAGATTGTGTGTTAGTGCGGGCAATTGAGGATGCCCGAGCCTTCTCTAGTGTCCCTATTTAGAATTTCTTATCACAAACCTTATTTAAAAGTCATTTTAAGTTGGGAAGTATTCGATTTTCCAAACCACTACGATTCTGTTGTCTAGTCTCCCGTTGATTCTAGGTCTCCCTTGACTAGTGGCGACTCCAAGTCTTTCAAATGCACTATTTTAAAACCCACTCCATACCCATCAAACTAAATCACAACATCAACCACGAGTTGCATTTGAATGCATGTGCCCATTTGTTATGTGACGGGAGCTCACGGGTGGATCCAATCACTAAGGTGGGTCCCCTAACTATGACGCTCACAATGATGTATGTGCCTTAAATCCACACCATCCAACCATTTTGAAAGCTCATTGTAGGGCACGATCTAAAAAATGAGCTGACCCAAATCTTGGGGGAGGGGGGGGGGGGGGGGCAACTTCGATGGATCCCTGAATCCACCGAGCGACCCAACTGTGGGGCTCACAATGATGTATGTGCCTTAAATCCACACCATCCAACCATTTTGAAAGCCCATTGTAGGGCATGATCCAAAAAATGAAGCTGACCCAAATCTTAGGTGGACCACAACACAAGAAATGGTCGTGATTGAATCCCCACCATAAAAAACTTCATGGACTCCACCGAAATGTTTATTTGCCATCGAACCTGTTGGTATGGTCACAAAGGCATGGATGAAGACACCATACAAATATCATCTTGATCCAAAGCTTTCGTGGCCCACAAGAAGTTTGTAATAGTCACTTATCACTGTTTCCAGTACTATGGTTCATCTTAGATTTGGATTTACTTTATTTTTTGATCATGTCCTAAGATAAGGACACCATTGCTGTAGTCACATACACCATAGTGGGCCCCACAACCGCGATCCACCGAAGCTGCACCCATCATTAGGTGGCTCACACCATAAAGAATAATTTACACCACATAAAAACATCCAAACTCACTTGTAACCCATTCCCAGTTTTTTATACAAGAGATTAGTGGATAATGTTAGAGGGTTTGGATTTCATACACAGACAACCGCACCAAATAATTCCCAACTTCACCGCTTTTTTAAAGAAAAAACTAATCGAGGGCATTTCCGTAATTCTCCGCCGGTATTTTGTCTCGTAGAGACATTATTTCGTGAAATCGGAATTTCGGAGGAATTTTGAAAAAGGAAAAAAATAAAATCCCTATCAACTATTTGTTCTTTCCCATCACGAAATTTCGACGAGAAAACGAAATTTACAGCAGCTTGGAAACCATATGGAAGAATCTGCTGCTGAGGAGAAATCCAACGGTATAGACGGCAAAGAATGGCGGGCCCTACTTTCTCCCATTTGTCGACAGAAAATCGGTGACCAGATGTGAGTATTTCGCTATATCTTTCACTGTTTTCTTTCTTTCTCCGACCTTCTTCACAGCCGCGTGCAAGATTCCGGAATCGTGTCGGGTGCGTCCCACCATGTGGGGGCCATTGCCTGAGAATCGGTTTGATTAGAGGATCCTAACCATCCAACCATGATTCTCTGGGAGAGAGGCGTTAATAGATGCCTACCTTTTTGGGTATTCTATCCACTTTTGAGAATCGTTCGTTCTTCTTCCGCCTTTGCTTTCTTGAATTCCTCTTTTGACCTATTTCCATCTGGCTTCGATTTTCGTTTGGATTCCGTTACTTCTTTCCAATGAATTACCCTATACGCTAATCTGATAGTGGGGGGTTTGATTCGCAGTTCCTCAAATTCCCTAATTCGTTGTTGCGATATAAGTGGAAATCTTGGGTGCGGATAGGATTTAAACACTCGGCAACTCCACCTGACTCGGTCGGCTTTGATTGAGTAGGGTGACTTGTGGTATCCAACCGGATCAGGTCCGACCGAGTCCGAGTGGACTGGGGCGAGTCACATCAGGCTCATTGGAGTCTTAAGACCATGTTTTGAAGTGGTTCTGCAAATTGAATGATCGGATTCACGAATCAGTTTTTTCAGAGTTAGAGAATCAAGTCTACAAATGTTAAGAACCTAACCAATGCGCCAAAAGCCCCAGAACTGATGTAACGTGTAAAGTTAGGCTCTTAAACCCTTGGGATTGTAACATTCCACAAGGCTCCGCAGCTGACGTCCACGGTGGCCCACTCTGTGGCGGCATTCATTCTGGACTCTATTCCAGGTATATTCCAGATAGCTCTTTCCGGGGCATAGCGGCTACACTCTGGTGGTCCAGGTAGCCCTTTCCACGCTGTGGTGGCTTTTACTCTGGTCCAAGTTGCCCTTTTGCCCTTTCCATAGGTCGTTCCTTCCGTGACTTGAACACTGGACATGGTGTTGGCTTTGATACCAATTGTTAAGAAACTAACCAATGCGCAACAAGCCTCATGACTGATGGAACATGTAAAGTTAGGCTCTTAAACCCTTGGGATTGTAACAACAAACTCAGCAAATTGATGCCACAAATTGAATTCTTGGGTGCATAGTGACAGATCTCGTTGTGGGCAATTTCTCAGGAGATTTTCAAAATTTGAGGTTTTTTCTTGGGATATTATCAGGAAAATCTCGCTGAAAATAAAAATATTCTTTTCTAAATTAATAAATAAATATGTAAAATTAATAAATAAATTACTTAAATAAATATTTGTATAACAAAATTTAAAGTTTTTTTTACTAGATTTTGAGTTAATATTGCATGATATTTTAAAATCTCCCGAGATTTTGAAATCCTCACGATGGTATTGTTTAGTGTATTTCTTGCGATAATGTTGCAATATTTTCAAATTTTCAGCGATATTTATTACACTGCTTGGGTGTAATGAGCTCCTAATTCTAAGAGATGACTGCTACTTCTTCTTATTCTTCTTATTCTTTTTATTTATTTATTTATATGGCACGTTTGGATGCTTGTAAGCATTTTAAGTTGTAAGTTATATGTAAGTGAAAGTAACTTATAGGCAACTTAGTTTCTGTGTTTGGGTTACCTGTGAGTAAGTTACAAGTAAGAAGCTATATATTCAAACCAAGTCATGGATATGAATATCGGTATTGTATCGACTGATACAACCATATTGTATCCGTATCGGCACGAGACGATATACGATATGGGGTTGTATTGGCTCAATATGAAAAAACTGACTCGTATCTGTCTGTATCGGCCCATATCGGCCAATACGGGGTGTATCGGCATTGATACGGGGCTGATATGGCCGATACAGGCCGATATGGCCATAAAAGACTAGTTTTGATTTATTTATTTATTTTTTTTCCTTTCAAAATTTCACTGGTCTCCTCTTTTATTTTTTCATTTTAATCATGGAAGAAGCTTAAAAGCTCATTTTAGCTAGATCTAGACCTATTTTGGGATCAAAACAAATGATTTGAATGGGATTCAACAAATCGAAGTGAAGTGGACTATTATGGGAAAAATCGGAAAGAAGGGTAAACCTTCATTTCTTTTTCTTTTTTTTTTTTTAAAATATTATATTTTCATCTACTTTTTGTCGTATTTCAATTTAATGGGCCATTGTTCACCAAATCATCTTGATTTGTGTTTAATTAAGGCCCATTTAATTGACCGTCAACAAGTTGAATCGATAGATAGCATTCTCATCGAAGAGGATTGGAGGCAGAGTTGTGACCAATTTTCTAATACCGAGGCAAGTTGGTGTGGGGCACGAATGGTTGTAGACGTGAAGTGGAGCCACTAGTAGTGGGTTGGGTGGATGCATAGCCCTCGCCTTGAGGGTTATCGCACCTTATCACCAACTTCTGCTCCTACATTTTTTGGGCTATTTGATACGCTTCGTCTATGTTATTAAGTCAAACGGTCACTAATTCTATTTGAATTTTGAACCTAGCCAATTGCAATAACACACTATTTGTTGTCTTCCAGTTTCTGTTACGCGGCAACGAATAACTGGGTCATAATAACATTATGTGTACTCGTCCACGGTCAGATTGTCATGCCGAAGCATGAGGAGCTCTTGGTAAGAAGTCGTCTCATAATCCAGCAACAGAAACCTTCGCTTCAATCTCACTTTTATTTCCTCTCAATTGCTTACGAGAGGAAGGCCACACCGTTGCAAATCTTCTTCGATGGCGTACCACCAGTCTTGAGCCACGCCCTTAAGTTTCAGGGCATTAAAACGTAACTTGACAGCTTCTTCCATTTTGTACCAACGAAAATATTGCTTCATTGACTTTAGCTAGTTATTGAACACCTCGGGATCCAAATTAACATCGTAATATGAAATATCAATCTTGACATGCTTAGCGGGATCCGAAGTGCGAATATTCCTTCCTCCTTCGGAATAAATTTGATGACCTCGTCAGAGGTTGCGTATCCATTTGGATTTCGGTTGTGCATAGCGGTGTTGTTGGGCTCCGTAGCCAAGCACATATTCTTCTTCTTAGTGATCACCATTTCAGCCAGGATGCCTTGAGTCAACATTCCTAGACTCCAATTCTCCTTGAGGCCACCCATAGAGGTTTGGTGGTTTGGATTGATTCTCTTGTTTGTGTCTTCAAGAACAGTAATATTTCCTTCTTAAACATTCAAACTATGGAACGGTTCTCTAGATCATCCAACTGTTTCGTGATCAAATCGACCACTTGCCGCAAGGTTGAGACAGTCCCATCTTGAGGTTGTGTAGCCATCCAAGGATTGTAAATCATCCATCTTCTAGCGTGCATAAGATAACAGGGTTTCGCTATGCATATGAGAAGGTCTTTTTTGTTTTGTTTTTTTTTTTTTGTTTTTGTTTTTTTTTTTTTTTTCCTTTTTTTCTTTTTCTTTTTGAATGTAGTGAATAAGAAAGGTTTTTAGAAGGTTGGGTGTAGGGTAGGGTATGGAGGAAAAGGGAAACAAAAGAAAATAGAAGAAGATGAAGGATTGAGATGAGAAAATTACCTTCTTTAAGTTTCGAAAGAGCAAAACTTGCTCTAATACCAATTTAATGCAAATTCTGAATTGGGAAGCAAATAGATCAAAGAAAAGAAGAGAGAGATTGTGGGAAAGGATCCAACAATCCTCTAGCCGAATTATAGAGACTACGAATGGAAGACTATGAGCAGTCTCAATAGTTCTTACAAATGCAAGACTAACAAGAGCAACCCCCCCCCCCCATAACTACCATAGAGGAATAAGATAATTTAATCAAAAGAAATATCATTAAACTTCCTTATAAATTAGTCCTTACAATCTGCAATAAAAGCTATGGAATCTAAAAATAGAATGCTTAGCTAGCTAAGATATGAGAAAATGGGAAACTACCTAATTAAGAAAGTGCCTAAATGAGAAAAATCTGAAATTACGTCTTGCTTAGTATAAAGATATGAAAGAAAAAGAAAATTTCCTAATGTGGATATTTGAAAGAAAAGAAAAATAGCGATGGGCTAAAAAGGGAAAGTAGTCCTTTTCTTGTATACACATGCGGGATGTGGGGCGATTGCATCAGCTGGGAGGCCCAGTGAGTTACCCTACACAAGTTTTGTAAAACATGTGCACTAGAATATCCAAAGTATCTAAAAGAAATGAATGATAAAATGCAAGGATGTATCCATAATATTTAGCATTATTGGTTTTCCTTAAACACTAGGGCCATCTTTTCTTCAGCTGGCCAGAAACTCTTCGACAACCCATCCAACACCTATCAATGAGAATCTGTCGTGACCATGCTTACCCACCCAACCTAGACATTGGGAACTAATTTGCATGCCATGGGGTGGTTAAACATAACCCATTTATCTTATGTAGGGTGGTCAAACCTCTACTCTATCCGGCACCTATTGATGGGAACTTGTTGCACTCCCGATGTACTCACCCACCCGGCCTAGACATTGGGGTTCCAAATGGTACCAATTGGGCTTTTGGGACTTCCAACCCAAGGGTCTCGATCGCCCCACTTATTTACTGCTTTTGAGACTTTCAACGTAGGGGACTAGATTGCCCCACCTATTTATTGTTTTATGGATTTCCAACCTGGGAGACTTAATTGCCCCACCTATTTTTCCGGTGTTCCAATCGAGTTCACAGTCCACATGAAAAAATGCATGATTCCATTAAATCATCATTTTCCAAACAATTTATAATCCAACTCATTTTTTTTTAAAAATCTCCAAAACCGAAACCAATACCATGACCTTCAAAATCATTCAATCATTACAATTGTTATGCTACGAATGAAATCACACTTGTGCAAGTTTTTAAAATAATAGAGAAGAGAAGGAAAACAGAGTAACTAGGCGTCTAAATCCTCGAGCCATTTTTTGTATTGAGTTTACGGTTGAAATTGCCCATTTATCAGGTATGGTCAGTTTTACCTTGATCCTGTATTCGATCTTGCAATTGAAATTTACCCAACATTTAGGCACACTCATACAGTCAGTTTTGGACATTTTTTCTGGTACACCACAACCGGTAATTCTGAACAAGTTTCGCACCCGATCAATACTTGAATTTGTACAATTAGCGGGCTAATTAGTGGGCTGATTTGTACCCATCTTGCACACAATCCAATGGCTTGAATTTATATCCAAAATGCATACTAAACCATGAGCAAAATATGTACAAGTTTGTATTCTAAACAATGCACAATTTGTACAAAATTGTATACTAAAAACATTCGTACAAAATTGTAAACAATGGGCAGATTTGCGCATCCATTCCATAGCCAGATTCTGGACGTAACTTGTATAAATCAATGACCAGATTTGAGATGGTTTGAATACATAATCCAGTGGACAGATTTACATGGTTTAGCATCAGATTGGCGGACAGATTTGCTCCGATCTGTACATGTAATCAATGGACAGATAAGCTTTGATTTGTATGCGTGATATATGGACAAATTCGTTTAGGATTGTTCACATGATTAATGGACAAATTTAATCAGATTTGAACGTCCATCACGGGTCAGATTTTGGGCAGATCGAGTGCCCAAATCAATGGCCAGATTTGGACAGAATTGGACGCCCAATGAGGGGTCAGATTTGGTTGCCCAATCCTATTCAACATTCGCTCACAATGCTGTCCACAATCCACGCCAATCAGACCACATCAATTTTTATTTGTCCAAAATTCCCCAAATCCGATAGTTGTAATTTGTCCAGATTTTACACAAATCCAAAGGTTTCAAACTGTCCAAATTTTACACGAATCAGGCCGTTCAAGTCTGTCCAAATTTTACACTCAGAAGATGGTGCAAACTGTCCAGATTTTGGAGTATGCAAACGGCCAAAGTTTTTTTCCATCCTTATGCTACAAAAGGCGGCCCACTTTGATCTGATTCTAACACCCCCCCCCCCCCCCCCCCCCCCCCCCCCCCCCCCCCCCCAATGTGAGAGAGGGAGCCTTAGGTCTCTTCTTAAATATAGAGGTGCAGTCTTTAAAGAGGGAGTTAAAGGGCAGGGTTTTAAGAATCTCTTTTGGTAACGTGTGTGAGAGAGAGCGAGAGGGGGTAATGGGGAGTGTAACATATGAGACAGGAGGGGAGGCTTTAACGCTTTGGTATGGTGGGGGCGTATGACAAGGGTGGTGGTGCACGTGTGGTGTGTATGTGTAAGGGCACATGTATGTGATTTGTGTGATGCATGCGAATTTGCACATGTGTGAGGTGCGTGTAAGTTGTGTATAGTGTGAGTAAGAGATGTATGGTAGAGTTCATGTGTGATGGTGGGCGCACATGTGTGACTTTTGTATATGGGTGGTCATGCATTTGGGACGTGTATGAGTGATATACGCACATGATGTACGTGTAGTAAATGATGCATGGATAGATGGGTTTGTATACAGTCATTTAGATAATGAATGGTCCGATGATTGTTTTCATGGTTAAAGGGCAGGGTTTTAAGAATCTCTTTTGGTAACGTGTGTGAGAGAGAGCGAGAGGGGGTAATGGGGAGTGTAACATATGAGACAGGAGGGGAGGCTTTAACGCTTTGGTATGGTGGGGGCGTATGACAAGGGTGGTGGTGCACATGTGGTGTGTATGTGTAAGGGCACATGTATGTGATTTGTGTGATGCATGCGAGTTTGCACGTGTGAGGTGCGTGTAAGTTGTGTATAGTGTGAGTAAAAGATGTATGGTAGAGTTCATGTGTGATGGTGGGCGCACATGTGTGACTTTTGTATATGGGTGGTCATGCATTTGGGACGTGTATGAGTGATATACGCACATGATGTACGTGTAGTAAATGATGCATGGATAGATGGGTTTGTATACAGTCATCTAGTTAATGAATGGTCTGTTGATTGTTATCATGGTTAGATAATTAGATAAATGGTTGGATGAGAGATCCAACGGATGGATGGCCAAGTAATTGAATGGATGGTTAGTTAATGAGTGGATGGATGGTTAAATACATGCATGACTAGACGATCTAATGGTTAGATAGATGATCTAATGGTTAGATGGATGATATAACTGTTGGATGTCATGATAAATGCATAAATAAGTAATTAAATGCAAAAATAAGCAATTGAATGGATGGATGATAAAATGATTGGTTGGATAAGTAGATGGATGCATGGATGTATGGATGGATAGTTTGTATTCCTAAAAAAATTATAACCCTAAAATTTGCTAGGGTCATTACACACTCAAACACACAGAGGGAGGCTTGGAGGGAGATTGGTGAGGGAGGTTAAAAAAAGAATTTGTTGGCCTGTTTCAAAGTTCCCTGTAAAGTGGCAACACTTCTTCCCCTGTAAGGGTTTTTTTTTTTTTTTCATCTTTTGCCTGTAAGAAAGTTACATGTTAAAAGAAAGTTACAGGTATCTTTCCTCCCCCAAACACCACTCGTAACAAAGTTGCCGGTAACTTTCTTACATTTTACACAAGTTACTAGCATCCAAATGGCCCCTTGATGAATGATTGTATTAGTTGTTGCCCTCAAGGAAAGCACCTCATGGTGGCATTTGAGGTATACGACAACAGATAATATGTGGATTTGAATCAACTTGAGCGGCGACAAAGATATAATGAGGGCAAGAGCACCTTTTAATTCTTTTGTTATAGTAAATATTTATTTTCCTTGAGTATGGATTTATTACATCGAAAAACATGCTGATTTGGATACTTTTGCTGTAATGTGGTGTCTAATTCTTGCATAGAATGGAAACTTTAAAGAAGCGCTTTCCAATATCTGGACACGAGGAATTAGTTCAGCTTCAAAAAATTGCTGCAAGATATGAGGAAGAGATTTATATTGATGCCACGAGCCTGGTAACTTCTGTTTTCTATTTTCTACTTATTCAACATGTGAAAAAGTTGGTTTGTTCCTATCGTCCTTTTTCATTTCCTTGATTCACTATAGAATGCAAAGTCAATCTATGTGCAGTCTGCAAGAGTCAATTCCTTTGGGAACAACTTTTTATCTGAACTATTTGAGTCATTCAACAATTTTTAGGGAACCACTTGTGTCAATATGCACCGGGGGAAAACAAAACAAAACAAAACCCTCCAATCAACAGTTCACCATGTTCAATGATCAATAATCATTCTGGCATGACATTCATAAAACATTATATTCTACTTTAATGCATGTATTTCCTAGTTAGGTCAATTATTTCAAGTGGCAGTACCTCATTTGTTTCTTGAGAAAGGTAAGTGACCTCTCTCCCTAAGCGGCTGGGATCGGAGACAAACCTTGAAATTTGCACTCTCCCCTAGAGTGAAAGCTTAAACAACTATAATGTTTTTCTCAACCTTTGGATATTATTCAACGCATGAAACATTATATTTTAATGGGGAAGTGGAAGTGATCAGATCACTGGCGCAAAGGATATGCACAACTCATGAAAAGAACAGTGGTCGTCACTACTGCCAAATGTCTTCCTGACAACAGTGCATGGCATCGTTGGGAATTGGGATTTTGTTGATCATCCATTTCATGTCAATAATCTCAATTCTACTCGTTTCATATTTGGGTTAAGGACCTATGGTTCTAAGTTCTAACACTGAGTCTTTTAAATCTTATTGGCATCCTTCAAAGAGCAAAATGAGATTAAATGTCTCCAAGTGCTGAAAATTTGAATGTTCTTCACTCTTTTTTTTTTTTTTTTCCTTTTTTTTAAAAAAAAATTATTATCATTCCCATTCTCCATTGAACCTCTTAAACTGCCAAATTCTGTTGAAATCTCCATACTATATCCCTATTTAGAGGATCCATATACTGAACCTGGTGGGTATGGATGTCCAAGATGTTGCCCATCAATGTCGGCATTGTATTGGCACTGGAAGAGTCTATGTGCATGAGAAGGTTGTTTGATAAGCAGATAGGCCGTTAATTCTCCCTTGTTGAAAGGATGATTACCCTGCCCATGAATATCATTTGATTTGTTGCAAGAGCAGTCAGTGTGTGTGTTGAGTGTTCTTATATATCTTTGGGATTTCGACAGCAATATCTTTTTCTAGCACTTTTTTTCTCTCTATTCTCCATGGTATGTATTTATCATGATGCTGTATAATGCAAGAATGAAAGATCAAAAGAAGCATCTAATGAATTTGTGGGCCCCCAAAGCTCAATTTGCAAATCCTATGGTCTATTTGGTGGGGCCCGCATGTTAAGTTATGCGTAGAAAATTTAAGACATTGGTATCCCTTGTGATGCAAGACAATTAACCACTTGCTTTAAAAGCTCGAACTGATAGAGCATGGCTAATTAATCCCTTTATCTCATAGCCCAGGCCCCAAATCCATGGGTTAGGTCCTCGGCCAAACCCTCTTAATGGGCCTCAAATCCATGGGCTCTACCTCACACGAGTCACCTGCCTCCATGGGCCCCAAATCCATGGGCTCTACCTCACACGAGTCACCTGCCTCCATGGGCCCCAAATCCATGGGTTATGTAGGCCATCCACCCCGAGTGTGCCCCTGCATCCCACAGGCCACTCCACTCAAACCCGGTGTGAAAATGCCCCCGCATTACCTTGTGTGGGTCTAGCTTAATTCTTTGAGGTCTTAATTTAGTAAAAATTTAGAAGGAACTTCAAAAGGGATGTTAAATTAATGGTTTTTTTTTTTTTTTTTCTTTTGAGAGATTTGAGTCTTAGAAGACTTTTAGTAGGATATATTGGGGGATCTTTAAAAAGATATATTAATATCTAGGGAAATCTTAATAAGATGAGTAACAAATACGAATAAGAGACTAAAAGGAATAGAGAAATTTAGGATCATATGTGTAGTATCTTTAGTTCTTTCTTATTTTAGAATAATCGAGTACTTGTGTGCGGCTGTGTGCTATCTTTGGTTCTTTCTTATTTTAGAATAATTGAATACTTGCGTGCACAGGGGGGGGGAGGGGGTTCTCTTAATCTGGAGACCCTATCAAATCAATCCTTTGAGTTGCTAAATGCGTTCTTCTCCTCTTATTATTTTCTTTCCATCTATCTTGCATCGAATTGTTACCAGAGCAAGTTCATCAGTGGGCTTGGGTGGTTCTCTTGATCTGGGAGCAAGTATTCTCTTGCAAGGGAGAAACTTATGATGTAAAACTTGAGATGCTTGAGTTTTATGAAAAATATAAGAATGTCAATTAAAAAATCCAAGATTCATTAGAGAGTAGGATGGTGTGCCTGAAGAAAGAGCCACAATCTATGAAGATGCATGTGAAGAGCTAGCTGGTGGATTGATGGATGAATCTATCTATAAATCAACAGATGCACTTATTGATGAGACGTGCAACGGTTCAATGGTTAGGTTGGTAGAGGAAGAGATAAGCAACTCAAAAGTTGAGCTGGTACATTCTATAGTGCATGTCAAAGTTTATGGACATTTTTGTCCCATCCCAATGATGATTAGATCCCATAAATTAGAGCACATACAACGCCACATTAGCAATGAGTCGATAGACTCATAACTCCATTATTGCAGAAGCAACAGCTGATGCCTAGGGCACAATGATGAAGGAAGAGGTGGCTTGACCTACAATGCCACCCAGCAAAAGTGGTGCTGATCCCACATGTAGGTCTTCACCGTTAACTATGGCCAACAAGATGCATTATATAGGTGGATCAATCCTGCCGATTGCTACCATTTATCAACTTGAGTCCTTCCAACTGGGCGGAATAATGCAAGCATGAACAATCAAAATAAGTGTGTGATGAATATGTGGGCCTCAAAAGCCCAACTTGCGGATCCTATGATCCGACTGGTGGGCCTCACATGTAAAGTTATGCTTTGATACTTTTTAAGATATGTGTATCCTTGTATGGGTCGAGTTTGATTCTTTAAGGTCTTTATTTAATAAAGATTTTTAAATGGTCTTTATAGGGGTGTTATATTATTATTGGTTTTCCATTTTGAGAGATTTGGGTCTTAGAAGATCTTTAAAAGGATATTTTAATTATGATATATTGTATATGGGGAGATCTTATAATATAAGATGGTGATAAGAATAAGAGAATCAAAAGGGAGAGATTTATGTTCATATGAGTAGTATTTTTGGTTCTATTCTTATTTTTGAGTATTCAAGTCTGTGTGTGTGGCGATGAAGATTAGGAGAATAAAAGAGAGAGTTTTGGGAGATAGTATTCTCTTGCAGAGGGAGAAAATCCTATAAAACCAACCCTTTGAAATATGGTGTGTGTACTCAGACAATTATCTTATTTTCTTTGTATACAGCCTGCATCACTTTCTGAGCTCTGTACTCAGATAATTATCTTAAAAACTGTAAGTGGCTTCACTGCTTTACTTAGAAGACGCTATAGTTAATCTGAAGCTTCCCTGCATAATATGATATTGCAATTTATAAACTGTTTTTCAAAATTATCTTTTTGTAGTCAGCAGCATTCTGAGTTCTCCTCTTAACTTCTTTAAATCATCATTGTGAACAAGGATAATGGGGTGATGTGTGTATTCTGTGTTCATTCTTTTTACAGTCAGATTACCTGCAGAAAACATCTATGAAGATGCTTACAATGGAGAATAAATCTCAGCGTGCTGGTGCAACTAATTCTTCGCCATCAAATTCTGCTGGCGGGATTGAAAATCCCTCAGATCCAGGTAACAACACAAAAGGTCCAAGCCGCTTTTTATCTGTTGTGATAAGTGCACAGCTATATGCCGTGACAAAATTATTTTTTAATCCTGGAACAAAATTTTATTAAGCAGAACCAGAAAGAGGACAGCACCAGATCCTTTCCCATATCATCATTATCAATTACTAGCTGGTTGACATCTCTGTTCTCAAAAGATGTAGACATATGAGTTTGTTCTAGTTACAATGAATCATCATCATTGTTAAAAACTTAAAGCCTTGTCCCATCTAACTGGGGTCAGTGTCCTAGTGACAATGTAAGTTAAATATAGTGTATTGAGCAGTCACGTTTGTTTTGGCCCAGTTATGGGTGTCATTTGGTCACTCAGAAGGAAAAAGAGAAGATGTTAAAAGCGATTCTTGTGGTGAGAGATTGAAGAGATGAATCATGGTACCCGTGCAAGATCTGGGCAGATGCGACTCAAAGTGAACATCCCTTTTTTTTTTGAAAGATAACAAAATTATATTAAAAAAAGAAGATAGAAACAAAAGATAGGAGGCTGAACGGCTGAGATAGCCGACCAGCTAATCTCCTAGAAAGAGAAGATTACAATCCTGCATATTAGCTGAAAAAGAAGCCCATTCGACTAAGAGATGGGTCGCCCTTAGAATTGTAGCCTCTGCTGATTTAGAGGTATCGTTAAAGCATCTTCCATTCCTTTCTTCCCAAACAGCCAGAGGAGACATTCTTCAAAGCTTAGATCTTTGCTTCCCACGGCTAACTCCATGCCAGGCTTGAAGAAGACCATGAGAAGACTCTGGAAAGGTCCAATGAACCTTAAAACGAACTAGAAAGGCTGTCCAAATCAGATATGTAAACTGACAGTGAATAAAGAGATGATCCACCTATTCTTCTTGCGCCATACAACATAAGCAAATATTAATGATGATCATTCCCCTCTTTCTCAGATTATCAACTGTGAGCACCTTATCCTTGCCAACCAACCATGGTACTTCCAACCATGATAAAAAGGATTCTCTACACTTGGAGAAGGGCTGCTTGAAAGAAGGCTATAAAGAGATTTCACTTAAAATTTACCATTTTTGTCCAGATGCCAACCTAATCTGTTCGTACCTTTCTGATTTGGACGCTGTAAATCCGACTGAGAATGCCCCAAAAGCCATGCTAATCCACTGATCAGGTGGGCCATATGTTGTACATTCGATACAGGATGTTAGTGTTTTTCTAACTACCCATATTCCTCGTATGAGTGTAACCACCTAATAAGTGGGTTGGCTTGATATATTGTTGTCAATAAGCATTGGAAGAAAAAAAAAAAAAAAAAAAGAAGCCTCTAATCAAAGTTCACCATGTTCTATAATCGTTAATCATGTTGCCATGACATTCATTAATCAAAGAACTTGAGGTCCTGTTCAGTAGACACCTAAAAATGAGTTCATCTCATTTTAGTTAACAGTAATTATGTAATAGAGATCTTGATCACTTATACATAATTACTGTTAACATGAACTCATTGTGTATTAGAGATCAAGATCTCCAACGCATAATTACTGTTAACTAAAGTGAGTTCTTTTTAGGCTACCAAATAGGGCCTTAGGCTGCATTTGGTGACAATACCAGAAGCTACTTCTGGCAGCTTCTCTTACAAAATAGAAGCTATTCTAAAGTGTAGAAAGCCTTCTATTTTGAGAGAGAAATTGCAACCAATGGCACACTTTGTCTTTGTTTACATGCTTATATTTGCTAGTTTGCTCAATTCTTTCAAGTGGCATTACCTCACATGCATTATAGTGCATGTGTTACTTGACAAAGGTAATGTGGCCTCTCTCAATATGTGGTTGGAATTTGAGACGAACCTTGAAATTGGCTCTCTTCTTTGGAGTGAAAGTTAAACAACTATAATGTTTTTCTCAAGCATCAGAGATCATTGCAATCAAAATCCATATTTGTTGGTTGTTTAGAATTGATTTCAAATCTTAGCAAGCAAAAATGAATTCCACTTGTGATATAATGATGTAAATTTGTTTGCATGATATCTTTAGGACCTCATGAAGAGTAACCAATTCTTGTTATTCCCATTTCTTGAGAATTTGGATTTAACGATCTGTCAAAAACTTGATCCTTACTACCAGATACCCATGCATGTTGATGCGGGGGCATCTTGGTGTGGACTCCAAGGATGCACCGTATCTCTATGAGGTGAGGCTTGTGCAGAATCGAGAGTGACCACAAGATGGTGGACCCCACTGTGGGACCATGCAGACTTGGAGACCCGTGCGACGCGAGAGTTGCTGACGGGGATGTCTCGCCTGGGTTTACCTGGGAGGGCTTGCATATAGGGATAAATCGGTCCTTCCCCATCAGTTCTGGAGTTGGGGTGGTGTGGCCCATGAGGTGAGGCACGTGCGAAATCAGGATTGACCACAGGATAGTGGACCCCACTGCGGGACCATGCAGACTCAGGGAACCGTGCAATGGGGAGGTTGCCCACGAGGTCTCGCCTGGGTTTACCTGGGAGGACCTGCATATACGGATAAACTGGTCCTTCCCTATCAACTCTGGAGCTTTTGGTGCGTTGGTCGGTTGTCTGCTATCACTTGTCTTTGAATATATATCGTTTTAATTTTCTTTGCTCATAGTGTTTTTAGAAGCTCCTTGTTCGTTTTGCCTTTCCTTTTAACTTTTAACCATCATTCCTCTTGATATTTGTTTATCATGATGTTGTTTGAGTTCCATAATCACACATGTAACTTAAAAACCATGAGTGGCTTCATAATCATCATCGTCGTCATCATCATCTAAGCTTTATCCCAACTAATTTGGGTTAGCTACACAAATCCTGCTCCGGGCCATAACTTCAGTCATCAAGTCTTTTCTTACTACCTCCACCAATGTCTTTTTGGGCCTTCCTGTTACCCTTTAAAAGGCCTTCAACTTGCACCAACTCGAAGCTTGAAGGACTTTGTTCCTACCTCCCTACATCCTTTGAGTGCCTTCTGGCATTACAAAGGCCCCCTTAAAGTCACAACCTTCGCTTGGCTTGTCGGGAAATGGCTGGTCTTGATGATAGATAATCTCCAAAAGAGGGTTCTTATTCTCGCTAACGTTTGTCTGCTTTGCCTGAATGACACGGAATCTATGGACCATCTATTCTTACATTGTATCATGTCCTCAGATGTGTGGTCAAGAGCTCTCCAGGTTGCAGGGGTCTTTTGAGTGATGCCTTTATTGATAGCCTTCATTTCTCCTAGCACGCAACTGTTGGTGGGAGGCTGGGTAAGAGGAAATGGAGAATCTTGCTTCTCGCGGTCCTTAAGAAACAATAGGTGCTTCCACGATAGAAGCCTCTTATTTTTAGGGGTCTTTAATAGGGAGTTGAAGTAGATTGGAGAAGAAATCAATGGGAGTGGAAGAGGAAGTGTATAAAGAGAGAGAAGAGAAAGGATGGCAAGGGCAAAAGGTTGTGTTCCATTCTCTACACAACCTTCATATTATATGTATATATGTATGTATGTATGTCTTTTTGTGTGTGTGTGTGTGTGTGGACAAAGTTACATATATATCTCAATACTCCCCCTCAAGTTATAACATAGATATCAATCATGCCCAACTTATCCATTAGATGCATGGGATCCCAAGCAAGGGATTTAGTGAACATATCAGCTAGTTGGCTCCATAGAACGAATGAATGGAGTTGCGATTTCTTTAGCGGCCACCTTTTCACAGATGAAGTGACAGTCTATCACAATATGTTTGGTGCATTCAGGAAACATAGGGTTGCTAGCAATATGAATCACAACTTTATTGTCATAGTACAAAAGAATGGGCCAGAAGGAGGGTAGCCAAGCTCTTGAAACAAGGTGCGAAGCCACATAAGTTCACATGTGGCATGTGTCGTTGCTCTATATTCAGCCTTTGCAGTGGACCGAGCAACCACTAACTACTTTTTACTCTTCCAAGTGGCTAGTTGCCACCCACAAAGGTGCAATAGCCAATTGTAGATTGCCGATCATGAAGACTATCGACGGTTCGACACAGTCAACATTAGAGTAACAAGAGAGATGAAGATGACAATGATGTTGAAATCGTAAGCCCCGACTAGGAACTAATTGGAGATAACAAAGGATCTAATACACGGAAGAAAGATAGGCCATACGAGGAGCATGCATAAACTGACTAATGATGCCAACCGCAAATGACAGGTTAGGCTGTGTAATAGTCAAATAAATGAGACGACCAACCAAGGGACGATACATGCCAAGATCAGATAAAATATTGGCATCATCAAGACAGTTTCTAAGCAACATCCATAGGAGTGGCAATAGGTCGACACCTAGGCATTTCAGCCTGAGACGAGATCGAAGGCATATTTTCGCCACGATAGAACTATTCCAGACTTCAATATAACAACTTCAATACCAAGAAAGTAATGAAGCATACCCAAATCTTAATTGCAAATCGGATATGAAGAAAGGATTTGAGAGCAGTAATGCTCGCAACATCATCACCAGTTAAAACAATGTCATTTACATGGACCAGTAAAACCATAATCCCAGTACGACATCGACAGATGAAGAGAGAGTGATCCAAATGGTTGAGAACAAAGCCAAAGTCTAACAATGTGTGGTTAAACTTATCAAACCAAGCTCGATGTGATTACTTAAGACCATAGATAGCCTTCTCGAGATGACAAACCCAATGTGAGCCATTGGTCAGAGAAAAACCAGGTGGCTGATCCATATACACTTCCTCAACAAAGTCACTATGAAGAAACGCATTCTTCACATCCATCTGGAATAACAACCAAGATAGATTTGCAGCTAACGAGATGATCACACTAACTGAATTAAGCTTAGTCACAAGGGAGAAGGTCTAGAAGTAGTCCACACCATAAGTTTAAGGTCTAGAAGGACAGTTTGGCGACTGATCGGGCCTTATATCGGTCAATTGATCCATTTAGAAGATACTTAATAGTATAAACCCAAAAGCACCCAACCGTCTACTTACCCTTAGGCAAGGGAACTAACTCCCATGTATTCTGTTCAAGTACCTGCATTTTTCCCATCATAGCTTGCCTCTAGCTAGGGCTACTAAGGGCCTCCTTGAGAGTGCGAGGAATAGACCAAGAGAAGACCTAGCAAGCAAAAGACCTGAAAGAAGGAGACAAGCATTGAAAGGAAACGTAATGATGGATAGGATAGCGAGTACATGAACGACTAGGTTTATGTAAAGCAATAGGGAGATCGTCGAAAGATGAAGGGATAGTACCTAGATCTCCATTAGAAGTGGACGGAATGATGAAATGCTAATTAATAGGGGATTTCTTTTGTCACTTGTACACACGCAATGGCTTAAGAGGTTCAGAAGGATGTGCGTCTTCATCAAGAGAGGGGACCGAAAGAGGTATAGGTGGATTTAACAAAGTTTCCCTCTGATTGGTAAGATGATTATGTAGCGAATGTCCTTCAGATGAGAAGTAGAGAATATCCTCAAAGAATGTGATATCCACTAACACATACTTCTTGCAAGTCAATGGCTTATAACACTTATACCCCTTAAGGGATCGTGAATATCCTAGGAAAAACACAATTTTCAGACCGAGAAATTAGCTTGTTAGTAGTAGTACCATCAAGTTTATGAACAAAACAAGTACAATAAAAAACCCTTTGAGACAAAGAAAGGCTTTATCATGAGGATGTAAAAGTTCAAAGGAAGACTTATTATGTAAAACCCTGGATGAAATATGCTTAATAAGAAAACCAACAATAAGTAAAGCATCGTTCCAAAAATGTTTCGGAACATTCATACCAAGGAGAAGTGCATGTGTAACTTCAAGAAGATAATGATTCCTCCTTTTGGTAACACTATTTTGTTGAGGGGTCCTTGGAAAAGAAGTCTGAGATAAAATACCATAATCCTACAAAAAGGTCAAGAAGGCTTTCAACTTATATTCATCCCCATTGTCAGAACGAAGAACTTTAATGGGGTATTGAAATTGAGCAACGACTTCATTGTAAAAGGCCTTGAACATGTAAAAAACTTCATGTTTGAATTTTATAAGGTAAATCCATGTCATGCGAGAATGATTATCAATGGAAGACATGAAGTATTTATAACCTCGGATAGAGTCAACATGCCTAGGGCCCCAAAACATCAGAGTAAATCAATTTGAAAGTCTAAACTTCCTTGCAGTCCAGCTGCAAGGAAACACGGTTCTATGATGCTTAGAGAATTCACAAGTATCACAACATAATGGTTTAACAATAGAAATAGAAGGAAAAACAAGTTTCAGTCTTAATAAAGATGGATGCCCTAAACAACAATGCCATCTGGTCGCAGACTCCCTATATACTGATAAAGTACCCATCGGACTAGTAGGAGCATCATTGAGAAAGTAAATCTCGCCACATTCACTGCCCCCACCAATCGTCCACTTTGTCTAGAGATCCTAAAATACACAATGAGAAGGAAATAATGTTATGGAATAATGTAATGATTTAGCAAGGGAACTGACAGACAATATATTTAATGGAAAATAATGAACATGAACAACAAAAGATGGCTGCGTGGTAGGAGAAAGGGTAATGGAATCCATCCCAAAGATAGGAGCGTGATTATCATTAGCAACTGTAACAAAACCAAACTGACTAGTAGGTTCATAAGATTGGAAAAGATGAGGCTTACCAGTCATATGAGATGTGGCTCTAGAGTTGATGACCCAGGAGGGAGATGAGGACGCATGGAGCGCAATACCTGACCGAGCTAAGCTAGCATTGGAAGAAGGGATCGGGTCACAAGAATGGTGGTGCAGTAAGGCATCATATACTTCTCGAGTGATGGTAATTGAATCACCTGAAGCCGACATCTAATGGGGCAATGTTGAATGTACTTGACGAGATTTCTTAGAACTAGAGGATATGACACCAGCCATATAAGCACCGACCCATGAAGGGCGACCAACAATATCCTGACATCGATCAACTGTATGAGTAGTGCCACCTCAACGAGAGCAAGTATGAGGAGATTCATCACGACCACATCCACGGCTATTAAAAATGCGGTTACCACGACAACCTCTGTCAAGAGCTCGACCTCTGGATTTGCTACCGTAACCAGGAGGATGACTAGTACTTGGGGTGCTCCAACTTGAAACCTGAGAACTAGAACTAGAAGGATGATTACTAGCTATGAATGCAGATCTATCATCAACAAAAGGTGCAACAGAAAACGAGGCGGTTACTCTCTGAACAAGAGAGTAGACAACTGGCAAAGAGGGGAAGGGCTCCGTAGGTAGGATTTGACAACAAACACTCTGATATTTTGAATTGAGTCCAGAGGGAAACTGCATGATCCAAGTCTCTTCATGTTGTTGTCGGATGAGTTCATGATCTTGAGTACAATGAGATGGGAGAGGATAGTACATATCTAACTCATCTCACATACCACGTAAAATAGTGAAGTACTCCTTCAACCTTCTAGATCCTTGTTGAAACTTACATGTCTGAAATCGACTTGGACACCCTGGATATGTTGCGATCCTCTACATGTCTTGGATAGTATCCTATATCTTCTTCGCATACGTTAAAAACATAACAGAATTGCTAATGATGCTCTCCATATTGTTTAGAAGGCAAGCCATAACTCGGTAATTTTCCTTATTCCAGGTTTTAAATCCCTCATCGGTTGAATCTGGAGGGTCATCCAAGATATAAGAAAGTCTCTCCTTTCCTCCCAAAAAGAGCCTGACGGAGTTGTAATCAAGGTGTGAGCATTGGAAGGCCCCATAAGAGCTCTAGTAGAGAGCTTATCTTCCATACTAAATCGAAAGAGAAGATGGAGAATGACTTGATATATTAAAGCACAACAATTATCCGAATCACACCAAAATTGTAGATACACTGACTTTCAGTGTATAGCCAATAGCCCACACAACTCGAAAATTAGAAATTCCATATGACAAACCCAACACTTAAGAGGAAGAGCCAAAAACATGCCTAAAATGATGTTGAACACCAACCCTTAGCTAAGTTCGCATGAAAAAGGGGGGGAGGGGGAATGGATTGGGCAAAAACATAACATCATAACATTAACCGCACACCAATCTCCCCTAAAAAACACAGAAAAGCCATTCTATACAAAAAAAAAAAAAAAAAAAAAAAAAAACTCATAGGGATAGTCAATAATGGTCAAACTGACCAACCCCCTTTTGACCTTCCTCAAAAAACTCATCTGATTGGTAGAAACCTCAGAAAAACTCGAAATGGGCCATTTTTGAAAAATACCTTGGGGACTTGAAAACTCACCTCAATCGTACTAAAAAAATTCCACAAAAATCACCACAAACCTTCTAAGATCAAGATCAACCAAACCATATATTTCATTTGCTACATGGCTGTATGGATAGTACAAATGCTAATGTCAGCCGTACAGTAGCTGACGTCAGCAAAGTGTGATAACTACAAACAAAAAGACAAGATGAATCCTTACTTTGATATCAAGTGATATCAAGTTGAAGTAGATTGGAGAAGAAATCAGTAGAATTAGCGGAAGAGGAAGTGTAGAGAGAGAGAGAGAGAGAGAGAGAGAGGGCAAAAGGTTGCGTTCCATTCTCTATACAACTGTCATATTATTCACATATATGTACATGTGGTGCTTTAGCACAGAATTCAAAAAACATGTACACATGCACTCAACTATAGACAAAGTTATATATATATATATATATATATATATATATATATATATATGGCCCTTCTCCTTTGTCGTGATTGGGCTCCCTGACTTTTTCGGCTTTCAGTTTTTGATCTGTCTTTGGGTTCTCTAGCTGCGAGGTAGCTGTTTGTTGTATTTCTAGTTTTTGTAGGCTTCTAGTTTCCGTAGGTTTCTTAGCTTTCTAGTTTTTTCTTCTTTTTCTTTTTCTGGTTCTCCAGCCTTTGTACGTTAGTTTCTCCTAGGTTTTCTCTTTCTTTTCTATTTTTGTTCTTTTCCGTTTTTTGGCTTCGGCCCAATAAAGTTCATCTTTCAAAAAAAAAAAAACTCACGCCAACTCTCATCTTCTAATAGGTACAGTTCTTGGCCTCCATTGCACATGGCCAGACCATCTAAGTCTATTTACCCTCATCTTATTACCCATTGGACCAATTCGTTGGTTTTAATCAACATATGTAATAGACTATTACATAGCATCCCTAGGAGTTTTGTGCTCTCATTGCCAGACCCAAGCCCAGTGAAGCAGGGTTGTGCCAAGTTGGCAGCCAGCATGAAACTTCTGTCATAACTGACAATGTGGGTGGCTTAAAAAAAACTTTGAGAAATTTGTAAACGACTTCAATGCTTTATTTAGAACTCACAATGGTCAATCTGAATCTTTGATGCATGGTATGATGCTCCAATTTATTCATGGTTGCCCATCTTCAAATTGCTTAAAAGTATATTTTATGGTCATCAGCATTCATAGTTCCTTAACTTCTATATTTTATGGTCATCAGCACCAGATCCTTTCCCATGTCATTATTATCAAATACTGGGTTGTTATGGTGGTGTTATTTTTCTCCAGGGTCATCATGTCTGAAATCTCTGTCCTCAAAAGATGTAGACAAACAAGCTTGTCCTATTTACAATGGGTGAAGTTAAACATCGTATATAGAATCAATTCATCTGTTTTCTTTCCGGCTTATCGGTATATTTGGTCATGATAGCATACCATCTTATATGGCAATATGCAGCTTGTGTTGGACATCAGTATCATGAAATGGTAGGTCCAAATATGAACATCAACTGGCATCAGTGTTCGAAGTATTGGTATCGCTACAAGTTTCGCTGGCCAGGGATATGGAAACAACATCGATGTCACCGATAATATCGCTGATAACTGGAAATGTGGGGAAACATGGGAAAAATGGTAGAATTTTCAACGAAACTTTAGGAGATGTTAAAATGTACATACTTGTATATTTAGAATTTTTAAAAAAGAATGCAAAAAGAATGCACACATAACAAGTTTCCATTTAATGGGGCCTTAAAAGCACGTGTTGTTGTAAGAAATCAGTCCAACCATCCCATCCAGCCTATTTAATCATCCGACCTTCCAACCAAACATTCATTGATATTGCAAAATATTAACAACACATGATATTTCACCAAGAAATCATCAACAATTGGAAAGGAAGCAAAAGATTGTGGTCTCAATATTGTGCATGTTGCGATATCGATAAGATCGAGATATTATCAATATTATTAATGACAAATTGAACACTACATACGACCATGTGCCCATGAAAAAAAAAATGAAAATATTTTTTTTTCTAATAAACAAAAATTTCATGATATCAATATGTTGCCAATATTATTGAAATATCGTCGATACACTTATGATACAAGCATTACCTAGAATTTACATAGTCGAAAATATTGGCGATACATTGGCGACATTGATGCATTGGCAATACAAGTGACATCTAGAATTTACATAGTTGAAAATATTGGCGGTTATATTAGCAATATTGATACGTTGGCAATACCTAGCGATACATTGCTAATACTTGTAATTTCTGATACTACCAGCGTTATCAGTATTGCTACCAGTGTTATCGGTGTCGCTAAGCTGGAGACGGATAATATTGGAGATAATTCGAACGCGTCTGGCATAAAGATCAGGCTAGTCTGCCCATCAGGTGGGCTAAACCGTTTGACGACCGATGGTCTGACTCAACATACTAGTGTTGCCCACCAATTCATTGGATCATCTTGATTTACAAGAAGAGTGATCTTCATGGTGGTGACTATCTTTTTTATGATACTGATTTCCTACACAAGTAACATGTTGGTGGGAAAGATGGCACAGCACCATAAGCTTTAGTAGTGGTGACTGTTAAGTGATTGGCACCTCCACCTTGTTACAACGTGGTAATTAATCCAGGGGCATTTTCACACTGGGCTCGAGTGGGGTCGCCTGTTGGACGCAGGGGCACACTCGGGGTGGGTGACCCATACGATTTGGGGTCCACGGGGGAGGTCTTATGTTCGAGACTCCTTACCAGGGGTGAGTAATGCGCATTTCACACCGAGCTCGAGTGGAGTAGCCCGTGGGATGCGGGGACACACTCGGGGTGGGCGGCCATGTGATTTGGGGCCCACGAAGGGGGTTCGGCCGAGGTCCTAACCCATGAGATGTGGGGCCTGGGCTATGAGATAAAGGGATTAATTCGCTATACTCTAACAGTTCGAGCTTTTAAAGCAAGTGGTTAATTGTCCTGCATCAAATTGGTATCAGAGCGGGAGGTCTCGTGTTCGACTCCTCACCGGGGGTAATTAATGCAGGGGTATTTTCACACTGGGCTCGAGTGGGGTCGCCTGTTGGATGCAGGGGCACACTCGAGGTGGGTGACCCATGCGATTTGGGGTCCACGGGGGAGGTCTCGTGTTCGAGACTCCTTACCAGGGGTGAGTAATGCACATTTCACACCGGGCTCGAGTGGAGTAGCCCGTGGGATGCGGGGACACACTCGGGGTGGGCGGCCCATGTGATTTGGGGCCCACGAAGGGGGTTCGGCCGAGGTCCTAACCCATGAAATGTGGGGTCTGGGTTATGAGATAAAGGGATTAATTCATCATACTCTAACAGTTCGAGCTTTTAGAGCAAGTGGTTAATTGTCCTACATCAAATTGGTATCAGAGCGGGAGGTCTCGTGTTCGAGACTCCCCACCGGGGGTAATTAATGCAAGGGCATTTTCACACAGGGCTCGAGTGGGGTCGCCTGTTGGACGCAGGGGCACACTCGGGGTGGGTGACCCATGCGATTTGGGGTCCATGGGGGAGGTCTCGTGTTCGAGACTCCTAACCGGGGGTGAGTAATGCGCATTTCACACCGGGCTCGAGTGGAGTAGCTCGTGGGATGCGGGGACACACTCAGGGTGGGCGGCCATGTGATTTGGGGCCCACGAAGGGGGTTTGGCCGAGGTCCTAACCCATGAGATGTGGGGCCTGGGCTATGAGATAAATGGATTAATTCGCCATACTCTAACAGTTCGAGCTTTTAGAGCAAGTGGTTAATTGTCCTGCATCATGGTATGTAGCTCAAGTGGGCCACCTATGATCACCAAAGGTTGTTTGACAGGAGAAACCATTGTGGATTGCATATGATACAAAAATAACTCTGATTTGATCATCTGCTGAAGTTAACAGCATTCAATACGTTGGGGAAGGCTACGTTTGATTGTGTATTAGCAAAATATGAGTCTGAAGGCAGGGTCAGAAGGGGTAGAAGTAGAACGGATCGTATTATCCATTTTGTAGTCCTTACTTGAATGGCTTTGATCTATTGATCCAGCCCATCCAGGTGATATTGAGGCCATGCGGTGGACCCTTCTGGTGGGGCATAAGTAGTAGTTCACCAACAGCCACTGTGGACCCTGAGTGGTTGTAGATGTCCCTGGGACCTGCAGATGTGAGTTGACTAAGAAGAATTATAAGAAACGCTCCTTGATGGAGAGCCTTATAGCACATGGCTTCACCTTGTAAATTACCTAAATGCCCTTTCTGTTAAAAAAACCCTTGCCAAAGCTTTTGTTAATTTGAAATATTAATTGCATGCATAAATGTTGCCCATGAAAAGTGTAGTTATATCTACTATTGTCTATCCCTACTATGCATTAGGAGAGAAGTCAGGTGTAAAAATCTGCATGCAATCAGTTCTTCAAGTTGCTTAAAATATGTGCATTATTAGAGAACACAGGAAGGTGTTTTTAAATTGTAGAATGGGGCGCTTGTTTCCAGTGATGAAATTTTAACGCAAATGAAAATTCTCTCTAAAAGGAATTTTATATGTAAGGTTCATTTGTATAGGAAGTCTTGATTTTTTATGCTTCTTTCGATTTTGCCTGAGTAAAGTTTCCAGCGATGAAATTTTGATGCAAATGAAAATTCCCAGATATGGGAATGCCTGCTGCTCAAGGAGTATCCAACGGCATTGTCAGTAATGATCTGCAGGCCCTTTTTTTTCCCACTGCTAGACAGAAGATCATTAATAAGATGTGAGTATTTATTTCACGTTTTTTCTTTTACCAACCTTTCATTGCCTGCCTGCTGTTTCTATATAATGGAACAAAGAAGAACGCCGTTCGTTCTTTGAGTAGCTGCATTTTAGTTGAATGGAATTCATTGATCTTCTCCTCATTGCAAAGACACATACAAGTTCCAGTGCCTTGTCTGGTGCGCGCCATCAACCGTAGGCCATTGCCTGGGAATTAGGTTGATTGGAGGATCCCAATTGTCTGGCCAGGATGATTTAGGAGATAAACATTATATGATGTGTGCCTTTGGCATTGTCCATCCATCCTTCAGAATTGTGCAACCTAACTTTTGGCATTGCTTTCTTGAATTCCACTATCAACCTATTATCATCTACTTCAATTTTTTATCCCGTGAATGCATGTGTGCATGCGATGGATGAATGCTTCTGTCTACCCTGTTTTGGCAGATGTTACTTACTTTCAATGAATAACCCTATGCCCTGATCTGATAGAGTGGGTTGATTCATGGTTCTCAAACACCTAATTCGCTGCAATAAACTCACACTATGAGTGGAAATTTTGGGTTCGGATGGTGTTTCTGTGAATTGAATGATTAAGACTTTCCTGACTCAGAGATTTGAGTGTGCAAACTTAGCAAATTGATTCCATAAATTGAATTCTCGGGTGTAATCAGTGATTTGAATATCGGTATCGATGCACGTACCTCACCTTTGGGCTTTGGGATGCAGAAACATGTCGGTATCGCATGGGAAATATTGCATCCATTGGGAAATGTATCGCTGTTTGAGAGAAACATTGGGAAATGATGAAATTTTTCAATAAAACTTTAGGATATGTTGAAAGAGACATGATTAACACACTTAGAACTCAAAAAGTCACCAAAAAAAAAAAAAACCTAGTATGCAGAACAAGTTTCATTTGTATACAGTCCTGAACTATGCATCGTTTGATAGAAGTGATGCAATTATATCCAAAATGAGTTCATGTAATTCATAAATCATACCCCCCCCCCCCCCCCCCCCCCCCCCCCCCCCCCACAAAAAAAAAAAAAAAAAAAAAAAGAAGAAGAAGAAGCAGAATAAAGGGAAGTATCACTGTTTGAGAGAAACATTGGGGAATGTATCGCTGATACATATTGCAATGTTGCAGTGTATTGCATGTATGTTGCAGTGTATTGCATGTATCGATGGTTTAGGGGAATTGTATGAAAGGTTTTTGGCAAAATATCACAATGTATTGATATATCGTCAATACATTGCGATATTTTGTGCGATGCTGGGAATTTAATAACTCCTCTTTTACATCATATCGGCCACATGCGATGTTGATAGTATCGGCTGGTATATTATCGATATTTAAATTACTGGGTGTAATGAGTTCTTATTTCTCATAGATGACTACATTGGTTGATCCCTTGATCCCCTCAAGGAAAGCACCTGAAGGTGGCATTTGAGAGATACAATGATGGATGATCTTTGGATTTGAAGCAAATTGAGTGGTCACAAAAATGTAACGAGGGCAAGAGCACCTCATAGTTAGTTAGACCATTCTTCCTTATAACTTGAGTATGCTAGAGCTCTTTCTTCCCTGTTTCTTTTCTCATACTAACTTTGATTTACCTTGACTATAGGTCACGTAGTCTTGCTGATTTGGTTAGTTTCGCTGTAATATGGTTTCTAATTCTTCCTATTTCACATGTATAGAATGGTGATGTTAAAGCACTTACCAATATCTGGACCCCAGGGATTACTTGAGCTTGAAAAAATCGTTGTAAGATTTGAGGAAAAGATTTATATTAATGCCAAGAGCCAGGTAACTTTGTTTTCTGTATCTAGTTTATTCAGCATGTGGAAAGTTGGGTTGTTCCTATCAACCTTTTCATTTCCTTGATTTTCTACAGAATGCAAAGTCAATCTATAATGCAGTCAATAACAGTCAATGCATTTGGAACAAATTTTTATTTGAATTAAGTAAGCTGCACAACAATTTGTAGGGAATCACTTGTGTCAACAAGCAACAACAACAAAAAACCTCCAATTGGACATGTTCGATAATCATAAGGATGTTGATCTGGCATTCCTAAGTCAATAAACTTCAGTCTTTGGTTGTGCTAGGTCAATTCTTTCAAGCAATATTACCTCACATGCATTATAATGCATGTGTACTTCTGTGAGAAAGGCAATGTGGAGAGTGAGAGTTGAAACAACTATAATGTTTTTCCCAAGCTTAAGAGATTATCAAACACATGAAACATTATATTTTTAATGGGGAAAAGGATGGGATCAGATCGGTGGTGCAAAGGACTTCTATGTAAGTCATGAAAAGCAATGTTTTATGTATTGGTGTCACACCACATATCGCACCCTTGGGATATGGAAACATACTGGGAAACATCAAGAAATATTAAAACTTAAGGAGATGTTAAAAGACACATGATTACATGCGTAAAACTTAAACATTGTCAAAAAGTAACTATACATGATAGTTTTCCATTGTTTAGTGGACACAACTGTGTTGTCGTCCATAAGCAATGTAATTATATCCAAATAATTAATATTCTTTAAGAACATAAATATGCGATGTCTCCACTATTTATTATGTAGTGATTAAAAAGATTTTTTCTTTTTTCTTTTTTCAATATTTTTTCAAAAAGTATTTTTCATTAATAAATATGTTGTTAATTCATTAACTTTTTAAGTAAAATCATTCAGTTGTTTATCCTCAACTATACGTAATGCGGTAGCTATTTACACTTTAGCCACACAATGTCTTCGGTGAATTGTTAACTTTGGGTTTTAAAGGGACACTAAAGGGTTTTGGAACAGGGCATTCAACTGGGAGCATTTTTGCCCCCTCCTCCCTCCCTCTATTAGGTGCCCTTTCTGATTTGTGTTCTTTGCGAGGAGGATTGCAGGATGATCTCTCACCATCAATTTTTTCTTTTGTTTCGTTTCAATAAAATGTACTTGCCATTAAAAAAAGATAGAAAAAATCTTGAGGCATCCATCAAATAGCAGAATGAGATTAAACCTCTCCTAGTACTGAATTTTCAAGCATTCTTTACTTCTTCTTCTTCTTCTTCTTCTTCTTTTTAATAATTCCTTGGTTCTCCATCAAACCTTTGAGACAAGACAAATTCCGTCCAAGTCTTCTTATTGTATCCTGATTTAAAGGAGCCAAATACTAAGGCAGGTGGCTATGGATGTCCGAGATGCTTTCCATAAGGGCCTGTTTGGATACACCCCCCATATGTAACTATTTTTGCTTATGGCAGCAAAAAAGCTATTTATTTAATAGTAGTTTCGTAAGCTACTTTTTAAAAAGTAGCCTATTAGCTTAAACTTGCGTGTATGAGAAATAAGCTACGCACTGGTTTAAGCTAATAAGCTACTTTTAAAAAAGGTGCTTACGAAACTAACTTTTATTAAACAAGTAGCTTTTTTGCTACCATAAGCAAAAATAGTTACTTGTGGGGCTGTATCCAAACAGTTACTTATGACCCATTTCCAATTTCTTATTAGCTTAGTATCTTGTTCCACCTTATCGGAGCTTCCCATGAGGTTGAGCTTTATGGGCCCCACCTGTGTGGTGGACATCCACGCCGTGCATTTGGTGGGTCCCCACTATGTTATGGGATATGCCAAAAATGAACCACATTTGGAACTCAGGTGGGGCCACACCATCTAAATAATGGAAAAACATGCCTAAAACCTCTAAAAGTACTTAATGGGGCTCACTAGAGTTTTGGAATGGCCTGAAATTTGGTGTGGCGCCTCATCCAAGTGGGACACACACAATGGATTGGATGGATTTATAAATCACATGTCACTAGGCCCTAGATACAATCAGGAAGTTTTCAATGGGCGGACATCCACTCTCAATTGTTATCCATGGTATGGCCCACCGAAGTCATGGATTGGCCTAATTTTTAGTCCCATGGCTCATCATGGAAGGGCGCATTTAATTAATGGAATGGATGTTCGTCACACATCATAGTGGAGCCCACAGAGATCGACCTCATGTGGTGTTTTTTTTTTGGTACTATTAGTCTATCATGAAATAAGTCCCATTTTTGTTATGAGAATGAAATTAAGAGAATTGCAGTTTCTTTGTCCCGGGATTTGAATGGGTGTTGTTGCTTTTGTTTGTTGTGAGAAGGAGATTAGAAATGGGGGTTGTTGCTTTTGTATGTTACGAGTAAGAAATTGGAAGAAATGTGATAATCTCTTTTGTTTGTTTGTTTGTGACTTTGGTTGTTATGATCTTTTCTCATGAGATGGAACTGGGTCATATTGTTTATGTTGGTATGAGAAAGAAATGAGGGGAAAAAGACCCGAACATGGGTTTTCTTATTTTGTTTTTTCCTAATTCTTTCTCGTGAGATTATAAATTGGTCTTTCTACTTATGTTGGTATGAGAAAGAATTTGAGAAGTAGAATTTTTTTTTTTTTTGCGACTCTTGTTTCAAGTTTCTTGGCGGCTTAAGTTCCATTATTTTGTATTTTTGTTTTATTTATTTATTATTATTTCTTTTCTTTTGAAGATTGTAAGTTGCTCTTCTTATTTACATTGATATGATAATGGATTTGCAAAATTCAACATCATAGTTATAGCCTGTGATTTTAGTTGTTCTCCTCGAGTAAGTTTTAGTGAAATTGGAAATGGGTCACCTTGTTGATTTTTGTGTTTTTAGAGTGTTGAAATTATCTCTTCATGCTCTTGTTTTGAGTTCTCTTTCCACTCCTATTTTATTGTTTTCGAGGTTTCTGTCTCCGTTGTTTTCTTGTTCGTGCTCCTCCATTTTTCCTTTTTGCATTTGGTGGATTCTAGTGGATGATTTTGTGAATGTAACCGTGATAGGATGTGGTTTTTTCTTACTTGAGAGAATTTAAACTCTCTGGAATTACAAATTTGTTGAGACTGGTTTGGTTAAGTTATTAAGGTTTATCAAGAGTTAGAAGCCATTGATCATGGTATTACAAAATGTTTAAAGAAAATGACGGGAAAAGAATTTGAGTAGAACTTTGCTTCCTTTTTTTTGTTCTTATTTTTATGTGGTGACTCTTGTTTCAATTTTCTTGGCCGCTCAAGTTCCAATATTTTGTATTTTGTTTTTGTTTTGTTTTTTTCCCTTTTCTTGTGAAGATGTAAGTTGGTCTGCTTGTTTATATTGATATGATAATGGATTTGCAGAATTTAACATCATCATTATAGCTTGTGATTTTATTTGTGCTCCTCCATTCATTTTTAGTGAAATTGGAAATTGGATAGCTTGTTGATTTTTGTGTTTTTGGAGTGTTGGAATTCTCTCTTCATGTTCTTGTTTTGAGTTCTCCCACCACTTCTATTCTACTATTTTTGAGGTTTCTCTTTGCGTATCTCTGCTGTTGTCTTCTTGTTTGTGCTCTTCTCTGTAATTTTACTTTTTTCATTTGATGAATTGTAGTGGATGATTTTGTGTATGTGACCATGATAGGATGTAGTTTTTTCTTACTTACGAGAATTTAAACTCTCTGGAATTACAAATTTATTGACATTAGTTTCGTTCAGTTATTAACATGTGCCAAGAGTTAGAAGCTGTTGATCATGATATTACAAAATGATTAAAGAAAATGACATGAAAAGTGTGAAGCGTAGCTTGGTTTCAAAATGGTCTAAAACTTTTTAATTTTAAAGGTAAGGGTCTAAAATTTGATGCTAACCATTGTTAAATGTAACTTATTTTAGAAGGGTCTAAAACTTTGATGTTCCTAGCTTTTACATTTAACCCGTATATGAATTTAAATTGATACATTGCAACTAACTTGTATATTTGAACTTTAATCACATGTTAATAAAAATTTTGTTTCCATGATTGTAGATGATGAACAATATTGTTAATTTGCCACCGTTCGATGAAGCAACAAATTCTGTGAATGCAATTTGGACTCACGAGCAGGAGAATTTCTTTATAGAGCTAATGGTCTCAAAGATAAGGGCAAATCCAAATAGGCAAACATTGACCTTCAATAAAGAAGAGTGGAAAGAAATGCGTATAGACTTTTACCATCGATTTGGGAAGAAGTATGATAACAAACAATTTAAGAACAAACATCATCATTTGAAGCAAAGGTGGAGTTGCTTTAGTAAACTTTTGAAAGAAGCATCTGGACTGGGGTGGGATCCGGTCTTGCAAACAGTGACCGCAGAGGATGGATGGTGGGATACATATTTGAAGGTTCTCTTCTTCATCTCATACCATTGCTGTTAATTTTTTAATACTTTTTTGTATGGTACTAACATAAACTTTTCGATGTACCATAGATAAACCCACAAGCATCCAAATTTCGTAAGGCTGGATGTCCCGAGTATGATCAGCTTTGTTTAATATTTGGCGACACAACTGCAAGCGGACACCTCCAAGCTTCACACAAGCATACATTTGATATCATTGATGTTGAGTATGCGGAAGAAGCGATTGCTATTGAAGAAAATTTGGCTAAAAGTGTTCCCTCCACTTCTCTTCCTTCCAATCCTTTGCCATTAACTCAAGTTGGAGTACGTCGCTCTAGACATCGCTCACGTACACCACCTACTATTAGCCGCCGTGGACAGAGGGAGGGCAACACTAATGATCTCTCCAGCGTGATTAGGTTTGTGGCTGAAGCTACCCACAGGAGGGAAGATCAGAAGGACAAGTACAGTATAGAAGCTGTCATGCAGATTTTGGAGGAGATGACTAATGAGTTGGACGATCGTGTCTATTTTAAAGTCATTGAGTTGCTCCAGCAACAAGGGTGGAGGGAGACATTCATTCTTATGCCAGATCATCGGAGGAGAGCCCTCTTGTTGAGGATACAAGAGGACTACAGTTAGATGTTCTTTTCATGGGACCATCTTTTGCTTCTTAGGCATAGACCTATTTTATTTTAGATGTTATAACAATAGATCTGATGGATGCTATTAGCACTCAATTCGCAGCTTGGCATGGACCTTTTCTGTTTCAATCGTTTCATTTTGTTTGGATGTTTTAAATGTTACAAGTGCATTAATGAGAATGTTTAAAATTTTAATTTGGAATGGTTTTTGTTGTTTCAATGTTATAGATGGGTGGATGAGAACGGTTTGGGTGGTTTTAATATTTTAAATGTTATTGATGGAATGGCCTGAATGATAACAATATTACGTGAATTATCAAGTACCTTACAGGTTTTGGACACAGGATGAATCCCTATAATAAGAAATCATGCTGACTCGTCCAATTCACCGATGTGAACTCATTAAGTGTTAATGAAATAATATCTACTATGGTTGTCGGGCATCATTATAACTTACATCTATGTAAGCAGTCTTATCGGGATGACATACTAATAGGGGTAAATTGTATCATAAACATAGTTTTAAGAAACTTTGATAGGTGCCCCAACATGTTCTGTATGAAAGCACACGTCGTCCTAGATTTCTGCTATGCTCTTAGGCAATGAGGTCTATCGCAGTACATAAAATGTGTATGTTAAATAACATGTTGGAAGTTTGTGAAGGAAGTAATTATGGACTCTGATTTTACAACTCTACACCTTCACATTTTTCTTCCTCTTCTTCTTTTTTACACCCACTCACACCAACACACCATAATGGGTACTGAAACCCATGACCCATGTTCAAATTCTTGTGAGTCTATCACTGAGCCATAAGTAGGGAGATTCGCCGTTTTGTTGGGGAAACACTATACTTGATATTGAAAATTTTAATTGCATTGACATTTTATTGTGAAAATATGAATTGAACACAAACTTCTTTTTTAATCCAAAGAAAGTGTAGGAGCAATCGATGGCATGCATGTAAGTACTTTTGTGCTAGCAAATAACAAAATATTATATAGAGAAGGAAGATCAATATGACCCAAAATATAATGTTTACATGTTACTTTGACATGTGTTTTACATTTGTCTTAGCTGGGTGGGAAGGATCAGCTATAGAAAACAAGGCCAAGTCAAGGATGGATTGAATAATCCAATCAGTGTGATTTTTGCATGGTTAGTCCATGAAATCAGATTTTTTGCATGCTAGTCCATGAAAAGTATTCTGGATTTAATACAGTTCAGATTGATTGATTGTATTGCCCAAGTGAACCAACAGAATTTGGAGCACTGTAGACTTTGGTGCCTGAGAGCATTGGAGCATCTCTCTTTTAACTGTTCCCTTCCATATTGGCAAATTTAAAATGTTCCAAGTACAAAAATAAAATAATAATAATAATAAATCAATTGAGCTCCTTCATGTAAGAAATCCTTCAGAAAATCATATATGATTGGTTTTCTATTATGATATATGCGCATGAGGTCCTTCACAAAACAGGGTAGCTGACTGGGATAAGCTAGATCCCTCTTCTTGGGGACTTAAATCCATAGATTTAATGGGATCTCAAAATCTAGATTGGTCTGTTATTTAGAATTTATATTGAATCCTACCAAGCTACAACAAACTCCACTTGTGATATGGTGATGCAAATCTGTTTTCATGGTATTGTTAGGACCTCATGAATAGTTAGTAACTGATTCTTGTCTTGCATCTCAAGCGTCTGCCAAACCCAATTCTTGCCTGCTAGATCCCCGTGCCTATCTTCAGGCGCACAACTGTTTTTGTAGAAGTTCCTTGGTTGATTAGCTTTTCCTTCGAACCATGATCCTCCATGATATCTATTTATCGCCGTACCATCCGTGTTCCATAATGGCTTGGGTAATTTTAAATCTAGGGGTGGTAATGTGTTGGGTTCCGGCATGATGGGCTCAGCCCAAAGCCTGACCCATTTTCTAAATGGGACAATAATTCCTGCCCAAACCTGACCCACAACCCATTACCATCTGACCTGGTCCAACCCGCTTAAAAATTCACCAAGCCCAACTAGACCTGAACCTATTTAATTGTAAATAGGTCGAGCTCGATTGACCTGACCCAACTCAGGTTTAAGAATGGAATACGTGGCTAAGGCTATGCACAGCCTAGCACAATCAGTGGATACATGCCTGCATATTAAAAAATAAAAAATCTATCTTTACTTCTTTTTTTAAAATATTTTGCTTTGCTTTTTGGGTTGGGTCAGGTCAGGTCAGGTCAGGTCGGTCAGGGTTCAATCCAAGCTCAACCTATTTACTTAAATGGGTTACATTTCTAGCCCAGGCTCAACCCACTACCCATTTAGATCCGCCGAACCTGCTCAAAAGCGAATGAGGCCAGTTGATCTGTGGGCAGATAACCCACTGCGACCCTATTTAAAACTATTAGTGGCTTGAATGCCTATTTCGAGCCATATTCAATCTGTTCTTCATGCTTTTTCATTCTCTGATTGCTTAAAATTATACCTTTATATGGTCATTCCCATTCATACTTTCCTCTCAACTTTTATAAACCCGCATTATGAACAATGATATCAGTGGTATGTAACTATTCCTTCTTCTTCTTCTTCTTTTTTTCTTTCTTTTTTTTTTTAGTCAGATTGCCTAAGGGCAGTTTGTTTTCTAATTCACCATTGAAAATACATGCAAAATTATCATAATTATTTACCACTGTAATTTCAACGTTTTGGCTTGATGTTTTGCTTTTTGAACACTAAAATCAAGGAGAGATACGAATTTTATGTGTGGCTCACATTGTTCATCCATTCTGCTAGATGATTTTAGGATATGAGCCCAAAAACGTGCAGATCCAAAGCACAAGTGTACCATACTATAAGAAATAGTGGAAATTGAAAGCCTGTTGTTAAAAACTTGTTAGGGGTCGTTAGAAGTTTTGGATCAAGCAGATATTTGTGTTTATCCCTTATTCATATCCATGTAACCTTATGAGCAAGCCAGCTGACAAATAAATAATCTTACGGGCCTTAGGAAGAAAAAACCTTTCAACGGTGGAAGTTTTATGACCACTATTTCTTATGGTGTAGAGCTTTCAATCTGCCTCATTTTTGGACTAATGCCCTAAAATGTTCCGGAAAAATAGATGAACATTGTGGATATGTCACACATCACGTTGGGGCCCACAAATTAAAGTTCATTCTTTCTAAACTGACTTTGGAGATGAAAATACTTACCTGAATTCAAATAGACGAGAGGTGTAATAATGACCTATTTACCAAGTATCTACAGTAAAACAAAAATGAAAAAAATCTAACAGCCCCCAACTAAAATATTGGTAACATACTTACAGTTGTGAATGAATCTCAACTTAGTGGGAACAAGCTAACAACATGAAAGATCCAAGCGGCTTTTTACTGATGTTATATGTGCACGGCTATCAGATGTGTGCCTCTTTTTTTAATCCTAAAATGAATTTTATTAAACATATAAAAAGGAAAAAGATAGCACCAGTGTGACAAATTTTACTGAGATTTTGAAAATATTGCCATGTTCTGGTGGAAAATTCATTAATAATATTATTGTGAGAATATCATGAGCTTCAACATCCCAGCGGTTCTTAATTTCTTGTTATTTCATCATAGAAGTATCATGATTTTTATGAAATAAATATGTAAATTTTTAATAAATTTAATTTTTACCCAAATTTTAACCTTTTAAAATCATTTATTAATCTATATTAAATATTTTTAAATCTTTGATTTTCAGTGAGTTTTTACATATATTATCAGAGAAAAATATCAAAATGTGAAAATCTGCTAAGAAAATCACAAGATCAGTTTCCATATATCATTATTATCTGTTGCTGTTTGGTTATGGCGATATTCTCTTCTCAGGGTCATCATGTGGTCAGACTCAGCAATTGAGTCTTAAATCCATGGTCATGATATCGTACCATCTTATCTACCAAGTCTCAGTATACAACTTGAGTGGTACATCACTAATGTCATGAAAAAGGGTGAGCCTTAACAACTTTTGTTATTGCAGATAGAAATTATGTATATGATATTGCTCGCATCTTATTAAGTAACGATGTATTGTCAATGAAAAAGCATTGTGTCTATACCAGTGGGTGGGATTCCACTATCAGTCACGGTGGACCCATAGATGCCGTGTGGACTTAGGACTGTTGGAAATTATACAGATTAATATTATTTCCGTATAATGTGGAAACTGAAAATAAAAAATTAGTTTGAATAAGGACAGGCTGAAGCACGTCTGGGACGCTGTCCTTGAAGCGTTATTTGCCCCTACTCAAGTGAATTGAGTATGCTGATAGGTTACAAGCAAACCACTTCTAGGATATGACGAGCCTGGTGTGGGTCTGCGTTCAGCAAACATGAAGGCCCACCAAATGGAACTCTTTTACACTCAATCTGACAAAAATACAATAAAAGAGAAAAAATCTCAAAAGGAAAAAAGAGAGAAAAAGATGTATGTAAATGAGACCACTGTACTAGTCTATTCTTCTTATTCTTCAGCTATTGGTTCAATTGAACCGTTCTATACCACACTGCTGATCTGTTCTTCAAGCAAAGGTTCAACCCTTGCTATCTTGCTGGAATCACTGGAGTATAGGAGAGGAGTGGTTAGCTGTCTCAGTTCATATGGGTCTGCTGGAGTGGGTTGAGAGATGGATTGGAAACCCATCCAGGCCCTCCTTTTATAGGCTATGATGGCTGGAGGTTATGGTCCAGGGACATAAATTCCATTAATGCAATTTCTAGCTGTTGAAAAACTAGCTATTTCTGACTGTTGTGCATAGCCCATTACAGCAGCTGCATGCTAATTGTTGTGAGAGCTGGCTAGCCGTTTTCTAGCTGTTGGGCTAGTCATGCAACAGTTTCTGCATGACTTCTGCAATCAAGTCCATAGCTGTTACACATTTGTATAATAGTTATATTTCTAGCCTCTATATAATCAGAGAGACTCTTATTCAGTCATCTAGATTTCGCTCGGTCATCCATCTCCCTTAGCCACTTAGTCGCATTGCTACTCGCACACGTCTCGCTTCGGTCCGCTCAAGGTCACGAAGGAGCAACCCTCCGCGACATGATGCGGACGTGTGAAGTGCAAAGTGCGCAACTAGCGCCTCTATAGCCACACTGTCTCACATGCCCACGCCCTCGCATCGAGCCCGAGACCAAGCCCATGCCCGTGCCCGAGCCCGAGCGCGCGCGCACTGGAACACGCAAGTCCATTTTCCTTTGGACCATGTGGGTAAGTATTATAATACTCCACCACTTTCATATAAACTACTTTTTCTTCTCCTCTTTTTCAATGTGGGACTATTCTCAAAACCCACAAAAAATGTATTTTTTCAAACTTTTTATATAATATATATATTATATTTTATTAAAATATATTTTAAAATTAATATTTTACAACAATCCCCCACTTGATTTTAAAAATATCTTTTCCTCAAAAAAACATTTCTGCCAAACTAATCATCTTATATGCATAAAGAAATATATCTTTCGATTTTAATCTTCCCTTAGTGTAAGTATCTCAAAACTTTGTTGAAATGACTAGTAGCCGCAACGTTAAACCAGTTATTCCTAGATAACAAAGTCGGAGAAACTACACACATATTCGCTATGTGTTAATTAGAGTTCCCACAATCTTGCTCAGCACAATTAATGACCATGTGTTTATCTTATTTCGTGAACGATCCCGAGAGAAACTCCTAACTCTCATGAGAGACGACACCATCTCTACGTTAATATAGGTGAAATCCTTCCAGTGTTTCCATTACTATAAGACACTTATCCTATATACTGGATTTCATTAAGAGTTCTAAGACTCAACCCTCTTTCGTAACGCTCAACACTTATCTATTATGGATGAAGTTTTATAATTTAGTATTGAAAATTTTCCACATATCAGTAACTTGTTCTTACCCATTGAACCCAAAATTAGAGATTTTCTGACTTTAGGTTGGGTTACCATCACTGGTGAAACTTTGGTTGAAGAGTTTCAACCCCATCCCTCTAGATGTAGCCTTTACTACCTCTCTTGGTAGAGGTTTAGTGAAAGGGTCTGCCAGGTTATTGCTTGATTTCACATAAGAAATAACAATGATTCCATCTCGAATCAATTGTCTGACATAATCATGTCGAAGGCTGATATGTCTATACTTACCATTATATGTACCATTATAGGCTCTAGCTAATGTGTCTTCACTGTCACAATGTAGTGACACAGCCGATATAGGCTTTACACATAAAGTGATTTATAATAGAAGATCCCTTAGTCACTCAGCCTCTTTGCCTGTTGCAGCCAGGGCTATGAATTCAGACTCCATAGTCGAGTGCGTTATGCAAATCTGTTTCTTAGATCCCCAAGATACAATTGCACCTCCTAGGGTGAATACCCACCCTGTAGTAGACTTGTTGTCCCCTGCACTCGATATCTAGCTCGCATCGATATATCCTTCCAATACGGTAGGAAATTCTGAATAAAATAGTCTCAAGTCTTTGGTTGCTTTTAAGTAACCAAGGACTCTACTGATTGCATTTAAGTATTCAGTACTGGGGTTACTAGTAAATCTACTAAGTTTACTCACAGCATATGCGATATCCGGTTTAGTGCATTGCATAGCATACATAAGACTCCTTATAGCACTCGTATGTTCTAATTGTGCAACTGTTCTTCCGTTATTTTCTTTTAAATTGATAATTGGATCAAATGGGGTCTTTGCTTCTTTTATATTTAGATGGTTAAACTTGTGTAGTATCTTCTCAATATAATGAGATTGACACAAAGCATAACCCCCACAATGTTTTTTAACTTTGATACCTACGATGGTATCAACTTGTCCAAGATCCTTCATTTTGAATACGGAAGATAGAAACCTCTTTGTTTCAGTCACACCTTCCATCTTATTGCTTATTATTAACATGACATCAACATACAGACAAATAATAACGATACAACTACCATCTACTTTAAAATATATGCATTTGTCAGCTACATTATGCATGAAACTATGAGAAAGTATTTTGGAATCAAATTTTTCATGTCATTGTTTTGGTGCTTGTTTTAATATATACAAAGATTTGACTAATCTACATATTTTATTTTCATTTCCTGTTAAAACGAATCCTTCAGGTTGAACTATGTATACCTCCTCATTGAGGTACCATTCAGGAATGTGGTCTTTACATCCATTTGGTGGATGTGAAGATGATGTACGGAAGCTAACACAAATAATATTCTAATGGATGTTATCCTAGCTACAGGAGAGTATGTGTCAAAGTAATTTATCTCTTCTTTTTATCTAAAACCCTTAGCTACTAGTCGAGCTTTAAAGGTTTGGATAGTTCCATCAGTGTGATATTTCTTTCTAAATACTCACTTACAACCTATGGGTTTAGAACCTGGAGGTAAGTTTACTAGTTCCCATGTTTGATTTGACGGTATGGATTCAATTTCATCATTTATAGTTTCTTTCCAGAAAGCTGAGTCTCTAAAGGATACAGCTTCTTTATACGTTTTAGGATCATCTTCTATAGTCTATCGTCATCACTATATGTATTTTTCTTATAACATTTTCTCTATCTCCTTCTACAAGATAGAAAATGATGCGTTGTGAGTCTATGTAGTCATCTCCTAGACTCTTCTCTATTCTTATCATTTGACTCCTACGAGGTTCAACAGGAGTTTCCACTATCTGTGGAGCTGTGCTATCTGGTTCTCTATTAGGAGTTTGGATTTCATTATCCTTTGACTCCAAGGATAGTGAGTTCTCAAAAAACTCAACGTCTCTTAATTCTATTATTGTATTAGACTCTATGTCTAGAAGACTATAAGCTTTACTATTTTGTGCATACCTTACGAAGGCGCACTTAATAGCTCTTGGTCCTAACTTAGTTCTTTTTGGGTCAGGAGTTTTGCAGTATACAAGATACTCCCGCACTTTTAGATATCCTAGGTTAGGTTTTCTACCTCTCCATGTTTCATATGGAGATATTTTATATTTTTTAAACGGAATTCTGTTTAGTATATGACACACTACAAGCAGTGCCTCACCCTATATACTTAGTGACAACTTTGCTCTTATCAGCATTGAGTTGACCATCTCTACTAATATTCTATTCTTTCTTTCAGTTATTCCGTTTTGTTGAGGCGTGTATGGCGCAGTACATTGATGTATTAGTCCATGTTCTTCATAAAAGTTATCGAATTCATTGGAGAAGTATTCTCCTCCTCTATCGCTATAAAGAATTTTTATCTTCTTATTCAGTTGATTCTCTACTTTTGCTTTATATATTTTAAACATCTTTAATGCTTCATTTTTGCTCTTTAACAGATAAACATATACATATCTAAAATAATCATTTATAAAGGTTATGAAGTACCGTTTACCTCCACGAGTAAGAATGTCGTTTAACTCACAGATATCACTGTGCGCAAGATCCAATACTTGAGACGATCTTTCAATACTTGTAAAAAGTTTTTTCATCATTTTGAATCATATGCACACTTCACATTTATCAGTTTCATTATCTGTGTATGAGATTAAACCATTCTTAGCCATGAACTTCAAGGTACTATACCCTATATGGGCTAGTCTATCATGCCTCAGTCCAGCGAATTCACCATACACGCAGAAGTGCTACTTTCAATCAGAGAAAACTTAACAAGCATATCCATTTCCGACAAAATTCTCATTCTTGGACAGAATCAGTTTTCCTGACTCGTACACTACCCTTGTGCCTGGTTTACCCAGAAGATCCTTAGAAACTAAGTTTCGCCTCATGTCTGGGACGTGCAGTACATTAGTCAGAATTACTTTCTTCCCAGATGTGAATATCAGTTCGACAGTTCCTTTGCCGACAACCTTCGATCAGACTTCATTACCCATTTGGACTTCTTGACCATCGGTCAATTCCTCATAGGTTTTGAAGGCTGATTAGTCGTAGCACACATGTATTGTAGCGGCAGTATCATACCACCAACCTGTAACTTTGCCTTGGATGGTATTCACATCAGTGATCATAGCTACAATATCGCCTTCTTCTACTGCACTTGCCTCTTTTTTAGATTTACGATATCGGCATACTCGAGCATAGTGCACGGTTTTCCCACAGACATAGCATGGGCCTTTAAACTTTCCGTTCTTCTTTTAGGCGTTTTTCTTTAATTTCCCTTTATTGGGTTTCAGGAAATCGTCCTTCTCGGAATTCTTTTTATTAGTGTTCTCTACTGCATGTACCTTGGATAAAGCATTCCTGTTATCATTCTTTCTGTCGCAGTTACGGGATTCTTCATCAATTCTGAGGTGTTTCTGGATTTGTTCAGTGTGTAGTCCTCAATTTTATGCAGCAACTTCTTTCTATAGTCTTTCCACGTCGGTGGCAATTTAGCGATTATAGCCCCGACTTGGAATGACTCAGGAAGATCAATTTTGATGGCTTTGATTTTGTTTACTATTAGCTGCAGTTCTTAGATTTGGGGCAGTAGCGGTTTGTTATCTACAATGTTGAAGTCAAAATACCTAACGATGAGAAATTTGTTGGTACCTTCTTCTTCAGCCTTGTATTTGAACTCCAGAATGGCCCGGATCTCCTTTGCTGATGACGTCTGTTGGTACAGATCGTACAGGCGGTCGGAGAGCGCGTTCAAAATGTGTCCTTGATACAAGAGTTCGTCTTCGGCTCGTTTGGTTTGGGCAGCCACCTGTTCAAGTGTGTCTTTGTCGGATGCTTCAGGTAGTGCTTACAAATTTGGATCTCATATGTAATAGATCTTCAACGCTGTCAAAAGAAATTTCAGTCTGTCTTGCCATCTCGTAAAATTGGTTCCATCGAACCGATTAAGACGTATCAAGTCCTGATTCATCAAATTGATGGACGAAACACTGTCGGCTTCCATCACAAATAACGCTTTAAGATTGTTGGAAATTATACATATTAATATTATTTCTGTATAATGTGGAAACCTAAAATAAAAAACTAGCTTGAATAAGGACAGGCTGACGCACGTCTGGGACGTTGTCCTTAAAGCGTTATTTACCCCTACTCAAGTGAATTGAGTATGTTGATAGGTTACAGGCAAACCACTTCTAGGATATGACGAGCCTGGTGTGGGTCTGCATTCAGCAAACACGAAGGCCCACTAAATGGAACTCTTTTACACTCAGTCTGGCAGAAATACAATAAAAGAGAAAAAATCTCAAAAGGAAAAAGAGAGAAGAAGATGTATGTAAATGAGACCACTGCACTAGTCTATTCTTCTTGTTCTTCAGCTATTGGTTCAATTGAACCGTTCTAGACCACACCGCCGGTCTGTTCTTCAAGCAAAGGTTCAACCCTTGCTATCTTGCTGGAATCACTGGAGTATAGGAGATGAGTGGTTGGCTATCTCAGTTCGTATGGGTCTGCTGGAGTGGGTTGAGAGATGAATTGGAAACTCATCCAGGCCCTCCTTTTATAGGCTATGGTAGCTGAGGGTTATGGTCCAGGGACATAAATCCCATTAATGCAATTTCTAGCTGTTGAGAAACTAGCCGTTTTATGGCCGTTTCTGACTATTGTGCATGGCCCATTACAGCAGCTGCATGCTAACTGTTGTGAGAGCTGGCCAGCTGTTTTCTAGCTGTTGGGTTAGTCATGTAACAGTTTCTGCATGACTTCTGCAATCAAGTCCATAGCTGTTACACATTTGTGTAACAGCTATATTTCCAGCATCTATATAATCAGAGGGACTCACATTCAGTCCTTTAGATTTTGTCCAGTCATCCATCTGCCTTAGCCACTTACTCGCATACGTCTCGCTCAAGGTCGCGAATGAGAGACATAATGCGGACGTGCGAAGTGCAAAGTGCGTCATTAGCGCCTCTACAGCCATACTGTCTCCCATGCTCATGCCCTCGCACCGAACCCGAGACCGAGACCGAGCCCGTGCCCGTGCCCGAGCCCGAGCCCACGCGCACTAGAACACGCAAGTCCATTTTCCTTTGGACCATGTGGATAAGTATTATAATATTCCACGACTTTCATATAAACTACTTTTTCTTCTCCTCTTTTTCAATGTGGGACTATTCCCAAAACTCACAAAAAAAAAAAATGCTTTTTCAAACTTTTTATATAATGTATATATTATATTTTATTAAAATATATTTTAAAATCAATATTTTGCAACAAGGACCAGCCTATTTCCTGCCAAAGGCAATTTGACCTTCATGATCCCTCACCCAACCAAGGGCTGCTACGTCTTTGCATAGCAACGTTAGTTTTGGCAAGTGTGGTGTGAACTAGGTTCAAGCATCCATGAGTTTCAATATTGTATTTTTCAGTATTTCAAAATAAATAAAAATGATTTTAAATTATTTGAATTTTTTTAAATTTTTTTGAATAAGCAACGAAGGTATTTGGTCTTATAATAGTGCGTGTTTAGTCCACATAAAAAATAAAAAAAATAAATAAATAAATAAATAAATAAATAAAAAACTGAAATTTATAAGAAAAAGATTTTGCGTAGGGCTTAAGTCTTTTTAGGGGCATGTGAATTTTATTGATTGGGGGTTATGTCATCAGCCCCAGTCCATGCCATAACCTACACGTGCGCTATGCTATGGGTGTGGCGTGATGTGGTGTGTTGTGGTGTACGCGAGTATACTTGTAAGTGTAAAAGTTTTTTTTTCCTTTTTTTCTTAACTTTTGAAATTTCGTTTTGTAACGGTTGATTACGACAGTCATTTATTGAACAAAGTTGAAAAATGAAAAATTTTCTTCTTAAAAAATCTAACATGCATGATTATTATTACGAGTGAGTGCATACACACCCATTGGAAGCAACCTTTGAAATATATATAAGAAACTTCCTTGGTTTTAAATTTATAATCAATTCAATTTTTCGGTTCTCTCTCTCATTTCAAATTTCTGTAATAATTTCTTTTTTATTCATTTGGTTCAATCTTCGGGTTAGACATACTATGACGATTTAAGTCTTCATACGTTGAGTGTGGTAGTATGACAAGACAACATTCGAAGGTACCCTGGAGATTGACTCTCTAGTACTCATTTTGCATTATAGATATTATCCAAAAGAGAACAAATCAATTTCAAGACGAATAACTTTCGTCTCGACTCCAATTAAATAAGTTTTCTAAATTCTTCCTTATTTAAAATTTTAATTTTATTTTAATTTCTTTTTATAATTAATTTTAATTTCAAATTTCCATAACCAACCTTTACAAATCCAAAACTTCTGCATTCAATTACAGGAAGCGGGGCCTACCTTCGGTCGGAGACCTACGGTGGGAAGATCTCGGCATCCACACTTCTTTTAGAGAAAATTAGGTCTGTGGACCCCACCTTTTAGCCGGCTGGTTTTATGAAAGAAGACAAACCTTCTTTTGCAAGTTGGACCTCCACGTACGGGGAGCTAATTTGAGGACGAAAATATCCCTCGCTTTCGAAGAAGAGCGCTGACGCTCCTCCAGCCAAGAGTTGTACGAACGGCTCAAAAGAGATTAAAGTTACATGGCCCCACAACTATGTATTTATTATATCCACAACGTTCATCCATATTTAGAGATCATTTCGGAGCATTATCCAAAAAAAAAAATCATATCCAAATCAAATGGACCACACCACAAAGAGCAGTGGGAAAACTGATTTTCACCGTTAAAAATTTGTTAGGCCCACCACTTGATAGTTAAATTTGTCTTATTTTATGTCTCAAGCTTAATATGAGCTCGCCAAATCGATGGACGGTTTGGATATAACACAAACCTCATAATGGGACCCACAAAAGGCGGTGGGATTACAACAGCAAAAAAAAATAAAAATAAAATCTATAGCTATGGATTATAACCGTAGCCATATCCGTAGCCTATAAAATCGGCGAGGCAAACTAGAAAACGGCGGGGCAAACTAGAAAAACGGCAGGGCAAACTAGAAAATTGGCGGGGCAAATTAGAAAACGGCGGGGCAAGCATGAAAAACGGCGGGGCAAACTAGAAAAACGGCGGGGCAAGCGTGAAAAACAGCGGGGCAAGTATGAAAAACGGCGGGGCAAGCATGAAAAACGGCGGGTCAAACTAGAAAATCGGCGGGGCAAGCATGAAAAACGGCGGGGCAAGCATGAAAAACGGCGGGTCAAACTAGAAAATCGGCGGGGCAAGCATGAAAAACGGCGGGGCAAACTAGAAAATCGGCGGGGCAAGCATGAAAAACGGCGGGGCAAACTAGAAAATCGGCGGGGCAAGCATAAAAAACGGCGGGGCAAACTAGAAAATCGGCGGGTCAAGCATGAAAAACCGCGGGGAAAACTACAAAACGGCGGGAAAAAAATTCCATGTAACATCGATATATCGACAATATGTCGATATATCAATATATCGGCGGGGCAAGCATGAAAATCAGCGGGGCAAAAAAAATTCCATGTAACGTCGATATATCGACAATATGTCGATATATCGATATATCGGCAGGACAAGCATGAAAATCGGCGGGGCAAAAAAAATTTCATGTATCGTCGATATATCGACAATATGTCGATATATCGATATATCGGCGGGGCAAGCATGAAAATCGACGGGGCAAAAAAAATTACATGTATCGTCGATATATCGATAGTGGGGCAAGCATGAAAATCGATGGGGCAAAAAAAATTCCATGTATTGTCGATATATCGACAATATGTCGATATATCGATGCTTGATTTTGTCGATATATCGACATATGGTCGATAATATCGAATTGAGTCCTCATTTGTCCAGCGACTTAACCAAAAAATTCCATGTAACGTCGATATATCGACAATATGTCGATATATCGATGCTTTATTTTGTCGATATATCTACATATTGTCGATATATCGATGCAGTCTGTGTTGTTTTTTTTTTTCTTTTTTTATATATGTTGCGTTGCTTTTGTGGGTCCCATCATGATGTCTGTGTTATATCCAAACCGTCCATCTATTTGGCGAGCTCATATTAAGGCTTGAGACGAAAAATAAGGTAGATCTAACTATCAAGTGGACCACACTGTAAAATACAGTGGGGAATTGAATGTCTACCATTGAAACCCTTTTAGTGTGTGATGAAGATGTGGGTCCCAAAAACCTAATTTACGAGTAGCCTGACCCATTCGGTTAGCCCACCTCTCGGAGTTGTATTTAAAGTTTTTATTTAATAGACATATATTTCATGTATGAATGGGCTTGATTTGTTGGAGTGTGTGTGTGTGTGTGTGCGCGCGCGCGCGTGTGTGTGTGTATATATATATATATATATATATATATATATATATAAAGGTTCTATGAGGATCTTTAATAGGATTGTAAGGGTCATTTTTTTGTTTTCTATTTTGGGAAGAAAAAAAATATGATTTACGATAAGATTTGTAATTCGATACAATTCAACCCCTACTACGATTTGCGATACGATAACGATTTTGACAACATTGGTCACATGACTCACATCACTTGCATTTGACTGTAATGATGATTTTACTACATTGTTTGTTTCCACAAATCATGCTTAAAATGGTGGTTTTATAGTGTGAAAATGTAAGAATTATATATAACTTTACCTCCATCCTTTGCAAGTGTAATTGACTCTCGATATACGAGCCACAATTTATGTTTAAACAAACACTTGGAAATGGTAATGATGGCTCCTTTGCATTTCATATAAAATTGGAAAATCAAACACGTATTGGGGAGAAAACGTTCTCTTGAAGAGGGAGAGTTTGAACAAAAATCGATTTTTCTAGTTTGCCCCGCTGATATTTCACTTTGCCTCGCTGTTTTTCTAGTTTGCCCCGCCGATATTTCACTTTGCCTCGCTGTTTTTTTAGTTTGCCCCGCTGTTATTTCACTGTCTCGCTGTTTTTCTAGTTTGCCCCGCTGATATTTCAGCTTGACCCGCCGTTTTTCTAGTTTGCCTCGCTGTTTTTCTAGTTTGCCCCACCGATATTTCACTTTGCCTCGCTGTTTTTCTAGTTTGCCCCGCCGATATTTCACTTTGCCTCGCTGTTTTTTTAGTTTGCCCCGCCAATATTTCAGTTTGCCCCGCCGTTTTTCTAGTTTGCCCTGCTGATATTTCAGTTTGCCCCGCCGTTTTTCTAGTTTGCCCCGTTGATTTTTTAGTTTCCCCCGCCGTTTTTCTAGTTTGCCCCTCTTATATTTTAGTTTGACCCGCCATTTTTCTAGTTTGCCCCGCTGATATTTCACTTTGCCTCGCTATTTTTCTACCCTAAGTAAACTCCGCTGGGCCCACATTGAATGTATGTAGTATATCCACTCCGTCCATCCGTTTTTTTGCGGTTTAGCCCGAAATTAAAGCATATCAAAAGATCAATTGGATCATACCATGGAAACAGCGGGGCATAATGATTTTCACCGTTGAAACCATAGTGGGCCCAACAGTGATCAATTTTTCTTATAAAATGTTTTTAAATCCATCGGTGCAGGCAATGAAGAAGATGCCGTCATTTCCAAGCCATCATATAGGTGTACACTGACATGGTGGTTTGACAAGGTGAATGGTGGAGTGGAGAAGCACGATAGTCGCCTAAATCTGTTCAAGCAATCCCCTTTTGCGTTTTTATTACATGTTACATCCTTTAGTTTTGTAGCGGCCATATTTCAGCTACTTTTAGTCAGATACAAAGGTGATTTAGTATTTGAGATCAAGGGGAGGCAATTGCAGTTTTCCGAGATGGATTTCGCCCTCATTACCAGTCTTAAGACTGAAGATCTTACTATACCCAAGAATCGTTGCACTACGAGTACACTAAGAGACAAATACTTCAAAGAACATCCAATATTTAAGAAGCACCTAATGGGCGTGTTTGAGAGATTAGTTGACACCAATAAGCATGATGACGTAGTGAAGGTTGCCCTACTTCTAGTTGTGGAGTGCTTTCTTAGGGGAACCGAACAGAAAACCAGGTGCAACATAGATCATATTCACCTAGTGGACTCGTTAGATGATTTCTATATGTATCCTTGGGGTAGTTTGGGATACATTACAATGTTGCAAGGAATCGAATCTGCCGTTGTTGTTGCCGCATCAAGTTTGGGGCCCTAATAGAATTGAATTGCGAGCTTTCAATTTAATCAAGATGAATGGGAAAGTTAATTGTTGCTCATGGTATTCATATGGGGAAATGACCCTCAAATTGTAGTTGTCCCTTATTTTGGAGCAATCACCCCTCGAGGCTTTGCTTGGATAACAAGCCCCATGCTGGAAAATCAAAATGATCAAACTGGTAGACGTTCAATTCCCCACTCAATTTCATGCTTGCCCCGCTCAATTTCCAGTTTGCCATGCTCAATTCTTGTGAAAATCCTTTCAAATAAAAAAGATTCCTAAATAATACACTTGAGAAAAGAACAATTGGACATTTTTTAGTTAAGACATACGAGGAAACTTAGTATTTTACTAATATAGTGAGGAACTCATGTACTTGTTAATGAAATAACATGTTCATGTCCACCAATTGAATGACATGAAAAAATCAAGTGCCAAAATCAATGATATTGAGAAAGACTTGTGCATATTTAGAATTTTCAACAACATTCTCTAAAGTCTTGTGCATGAAGCCTTCCTCCCTTGAGACTTTTCAATTCTTCTCTCATTAGTACTGACAAGTGAGCTTTCAAATACGGTTCATCAAGAGGAATTCCTCAGAGAATCGTTAATATTTTTTCATTCTTTTTTGTTGTGAAGAGTAGTTTTATAGATTGATTAAATGCTCAATTGGTGCAAAACTTGCTAACTGAATGAAGCAATCTTTTTATGAAACAGATTTTTGTTGAGTTTGATCTTATTCCACTAGCAAGTGTTTCCTTCTCAAAGGTTCATGTTGCTCACATGCATGATGGCAAAAAAGTTGTTGTAAAGGTAATTTTTTAGTGTTCTTCCATTTGCATAGGCAACTAAAGCTTCAAACTCCAGATTGAAAATCTTTATGACATAAATTTGGAACTTTTTATATTAAAGGTTACATTTTCTATGGTGTCCTAATGCTTTGTTTTTTTTTTTTAATTAATTATTTATTTTTGCATCAAGTGTGAAGAAGTAAGTTGATAAAGTAATAAAAAAATTTAAAAAAAAAAGTTGATAAAGTAATAGTACTTATGGAAAAAGGAGATGAAAAAATAATTGTAGACCTATGGCTACGGATTATAACCGTAGCCTAATTGTCGATAATATCGACATATGAGAGATAATATCGAGCATAAGTCATCGATAATATCGAGATATGATAGATAGTATCGATAACTAAGACTGTGGACCTATTGCTACGGTCAGCGGGATCCTATCGCTACGGATTATAACCGTAGTCATAGCTTCGATATATCGAAAGCCTTTCGATATTATCGAAAAAGTTCAAAACTGTCCAGCGAGTTTGCCTAAAATTCTGTAATTATGGATATACTATTGCTACGGATTATAACCGTAGCGATAACCGTAGCCAGACTGTCCAAGCATCAGTGCCGTCGTCGTGTTTTGTTTTTTTTTTTTTTTTTGCTGTCTTGCTTTTGTGGGTCCCATCATGAGGTCTGTCTTATATCCAAACCGTCCATATATTTGGCTAGCTCATATTAAGGCTTGAGATGAAAATTAAGATAGATCTAATTATCAAGTGGACCACACTGTAAAAGGCAGTGGGGAATTGAATGTCTACCATTGAAAACCTTTTAGGGGTTACAGAAATTTTGGATCATATGAAATTTGTTTTTCACTCTTCGTCCAAGTCTTTGTGACCCTATGAATGAACTTAGACGGGGAGGATTTCTCACAAACATCACAGTGGGCCCCCTAAAGTTTTCTAATGGTTAACACTCATTCAACACTGTTTCCTGTAATGTAGTACACTTGAGATTTGGATATACCTTATTTTTCGTCTCATATCATAAAATGATGTGGAAAAATATTTGGACGGCATGGATGAAAAGCATACATCATGGTGGGACCCACAGACCACCGACCATCCACCATTGGCTGGTGGCAGGGGAGTACCCAATCCGTTTCCTCGATCCAAAAAATGGGTATCCGCATGTGAAGGTCTAACTTGCAAAATTAAAGAAGGTTTGTCTTCTTTCATGAAACCGTCTGGCTCAAAGGTGGGGTCCACAGTACTAATTATCTCCTTCTTTTATTCGCAAGTGTTATACAATGCTTCGGCCTATTTTTTGTAGAGTAGCGTTCGGCCTTTGAATTGGTGGGCCCGTGATCCAGTAATCGAGTACATCGATACAATGGCCCCCACTGAGGATTGCCCATGCATCCGAAATGTCACAGATGAAAAAGATAATAAACCTTCAATTGGTAGCCCAACAAATGGCCGGTAAAGAAGAAAACACACCAGCTATTTCTCAATCTGAAAATCCTAAAAAAACACATATAGCCAGGATATTCTAGGCCGTTGGATTTTTGGTTTATGGAACATGGATAATTATGCCCATCATATTGGCCATTTGGATTAATGAAAAGTTGCAAATCCCTTGGTCGTTTGGCAGCATAAGTGACTGGGAGTTTCAAATTGAGGGGTTTTCAATCCTCTCTTTGAGAGGGTTTGCAATCCACAGTAAGAGCTTGGATTACACCTAAAATCATTTCAATAGTTGCAGGAGAAACATATGTGTCACTATACACTATCATTCTATTGGGCACATAGCCCACTAACGATGATTAGCACCGTCAAAACATTGTCCAGCACCACCGTCCAAACATTATCCATATAAATCAATGATTAAAAATCGTTGGTTAGTCATTAAGACATGATCTTGTGCTTGTGGCTCATCTGAGACTTGGAATTTCATCATTTTTGGGCAAAGCATATATTTCAATGGGCTTATCACAACCATTGTATAAAAAATTACATATCTTACTAATTAGAGATATTAAAATTGATTTAGTAATTAAATTTAAAACTGTGTAAATATATCATGGATAGTTACTTTTGGATTAAAGTTAATTCACACTCCAGGTGCCGATCACATTAGGAGAATTGCAAATTGAGTGGGTTTTTAATCCTGGGGTTCGAGTCCCGGGGGTTACAAATCCACGCTCCCAAACAGGCCCTAAGTGACCATACACGTCACTTTGGAGCTGCAGGAGAGATAGACGCTTGTTACAGGGAGCCCGTACAACAAAAAGCTCTGTGGGGTCAGGGGTGATATAAGTGCGCCATCCACTTTTGAACCGATTGGCTACTCCCCTGCCACCCGCCAATGTCTGGTGGTCAGTGCTCTGTGGGCCCCACCATGATGTATGTGTTTCATCCATACTGTACATATATTTTTCTAAATCATTTTAGGGTATGAGACCAAAAATGAGGTATATCCCAATCTCAAGTGGACCACATTATAAACAGTTTTGAATGAACGTTGACCATTAAAAAGTTCTTGGGTGCTATAATAGTTTTGGATTAAGCTAATCTTTGTTTTTTTCCGTCATTATGACCTAATCAACAGATTGGATGTCAAATAAACAGTACAGTGAGCTTTAGGAGGATCTAATGGTGGATATCCAATCACTATTGTTTTCCTATGGCGTGGTCTACATGAGATTAATATCCCTCTCATGTTTTGGATCAAGCCCTAGCATGATTTGTAAAATGGATGAACAACGTAGATAAAAGGGCTTACAAATCACGGACCACCAGCCATCGGGCTAGCAGCAAGGGAGTAGCCAATCCGTTTCCATCCACTTTCTGTCAGTAGCCCAGAAATAAGTAGATCCAAAACTCAAGTGCACCGTGTCACAGGAAACAGTCGTGATAGTAGGGCCAATATTTAAAATTGCCATGGGGCCATGCCCTCATCCTGCTGTGACTCACCTTGTGAATATATGGGATGGCATATAGACATCAATGGACCCCACCAAGGTTTCAACTATGGGTATTCCTTTCACTTTATTTCATGTGGTGCGGCTCACTCAAGTTTTTGATTTGCCTGATTTTTGGACTCATATCGAACATTAGATCTCACAATTGATGGATGGACAGAGTTTGGATGTAACTATGAGATTATTTTGGACCCTACAAAGCTGTTTGTTGCACCGTTGTATTGCAGGAACCTTCTAATAGAGTTTATCCCTGGCCGATCATAGGGATTATTAAATACTTGAATGGGCAAATTTCCATTTTATTAATTGTTATAGTCATCCATTGAATGGGAATTTTAAGCCGATCTAGACACGGTGAGTCCTACAATTCCATCGGTGGGATCGATGTTTCCCTGCATCACTCACCCATCGAATCCGCAATAAAATATATGCCCGACGTGTACGTCAATTCCAAGGAACTTAAAAGACATGCGCGTCAATTCCAAGGAACTGAGAAGAAATTGTTGGTTGCGTGAGGAGGTCTGGATCTTAAATTACTTTGAGGGCTGTTTGTTTTCCTATTTACAGCCTGAAATGATGGTAAATACTTAATTAAAACCTATTCCAATGTTTTTAAGAGGGAAACAGAGAGGCTAATTAATTACACATCAATTTTCGTAATTTATTTTTTGAATAAATTTTGTGAGTCCATACATGTTGCCTATCTATTTTATAAGATCATATTAACGCTTGTGCAAAAACATCTAGACAGGTTATAAACTCAAGTGGGCCTTACCTCAACAAACAAGGAGATACTGACATCCATATTTAACATGTGAAGCTATCTGTGGGTCCCATGCTGATGTGTATCTGTGATTCAACCTGTTCATATGACCACACAGATAAAGATGAAGGGAAAACACAAATATAAGCTTAATGCAAAATTCCTATGGCCCACATGAAGTTTTCAATGGTGGGTGTTTAATCCCCTTGTTTCTTGTATTATGGTATGCTTGGACTTTGAATCTGCTTCGATTTTTAATTCGTACCTTAAAATTAGTTGTTAAAATGAATGGACGGCGTGGATCGTACAAATATATCAAGTTGGGCCCTGCAAAATTTTGAACTTTTTCTTGGTAATAGTATCAAGTCAAATAAAAATTCAGTTTAGGGCGGCTGCCCTGTATTTCATACGGAAAGTAATATATATTTAGTTGTTTCCATTTCCGTCCCTGAATAAAGAAAACAAACACACAAAACTAGTAGTACCGTCCAACAAGCTAGACTTAGCTAATGCTAATTAATGTTAAGAGTTATTTCCCTTAGCTTTCAAAGGGATCTTTCAAAATGATCATTAGCTTGGATGGGCGCTATTATAGTATTAATATAAAATTCATTCTGACCATCACATATATCACCCCATGTTAGATTTAAAGACGAAAATCAACTCCAGTGGTGGTTCACATGGATCACACAATTGAAAACAATGTGCTGAAAAAACTCACCCTCCAAAATGGTTCATTTGATAAGGCCCACTTGAATCCATATGAATCTGATTTTTGGGTCTCATGCATAAACTTTGCCGTCGCAACTAATGATTGGAGTGGATTTCACATACTCATGATTGGGTCCTGTAAAAATCAAAGATGAACATCTCACCTTAAAATGTTCCATTGGTGTGGCTCACTTGAATTACAAGTCTACCTTATATTTTGATTCTATACCTAGAATGAGATTGTACATCCGATGATCAGAGTGGATCTTACGTACATGACATGGCAGGCCATATAAAAATAAAGGTCAGCTTTCTCTCCCGCTATTAAAATTCTTCCCATTCTGAGAGAAAAAGTGCGTGTTTTAGAAAAACTGGGAGTTGATTAGGTGCAGCCTATCCTCATCCAGTAGTATGCATCCCTGACCCTGGGCCTACCTCGGTAAATATATCGTATTTATATCCATGCCATACATCCATATTTTCTACTCGTAATGTAACATGATTCGAAAAATGAAGTTGATATAGATATCAGGAACCACAACACAAATAGTGGTGATTGGCCATAAAAAACTTTTTGAGGGCCAAAAGTTTTGGATCATGCTGAAAATTGGTTTTTGTTTTTATTTTCCTTCATCAAGGTCTTTGTGACCTTATCAATGAGTTGAGTGGCGAGTAAAAAATTAAGGTGAGCACTAGGAAAATATTAATGGTAAGATTTCAATATCCACTATTTCCTATGGTGTGGACCAGATTTATAGCTGCGTCATTTTTGGGCATGGTCTAGACAAACTATATTGCATGAGGAACGGCATTTAATCTACTCTTGTTCTTCTTCTTCTTTTTTTTATATTTTATTTTTATTATTTTTTTATTTTTTTATTTTATAACATCGCCCTTATCTTTATCGGCAATTTTTTCTTGTAAACGAGTGAAAGATGAAAACCTAATCGTATTTTTATTAGGCCCATCATGATGTCCTGATGTGCATGTGAGATCTATTATGATAATATGTGATCTCATTCTACATCTCGGGACAAAATATCAAGCTAACTTTTGATTCAAGTAGGCCACACCAATAGAATAGTAAAGGGAGAGATGCCTATCTCTGATTTTTACAAGATCCACAATTATGAGTAAGTGAAATCCACTCCAACTAGTAAATGGCAAGTGACACCAGGGTTGTTCATCAGGTGATTTCCTAGTGTGTTGTAGCCCTCAGCTGATTTGATCATTGGGTGGGTCATACATGCCCTGCTTTAGAACCCGAATACTCCACTCATTAAGTGGGCCGCATTGTATAAAATGAATGTACTGTTGGGGGCCTTGCACAAAACCTTAGGATCTAGCCCTCCAGAATAAATCAAAATTATGGATAATAAAGCAATGAAAACAATCAATGCATCAATCACACACAACACAAGAGATTTTTACGTGAAAAACCCTCAAAGAGGTAAAAACCACGGGACCTCGTCCAGATCAACAATTCACTATGAAGTAGAACGTTACAAACTTCTTCACTCACGCAGGAGTGGATAAACAATGAGAGAAACAAAGAAAACAGAGAGATCTCACCGATTACGAGGACATAGAAGCGTTGAGATATAGATTACGAAGTAGATAACCTTCACGAACATAATCTCCCTTCTATAAGCTTCCTCTCTCTTTTTTCTTCTCTCTATCACCTTTGATAGCCCTAAACCCTTTAGCAAATTCCTTTTAGAGTTTTAGGAAACTCTCTTATCGTACCTAGAAAGTCTTAGGAACTCTTATTTAAAGTTTTAGGAAACTCCTTTCCGCATCCCAGTTGTGAAAGGACTTACGACACGAAATCCGCGCAAAATCGCGGAACGAGTCTGCGTAACCTCGATTGGTCGAACCAAGTCTACGACCGGTCGAGATCCACCTATGACCGGTCGAGCACCTCCTTTGACCGGTCGAGCACCCCGGAGAAAAATAGTCCACAGTCGCTGGACTTTGAGTCGTGCCACGACTCGACTCCACGACTGGTCGACCCCCAGCCTTCGACCGGTCGAGCAGGGCTCACGACTGGTCGACGACGGGTCAAAAAAATCCATCATGTACTGCTATATTATACCTAGCTAAGCTTCTTTTTTTTTTCTTTTTTTTTTTTCTCTCTCTCTCTATTTATTTTGTAAATTGCGGACTACTTATGATACAATGATATGATGGTCCACTTTGGAATACACACGCATGACATATTGGATCATGCACGTTTATGACATGTTGGCACATGGGTGTACTGTGAGTGCATGGATTTGGCTATACAAACACCCAAAGAGTCTACGATCTTTTACTCTTCCTTGTGAGAATGTCTTGGGTTTCACGTCAGTTTAGCGTGCGTGTATGATTATGTCGGGTGCATCTGCCCAACGTCCTTGTATATCTGTGATTGTGAAGATTAGTGCGATGTATTTGTTTTATGTCCATGATGTCCGTCCATTTTTCGTTTCTAACTTATTTTTGGGCATGAGCTCCAAAATGAGGTAGATCTAAATCTCAAGTGAACCATACCACGGGAAATAGGGGTGATTGAACACCCACTATTAACTATTAAGAACTTCTCGATGTCACAAAAGTTTTGGATCAAGCTAATATTTGAGTTTTTCTTTCATCCAGGTCCGTGTGACTTAATCAACAGGTTGGATGGAAAATAAATATTATAGTTATTCCTAGGAATCTTTTAATGGTGGGTGTTAAGTCACTAATGTTTTCTATGTTGTGGTCCACTTGAGATTTGGATCTGCCTATTTTATGAGCTTATGTCTTAAATTGATATGAAAAAAAATGAATGGATGGCATGGATAGACACATACATCATGATGGGTCATGGAGCACTTGGCATTTACTAGTTGAAGTGGATTTCACTTTTGGCCGGACGGATCCCATGGGATCAGGAGGGATGGGATGGATTTTAAGGTAATGATGGTGGTGTCAGTGGATTGGTTTAAGATCCATGGGATTGCTATATCCCGGGACAAGTTCACCGAGTCTGTTTGGCATGCCCGGCATATCCTTGGATTTTACCTTCCAATCTCTCCCAATCTGTCCAACCAAACACTCCCCAGGCACGATTGAATAGGATTAGGAAGGATGGGATCAATTTTAAGGTAATGATGGTGATGTCAATGGATTGGTTTAAGATCCACGGGTTTGCTATATCCTGGGACAAGTTCATTCAGTCTGTTTAACTCGTTTGGCATATCCCAAGATTTTACCATCCCATCCCTCCTAATCCCTCTTAATCCGCCTGGCCAAACAGGCCCTTATAAAATGCAATACTTAGAAAGAAAATTCTCCATTTTTTATTTTTTATTTTTTTTTTCATTTATAATTTTTTTAATAACAAATTAAAGACATTAACATCTACGGATGGCCTGTGAAAGACTTTTGCAAGCACTTCCACAAAGCTAGGTGGGGCCACCGTTATATTTTTTATAAATCCATCCTGTCCTTCCTTTTAGCAGAACATGTTAAGAATGGGCTAAAAAATGAGACAAATCTAAACTCAAGTGGGCCACACAAAGAGAAAATAATAAGGATTGAATGTCCACCATTGAAACATTAATTGGGCCACATAATCTTTGGACCAAACTAAACCTTTTTATGTTTTTAGTAAATCTTAGTAAAAATGAACTTACAAAGGGTGTGGCATGTAAACATCATAATAGACCTAAGTAGGTTTAAACCATAGTCATTTCCCTATCCGCTTTTCCCTATAGTGTGGCTCATTTGAGTCTTGAGTCTAGTTTGCTTTTGGCATCATGTGTTGACGTGATTTGAAAAAATAGGTGAATGGCATGGATTTCTTACAAACATCACGGTGGCCACAATTAGCTTTTTTTTATAAGGGTTTTGATTGCGTACACATTTTAAATATTTTTAAAGTGCCATTGTTAATTAGTGGGACATTTTTGTTATTTTACAAAAAATCATATTTCAAAGTGAGAAGTAAATACCACATTAATGAAGCAATATTTTGTACAATTCCCTAAATATATACGATGTATGCAGGTGGCCGTTTGGATGACTTAAAGTCCTTAAGTTGTAAAAGAATTACAAGTAATCTGATTATAGGATTGTTCGGATGCATGTTTTAGTCAATAAAGGGGTTCCAATCCTTGCCTAAGTGGTAGACTCTGAGGAGTTTTAACACGTGGTATTGGGTTCGAAACCCTAAGTGGTGAAATCCCACTAGGGCGTGGTAGGCGGGCAGGTGCACGTGTAAAAAAAAAATAAAAAAGTTGTAAACATATTATAGCTTTCAGAAAAAAAGTTGTAAACATATTATAGTTTTTAGTGGGGTAAAAAGTAGGCTTTGATTAAAGTTTTTATAGTTAAAAATGCATTATACATGTTAGAACATAATGATTAATACACACTCATGATATGTGGGGCCCACTATAATGTGTATAGTACATCCAATCCATCCATCATATACTTCCCTTGATGCTCTCAGTGGCCCTAAAAAACAGCTCGTTCATTATCCAATGACTACATGAGGGAAGGATATGACGTCCACCTTTTTTTAAAAAAATAGATTGCATTTAAGGCTCACTGAGGTGGGTGGAAGACATTCAATCCATTTAGGGCCTGTTTGACTGAGCAGATTAAGAGGGATTAGGAGGGATGAGATGGTAAAATCACGGGATATGCCAAACGAGCCAAACAGATCCGATGAACTTGTCCCGGGATATAGCAAACCCATGGATCTTAAACCAATCTGCTGACATCACCTTCATTACCTTAAAATTGATCCCATCCCTCCTAATCCTGTTCAATTGTGCCTGAGGCGTGTTTGGTTGCACAGATTAAAAGGTATTGGAAGGTAAAATCCCAAGATACGCCGGGCGTGCCAAACAGACTCGATGAACCCGTCTCGGGATATAGTAATCCCATGAATCTTAAACTAATCCACTAACACCACCATCATTACCTTAAAATCCATCCCATCCCTCTAATCCCATGGGATCCGTCCGGCCAAACAGGCTTTTAGTGTTTGCATTCTTTAATGGCCTCCCGGGACTCTAAAAAGTATTAAGTATTTCTTACGTGATTTTGGAAGGTTCATAGAATTGCATGTATGCTTACAACTAAAATAATTTTGTGGCATCCAAAGGACCCAAGTAACCTCCACGCCCCTGCGTATCCTCCACCGCACTCTACGAGAGCATCATGGAATCGGATTGCGTACTGAGTAAGTCAGTACTCTCTTATCGCAGTGAGCAAACTCAGTTGGGCCCACCTTGAATGTACGTGGTCTATCCACGCCGTCCATCACTTTTTCCATCTAATTTAAGGGGTTGAGCCCAAAATTGAAGCATATCCAAAGATCATACAAACATGGATGAACGAAAAGACAAATATATGATGTTTGCTATCACAGGAAACAACAGGGATAATGATGTGTTTATTTGTCATCTAACTTGTTCATAAGATCATACAGACATGGATGAACGGAAAAGACAAATATAAGCTTCATCTAAAACTTCCGTGGGCCCAGGAAATTTTCAACGGTAGAATTTCAATTCAACTGTTTCATGTGGTGTGGTCCATTTAAACATTGTATATGCTTTATTTTTGGGGTCAAGCCCTAAAATTACGTGGGAAAATGGATGGACGGAGCGGATAAAATGCATAAATCATGTATGATCTCCCAAAATGTACTCAGTAAGCTAAGCGTAGTGAGTTACTCACTATGCAATCCGCTTCCGAGCATCATAGTTTTTATAGATCGCTCTGTCTTAACTGAAGGACCGACGCATTCGATTTCCTCACTTGACTCTTGACTCTGCAAACTTTTGAAGTTGTTCTTTCATCTGGAATTCGATCTTTCGTTTCATTCACGTAAGATATTTTCCCCTTTTTTTTTTTTTTTTTTTTTTTTTTATGCATGCAATTACGACAGATACAAAGAGATTTAATTCATTTCAACGGAAATCTTGTCTCTCTCCCTCTCTCCAAATATATAAAAGAAAGTTAGGTTTTTAAAATATATGAAAAAATTATAATTTTTTATGTATTTTTTAATTCAAAGATATATGTATTTTTCAATTCAAAATATATAGAATGTCTTGATTTTTACGCTTCTTTCGATTTTGCCTAAATAAAGTCTCCAACGATGAAATTTTGACGAAAAATGAAAATTTCAGTGTCTAGGAATCCATGGATGGGAATAATTGGAGACCTGCTGCTCAAGAGGAATCCAACGGCATGGACGGTGGCGATTGGCGGGCCCTTTTATCCCCTGATTCTCGACAGAGGATCGTCAATAAGATGTGAGTATAACTTTCTTTTGCGGCCTGTAATTGCCCGCCTTATTATTTTATTTTATTTCCATATGATTGATTGAAGAAGAATTTTTTTCGTTCTTCAAGTCGTCATATCTTTGGGCGAATGGAATGCGTCTATCTCTCCCTTGCTGCACAGGCATGTACAAGGTCCCAAGCCTTGTTGGATGTGCCCCACCATGTGATTTGGGAGAGGAATCACATGGTTGATCGATCAGGATGATTTGGGAGAGAAACATTATCAAATGCCTAATCATGCATCCTACTTCAGCCTTTGCTTTCTTGAATTTCTCTATCAATGTATTATCATCTGCTCCATTGTGATTCTGTGTATGCGTGTTTGCATCACGCAGATGAATGGATGCTTCTATCAATTCTGTTTTGGCTGATGTAACTTAATTTGATGGATTAAGATAGAACGTGTTGACTCGTGGCTCATCAAATTCCCTAATTCAATACAATAAACTTGCAATATGAGCGGATTTTTTGGGTCTGAATAGGATTTCAAGTAGTTCTGTGATTTGAATAATAGGATTCGTGAAGTGGAGGAATCGAGTTTGCAAACTTAAGGAATTTAGTCTACAAACTCATGAATTGGATGTATCAAGTTTGCAGACTTAGGGAATTTAGTCTACAAAGTCAGGAAATTTATGCTACAGATTGAATTATTGGTTGTAATCAGTAATGAGCTCTTATTTCATAGAGATGACTACATTGGTTGATGCCCTCAAGGGAAGCATCTAAAGTTGGCATTTGAGGGATAAGACAGTAGATAATATGTTGATTCAAATTGAATTGAGTGGTGACGAAATATGATGGGGACTAGAACACCTCATAGCTAGATTATTCTTTGCCATAACTTTTTTTTTTTTTTTTTCACGCACACACGCCCCCACACACTCACGCACTAGCGGGATTTCACCACCTATGGAATCACTCGAACCCTTGACTGGGTGTTGAAACTCCTGAGAGTCTACCACCGGAGCAAGAGTAAGGATCCATTCTTTGCCATAACTTGAGTATGCTACAGCTTTTCTTTCCCCTCCTTTCGTTATAATAAATATTGATTTACCTTGACTGTGGATTATGCCGCAAAACATGCTGATTTGGATACTTTTGCTGTATTGTGGTATCTAATTCTTGCCATTTCACATGCATAGAATGGAAACTTTAAAGAAGCACTTTCCGGTATCTGGACCCGAGGGATTAGTTGAGCTTCAAAAAATTGCTGTAAGATTTGAGGAGAAGATTTATACTGCTGCCATGAGCCAGGTAACATCTGTTTTCCATTTCTAGTTCATTCAATATGTGAAAAAGTTGGTCTGTTCCTATCGACCTTTTCATTTCCTTGATTTACTATAGAATGCAAAGTCAATCAATATGCAGTCTGCAAACTGTCAATTCCTTTCAGAACAACTTTTTATGTGGACTATTTGAGTTGTTAAACAATTTTTAGGGAACCACTTGTGTCAATAAGCACTGGGAGAGGGGGAAAAAAACCTCCAATCAATAGTTTTTTATTTTATTTTATTTCCCATACCCACTTTTCTTCATGTGCTTCTTGAGAAAGGTAAGTGGCCTCTCTCCCTATGTGGCTGGGATATGAGACAAGCCTTGCAATTAGCACTCTCCTTTGGAGTGAAAGCTTAAACGGCTATAATGTTTTTCTCAAGCTTCCGATATTATTCAACGCATGAAACATTATATTTTTAATGGGGGAGAAGGGATCAAATCAGTGGCGCAAAGGACTTTTGCATAAGACATTATTTTTAATAGTCTTTGTTTGTATGCTTATATTTTCTAGTTAGGTCAATTCTTTCTAGTGCCATTTCCTCATGTGTTTCTTGGGAAAGTTAAGTGGCCTCTTAATGCAGGGGTATTTTCACACTAGGCTCGAGTGGGGTGGTCTGTGAGATGCAGAGGCACACTCAGGGTGTGCAGCTTGTGTGAGGCAGAACTCATGTGATGTGGGGCCCACGAGGGGGTCGTGTGAGGCGGAACCCATGTGATGTAGGACCTACGAGCGGGGTTTGGCCGATGACCTAACCCATGAGATGTGGGCCTGAGCTATGAGATAAAGGGATTGATTCGCTGCGCTCTATCAATTTGAGCTTTTAGAGCAAGTGATTAGCTGTCTTGCGTTAAAGTGGTATTAGAGAAGGGGGTCTCGTGTTTGAGACTCCTCACTAGGGGTGATTAATGTAGGGGCATTTTTACATTGGGCTCGAGTGGGGTAGCCTGTAGGATGCGGGGGCACACTTAGGGTGGGTGACTTGTGTGAGGCGGAACTCATGTGATGTTGGGCTCACGAGCGGGGTTCAGCCGAGAACTTAACTCATAAGATGTGGGGCTTGGGCTATGAGATAAAGGGATTAATTCACCGCGCTCTATCAGTTCGAGCTTTTAGAACAAGTGGTTAATTGTCCTACATCACCTCTCTCCCTATGCAGTTGGGATTTGAGACAAACCTTGAAGTTAGCACACTCCTTTGAAGTGAAAGCATAAACAACTATAACTTTTTTCTCAAGCTTCAGATATTATTCAACTCATGAAACATTATATTTTTAATGGGGAAGAAGAAGGGATCAGATCAGTGGAGCGAAGTTTGCATAAGACATGGAAAGAATAGTAGTTGCCACTACTACCGAATGTCTTCCTGACAACAATGCATGGCATCATTGGGAATTGGGATTTTGTTGATCATCTATTCCATGTCAATAATCAAGATTCTACTCGTTTCACATTTGGGTCAAGGACCTATGGTTCCAACAACAAGTCTTTTAAATCTTAACGACATCCTTCAAATAGCAAAAATTAGATTAAATCTCTCCAAGTGCTAAAATTTCTAGTGTTCTTCACTAAATTTTGTAATTTTAATTTATTTATCATTCCTCATTCTCCATTGAACCTCTTAGACTACCAAATTCCATCAAAGTTTATATCCCTATTTCGAGAATCTGAATATTGAGGCTATTGGGTGGGTTAGGATGTCCAAGATGTTGCCCATCAATGTCTATGTTGTATTGGCACTGGCACTAGAAGGGTCTATATGCATGAGAAGGTTGTTAATAAACAAATAAGTCGTTAATCTTCACTTGTTGAAAGGAGGATTGCCTTGCTAATGAATATCAATTGATTTATTGCAAGAGCAGACGCTCTCTCTCTCTCTCTCTCTCTCTCTCTCTCTGCAATGCTTCTTGGTCTCATAACTAACATTCAAAAAAAAAAAAAAAAACAACAACAACAACAACATACATTATTTTCTCCCTCTACCAATGAGTATTGGGGAACATTTTCTCGGGTGGTTGATGCATAAAACCCCACTTCTTTTTTTTTTTAAATTTATCTCTTACATTAAATATTCTCCTCAATGTTGGTAAATTCTTCAATTGAGCTCCTTCAAGGTGGAAATCCTTGAAAAAATCATGTATGATATGGTATTATGATCAATGAAATCAGGTCCTAAATAAAACCAAGTAGCTAACTCATATACTCAGATAAGGGATCCCCTTCCTTGGGACTTTTTAATCTAGATTTCATGAGATTTCAAAATCTTGATTTTTTTAGTTAGTTAGAACTTACATTGGATCCTAGCAAGTCACTATGATTTCCACCTATGATATTGTGATGTAAAATATGTTTGCATGATATTTGTTAGAACCTCATGAACAGTAACCAATTCTTGTAATTTCCATATCTTGAGAATTTGGATATTAAGGATCTACCGAACTTGATCCTTGCCGTCTTAGATACCCATGCTTGTCGTTGAACAATTTTATTTGATTATTTTTTGCACACTATTTAGAAGTTCGTTGTTTACTTGGCTCTTCCTTTTAACCATGATTAATGCAGGGGCATTTTCACACCGGGCTTGAGTGGGGTCGCTTGTGGGATGCAGGGGCACACTCGGGGTGGGTGCGGCCCACGAAGGAGGTCTCGTGTTCGAGACTCCTCACTGGGGGTGATTAATGTGCATTTCACACCAGGCTCGAGTGAGGTCTTAACCCATGCGATGTGGGGCCTGGGCTATGAGATAAATGGATTAATTTGCCATACTCTAACAGTTCAAACTTTTAGAGCAAGTGGTTAATTGTCCTGCATCAATGATTCTATGTGATATCTATTTATCATGATGTTGTCTAATGCAAGCATGAAAGATTAAAAGAAGCGTCTGATGAATTTGTGGGGCCCCAATGCCCAATTTGCCAATCCTACGGTCCGTCCAGTGGGCCTCACATGTTAAGTTATGCTTAGAAATTTTAAGAGATTGGTATCCTTTGTATGGACCTTGCTTGATTCTTTGAGGTCTTTATTTAGTAAATATTTAAAAGGAACTTTAAAGGTATATTGACTTATTATTGTTTTTTCATTTGAGAGATTTGAGTGTTAGAAGATTTTTAATAGGATATATTAATATATGGGGAAATTTAATAAGATAGAGATAAGAATAAAAAAGACTAAAAGGTCGGTGTGTGTGTGTGTGTGTGTGTGTGTAAAAAAAAAAAAAAAAAAGAGTTAGTTTTGGGAGAAAGTAGGTAAAATGCATTTTTTTTTTTTTCTCTGAGAGGCGCAAAATGTGTTCTTTTGCTTGCCTTAAAAAATGCATTCTTCTTCTCTTCTTAGTGGGGATCTTTAGTATGATATACTAATGTTGTGGGAGATCTCAATCGGTGTTTTAAATATCGAATAGTGTGTAGCGTAGTGTCCAACCCTATGAAGCGATAGGCATAAGCTACATATTGTGTAGTTTTTTAATGAACGTTGCACTTGGTTGCACCAATTTCATGATATTCTACACCCAATTAGACTGATCAATAATGAAATTGAATAAAATTTCATGATATTTGGTGCAACCTGATGTAACAGGAAAGGGTAATGATTAAGTATAAAGGTAAAGAACGAGCAAGGAAATTGATTTATACATTTACTATATTATTTGTACTAAAAGTATTGAAAAGATTAACTAATTTTTATTGAAAATAGAAAAATGTAACAAATCATTGAAAACATTAATTGATTTAATATTGTAGTGAAAAATGACTTGTAATGTGATCCACGTAGCTTATAGTGTATTCAAATTATCATGTAGAGTAGGCTACACGCGACTTAAGCCATTTCTATGAGCTACGTAGAATTAAGGCTTATTCTATGCTATGTAGTGTAAGGCTACACGCTACATTGTGTAACTATTTAAAACACTGATCTTAATAAGATAAGATGTAGATAAGTATTAGAGAATAAAAGGGAGGGAGAGATTTAGGTTCATATGCGTAATATTTTTTGTTCTTTTCTTATTATAGAATAGTTGAGTCGGTCTATATATGTATGTGTCTTTGTAGATTCCGTATGGCAATGAAGATTAGAAAAAAAAGAAAAAAAAAAAAAGAGAGCAAGTTTTGGGAGAAAGTATTCTCTTGCAGAGGGGGGAAAACTTATAAAACTAACCCTTTGAATTGTGGTGTGCACAAAATCCATTCTTGTCCCCCTATTTTCTTTATTTCTTTACATGCTGCCTGCATGGCTGTTTGCATTCTGTAATCTGACAATTATATTAAAAAGTGTAAGTGGCTTCGATGCTTTTATGTAGAAGACGCTATAGTCAGTCAGCATTCATGGTTGTTCATGCATAATATGATATTGCAATTTCTTCATGGTTCAAAATTATATTTTTATAGTCATCAGCATTTAGAGTTCTCCTCATAATTTCGTTAACTCCTCATTATGAACTAAGATAATTGGGTGATGTAAGTATTCTATATTTATTCTTTTTTACAGTCAGATTATCTGCGGAAAATATCTATGAAGATGCTTACAATGGAGATTAAATCTCAGCCTGCTGGTGCAACTAATTCCTTGCCATCAAATTCTGCTGGTGGGAACCAAAATCCCTCAGATCCAGGTAACAACACGAAAGGTCCATGCGACTTTTATTTGATGTGATAAGTGCACAGCTATATGATGTGAATATTTTTTTTTGAAATCCTAGAGCAAAATTTTATTAAACAGAACAAGAAAGAGAACAGCACCAGATCCTTTCCCATATCATCATTATCAATTACTAGCTGGTTGATATCTCTGTCCTCAAAAGATGTAGACATATGCATTTGTTCTAGTCACAATGGGTCATCATCATCATCATCAAAGCCATATTCCAAGTAACTGGGGGCAGCATCCTAGTTACAATGGGTAAAGTTAAATATTGTATATTGAGCAGTCAAGTCTGTTTTTGCTCAGGTATGGGTATCTTTTGGTTAGTCAAAAGGAAAAAGAGAAGATTTGAAAAGCGATTCTTACGGTGAGAGAAGAATGAAGAAGATACGAATCACGGTACACATGCAAAGCATGCAAGATCCGGGCCATGTACTAGATGGCACTCAAATTGAACATTCATTGCCCCAAAAGTCATGATAATCCACTGATCAGGTGGGCCATATGTTGTACATTCGATACAGGACGTTAATGTTTTTCTTTCTAACTACCCACATTCTTCATAAAAGTGTACCCACCTAATGAGTGGGTTGGCTTGATTTATGATCCAGGGAATGTTCACAGTCAGACCCACATAATGATTGGGGATCTAGATAAATGCTGTGATTCACCTCTTTGTTATCTCCTTGCACAAATCTCCATTCAATTTCTCAATGAAAAGTTGAATCCATTACACCATTTTCTTTATTTGGAGTTCCTGTACATTTTATTGTTAGGTTCTTGGAAAGACGCATGTTCCTCTATTTCATTTCTAGAGAGTTGTGCAGCTAATTTATCATACCATTTGGGTTTCTAATCCTAAAACAGCACTGCACGGTATGCAATCACAAGTTCACAGCCCAGGTGAGCCATTATCAATGCCCTTGGCCAACCAGTCTCAATTACAACAGCTGCTTTTACCCCAGAACCTACCAACTACTACAACACAAAGTTCCGCGAGCTTGCCGCCTGCTCTGTCATCAATAACGGGAATAACTCGGAATGCCATATCCAACATCGTCGGCCAGGGCTCCAACTTGCAAAAGATATCTGGAATTTCACAGAATGCTGTAAGTAATTCAATGGGTCAGGGAGTACAATCAAATATATTTACCATTTCACAGAGGCAGATGCAAGGAAGACCACAACAGGTTGTCTCCCTACAGCAGCAGCAGCAGCAGCAGCAGCTTCAGCAGTTAATGTACCAGCAGCAGCTTTTGAAGCAGAAGATGCAGCGGGGAAATATTCAGTCCAATCTCTTGCCATCGCACATGCAGCAACAACAGCCCCTTTTGGAGCCAAACCAAATGCAGCTCTCCCAATGGCCCCTTATCCAAACATCTTCTTCTGGTCTCACTTCAAGCCAGCCTACTCAGCAGACCCAACCTTCTTTAATGCAGTCAACTCAGCCTGGCCTTCAACAGAATCAACAGTCTTCTGTTCAACAGTCTGGACCATCTGTATTGCAGCAACAGTCAGTCCTTAGGCAACAACAGCAAACACCAGTTACTCAGCAGTCAATCTTTCCTTCACAGCAGCAGCAACAGCTGACAGGGCAGCAACCAAGTTCAGGAAACATGCAACAGAATCAACTTCTTGGGCAGCAAAACAGCATCTCGGACATATCACAGCAGCAACCGAGGCTTCTTGGCCAGCAGAATAATCTTTCTAATATGCAGCAGCTGAATTCATTACAATGGGAAATGCAGCAAAGGATGCAAACACCAGGTTCCTTGCTTCCACCTCAGAATGCAATCGAGCAGCAGAAGCAAACTTTTCAGTCACAAAGAGGGCTTCCAGAAGCCCCATCATGTAAGTCACTTTGTATAGCATTTTGGTTTTTATTGTATGCTATTGTTTATATTGCTTGCTTCATACCCTCTTGGCTGAATCATCTGTAGTGTCAAGTGTCAAAATGGGAAAACCACTATCGATTGTTGCAAGAGGTGTTTTCTTGTATTTCATTATTATTATATTTGTTGTTGCTATTTGAGATATCTCTATCCTTAAGTTGTTGCGGCTAGCAGTGTTTGAAATATCGATACTATCGGCCGATATTATCGGTATCGCACCAGTGCGAGACGATACTCAACCGATAACACGCGGAAGATACAAAAAATCGAAAACTCCAGATATCGTGCAATATTATCGTCGATATCGTGCGATAAATCGTCGACATCATGCGATACATCGTCGAAATCGCCGATGTCGCCAACACAACCCACCCCGATTTAGATATCGCGGTATTTCCGCCTCCATTATTGTCGGAAATCGACAAACAGAGTCACGGACACTCACGGGTGCGTTTGCAGGGGACTCACGAGTCCCACTGTAGCCAACAACCCACACCGATAAAAACCCGATGTCGTGGGTTGCCGAAAATTAAAAAAAAAAAGAATTAGAAAAGAGAGAGAGAGAGAGAGAGAGAGAGAGAGAGAGAGAGAGAGAGAGAGAGAGAGAGAGAGAGAGAGAGAGAGAGTACCTGTAGCCGTAGATTGTAGCAGTGATCGGAGGTGGGCCATTCGACAGGTAAGTACCTGTATCCCTCTTTATTTGAATTTTTCTCGCTATTTTCTTCATTTTTTCTCTTTCTTCGCTGATTGGAGCGTGCCTGTGCGGATTTCTCGGAGATGCGACAAGAAATCAGGCTGGATTTCTCGGATTTCTCGGAGATTCGACGAGAAATCAGGCCGGAGAGGGAGAGTGCTCATGACAGTCCGTGAAAAATGACGAAGATGGGCCGGGAGGGGTGAAATGGGGATGGAAACGCGGACCTGCCAACCAGTTCGTACGTACTAACGAACTTTTTTGAGAACTCATCATCTCTGATGAGTCTCGAAAATCTGAACGGTCCACATGAAGCAGAACCTCTTGAAACCCCCTGATACGAATTTTTGCTTTGATCCAAAACTTCGGTGGGCCATGAAAAATGCAAATAGTTTATTCCCTTGATTTGAATTTCTCTCTTCTATGGCCCACCAGAATCTTAGATCAGGGTGAAAATTCCCCCTCTAAGGTTCCATGGGATTCCACATCTTATGGACCGTTCGGATTCGACATCCATGACACGCGTGCAAAGGTGCGCACGTGCGTTTGCGCGTAGGTGAGCATGCCTCGAAAACAATAATGATTGGATATAAATATCAGGTGGACCACTGTTTTTTGTGGTGGGGTCCACTCGAGCTCTGGATCTGACTCCTTTTTTGGCTCACGCCCTAAAATGATCTGTTAAAATGGATGGACGGTGTGGATAGAAAAAATACATCATGGTGGGACCCACGTAACTTGGTGACGTAACTTCAGTAATCCGCTGGAAGCGGATTGCGTATGCGGGAAGCGGATTGCATGGGGCTGGTGGTCAGTGCTCTGTGGGCCCCACCATGATGTATGTGTTTCATCCATTCCGTTCATCCATTTTTAAAGATCATTTTATTGCGATGAACCCAAAAATGAAAGGGATATAAATCTCAGGTGGACCACACCACATGAAAACAATAGTGATTGGATATACCATTTAAATCCTCCTATGGCCCACTATACTGTTTATTTGACATCCAATCTGTTGATTAGGTCATACAGGCCCAGATGAAGAGAAAAAACAAATATCAGCTTGATCCAAAACTTTTATGACCCCAAAATGTTTTTAATGGTCTACCCTCGTTTAACACTGTTTCCTGTAATGTGGTCCACTTGAGATTTGGATATATCTCATTTTTGGACTTATACCGTAAAATGATCTGTAAAAACAGATGGATGGCATGGATGAAACATATACATCATGGTGTGACCCACATAGCACCGACCACCAGCTATTGGTTGGTGTCAGGGGGAGTAGCCAATCCGTTCCCGGATTGCGTACTAAGTAACTCAGTACCGTTAGAGTACTGAGTAAGCTGTGTGGGGTCCACTTTTATTTATTTATTTTATCCACTCCGTTAATCCATGTTAAAAGATAATGTTAGGGCTTGATCCCAAAAATGAAGCAAATTAAAATCTCAAGTGGACCACACCACATGAATTTGATTGAACCTCTACCATTAAAAAAATTTTGGAGGCCAAAGAAGTTTTGGATCAAGCTGAAGTTTGTGGTTTCTCTTCATCCATGTCTTTGTGATCTTACGAACAGGTTGGATGAAAAATAAAAATTACTTTAGACACTAGGAAGGTTTCAACGGTGGAAATCATTATTCCACACTGTTTCCTATGTAATGGTCCACTTGAGATTTGTATTTACTTCAATTTTGGGATCAACCCCTAAAATTATCTGTAAAAATGGATGGACGGTGACATAAATTCATAGTGGGCCCAACTGAGTTTACTCGGTACGATAAAAGCGTTATGAGTACGCAATCCAATTTCCATACGGAATAACGCACTACGCTTAGTGTGTTGAGTAAACTCTGTATGGTCCACCATGATTTATGTATTTTATCTGCTCCGTCCATCTATTTTAATAGATAATTATAGGGCTTCAACCCAAAAATGAAACATATACAATGTTCAAATGGACTACACCATAGGAAACAATTGAATTGAATGTCTACTGTTGAAAATTTCTTGGGGGCCACATAAATTTTGGATCAAGTATAGATTTATTTATTCCCTTCATCCATGTCTGTACGATCTTATGAATAGGTTGGATGACAAATAAACATCATTGTTGGGCCTAGCAAGGTTTCAACGGTGGATATCATTATCCCTGTTGTTTCCTGTGGTATGGTCCACTTGATCTTTAGATATTATTCAATTTTTGGCTCAACCCCTTAAATTAGATGGAAAAACGAATGGACGGTGTGGATAGATCACTTACGTTCAAGGTGGGCCCAACCCACAGAACTGCCTGTTGGGGGCTAAAGACGGGCAGGGGTAGGACGCAATCCGCGTCCGTGCAAAGACGAGCACTGATGCTCCTTGAGCTCCAGTTGCACGAACGGTTCAAAGGAGATCAAAGTTACGTGGGCCCAAAGTGATGTATTTATTATATCTACACCGTTCATCTGTTTTTAGAGATCATATTAGAGCATTATCCAACAAATGAATTGTATCCAAATATCAGCTGGACCACACCACAGATGGCAGCGAAAAATATGATTTTCACCGTTAAACAATTTAATTGGCCTTCGTGTAAGATCAGTTGGACCCAACTCAACTGATGTAGCTTTTTGTTACATGGACTCCCTGCAAGTTCTCTAAGTTCTTTAGGAAATTGACTGTATGTGATATAAACTGGAAATGGAAAGACTCTAGCTAAACTATTTATTGGTGGGTCCAATATTAGAAGGAACGTGAGCCTTGAATTGTGGAGCTGAGATTATAATAACCCTAGTTACCATTGGATCAGTCAGATTTTGAATTGCAAATTGGTTTTGGTTGAGTAAATGGAGAGAAACAATTAATGATAAAACATCACTTAGAAAAATGTACCTGAGTAATCTCGACTTAGTGGAGGATAATTTTCTAACCCTTCTCCATATGAAAAGACATTTTAAATAAAGTCATGGTGGCCCACACATGAACTTATGGTTGACATTCCATTCACACTATTTCATATGATATGGTGCATTTGAGTGGTAAATGTAACTGATTTTTTACCTCAAGACTTGATAGTGAATATAGAATATGATGAATCGAGTGAGTTTTACACTTAAAATATGGTGACCCACATTGACTTGAGTGTTGTAGAGAACTCTACCTCTATCATATCTTGCTCTCTCTCTCTCTCTCTCTCTCTCTCTCTCTCTTTCTATCCCCTCCTTGTTCAATGTTTTTCACAATAATAAGGGTTTCATGGTAGACATTCAATTCACATCGTTTGCCTTCGTGTGGTCCACATGATTTTTTAGTAAGCTTCATTTTTTGGATAAAGACTTATATAATATTATTTTACAGAGAAAATATGTCAGGAGGAAAAGGAGGTAGGCAACCTGATATAGGGTGGAGGTACGGTCAGCCCATTCCCGATAATCGATTCGGGAGTATTTGTAATTTATGCGGCCATGTATCGAGGAGTGGTGGGGTAACCTGCTTAAAGGAGCATTTAGCGGGAGGGTATCGCAATGTTGTGGATTGCCCAAAGTGTCCACAAGATGTGCGAGAACAGATGATGACCATATTGAAAAAAAATGTGAAAACAAAAGATGAACGACATGCACGGGAGAGGGAGATTAGGGAGGAGTTGGGGCGACCACCATATGTAGGTGAGGATGATGTAGTAGATCTCGAAGATGATGATGATGATCCCGAATATAGACGCGCAATTCAAGAGTCCATACGGGATCGATGGGAGAGGGATCAAGATAGGAAGTGGAACACAAGTAGGCCTCGATTTGAGGGGTCTATCCATGAGCGTGGTGGGGGGAGTAGAGCAGGGGGGAGTGGAGTAGGGGAGAGTGCTAGGGGTGGATCAGGGGAGGGTAGTAGGCGAGGAGGAATATGGGGCATGGGCAGGAGTAGCAGCATGCGGGTGCCGGATCTACCTTCGGATTCGAGGATGTACAAAAAGGCGGGAGGGACACAAAAGAAAATAAAGGATATGTTTAGTGAAGGGGATGTGAGGAAAAAAGTTGAAAAATTTATAGCAAAATTTTTTATATACGGTCAAATCCTCGCAAATGCCGCAGTAAGCCCGCACTTCAAAAATATGATAAGTGAAGTGCAGCGTGGGGGAGAGGGTGTGCAGCCGCCTACACCCGCACAGATCATGGGAAAATACTTGGATGATGAACATGCAGAAATGAAGACATACGTTGATTCGTATCGGCAGTCATGGGAGATGTACGGCTGTACCGTCATGTGTGACGGTTGGACCGTACCGACGAAGATGTCGATTATAAATTTTATGGTTTATTCCAGGGGACGGGCTGTATTCCTAAAGAGTATAGATGCGAGTAGTAAGATCAAAGATTATAACTACATTTACAAACTAATGCACAACATCATACAAGATGTTGGGAGGAAAAATATTGTGCAGTTTGTTACGGATAATGGGAGTGCATTTGTTAAGGCGGGGAAAGATATTCAGAGCAAGTATCATATGTATTGGACCCCCTGCGCAGCCTATTGCATCGATCTCATGCTGGAGGGGATCGGGGATAGGCCGTCGGTGAAGACTGTAATTACTGATGCACGGCTCATCACAAACTTTGTATACAACCATGGCTGGTTATTAGCCGCAATGCGCGAGAGGTGTGGTGGAGATATAGTGCACCCCGGAGCGACGCGATTCACCACAAATTATATCGCCTTAAGTAGCCTTCTCAAACACAAATAAGGGTTACGAGAGCCTTTCGCTTCTCATGATTACGTAAAATAGAAAAGGAGGTTGACGAAAGTAACCTATAGAATTGAGGAGCTGGTGCTGGGAAAGACATTTTGGGATAAAGTGTGTGGTGTTGTGGGTATTCTAGAGCCCATTTATGTGGTGTTGAGGATGGTGGACAATGAGACAAATCCGTCGATGGGGTCGTTGTATCCGTCTATACAACTAATGAAAGATGCCATCATGGTCAAAGCTCCCAATGCATATGAGTGGGTGCATGCAATAATAGACGATCGTTGGGAAAGGACGCTTTCTCACCCACTACATCAGGCTGGTAAGTACCTAAATGGATTTTTTTTTTTCCATATGCAATAATAAGCGAGGGTTGTACTGATGTGTATATGTTGATTTTTAGCATATTTCCTAAATCCCAAGTACCACTACAGCCGGAACCTCTTTGAAGATAATTCATTAAAGAGGGCTGTGCATGAGGTGTACAATCACTTATTCCTCGACTGTCCGGGGAAAGACACCTTTGGTAGTGAGGTAAATATGTTCCGCACTTACATTCTCCTTATCTTCATCTCAATTATTAAATACTTATTCTAGTTGCTATACGCCATCAATAGATTATTAAATTCCGCGACGCAGTTGGGATGTTTGGGTGTCACCCTGCGGTAAAGTCAAGGAACGTCATGATGCCATGTGAGTCACTGTAGTAAACTTAACATTTATATTATTTTGAAAATTTTAGGATAATGAAATAATCTTATGATACGCAGGCGAATGGTGGTCCATGTATGGGACTGACTGTGAGGTTTTACAACGACTGACTGTCCATGTGCTTGCACAGACGGTGTCCTCATCACCCTGTGAAAGGAATTGGAGTACATTCTTCCTCATACATACAAATAAACGTAATAGAATAGGGTATGAGAGGCTTCAGAAGCTAGTGTATTGTCACTACAATATGAAGTTACGAGAGAGGTTGCTCCGCTCGGAAGGAAGAAGAAAAGCACAGGAAGACCCACTAGACCTGATGACGGTCGGACAACATGCATATGCTGAGGATGCGGAGGATGACATAGTTTACCAGTGGGTTAGGTCGGATAACTTAGATACCTCGGATGGGCGACCAGAGCCACATATTGTGGCAGAAGCAGAGACACAAGGGATTGATGTTGACAAACATGTAGAGCAACAGAGGTCTCCTAATAAGGCATTCGACCCATTAACGAGGAGTCCGGAGGGCAGCCCGCGGCAGTCACTATCACGAGGGACACGTGATGGGGAAACATTGTCTGACACTGAGACTCAGTCAGAGAGTGATGCGGGAAATGAGTCCGGTGATGATGATGGCGGCGATAAGGGTGACGATGACTCTGATGACAGTAAGGAGGATGATGATGATGGTGGTGGTGGTGGTGGTGGTGGTGGTGACGCGGGTGGGAGTCAGGATAAGAAGCCTCTTAGCCCTTTTACCGGGGAGGTGAATTTCGATCATTCCACGCAGGACGCTGACCATGGTTCTTGTCCAGGAGAACCACGACCTCGTCTTGTTTATAATAAGACATACACGCGTCAAAACCTACTGCAGAAAAAGAAGACTCATAAACTTTCAGATTTTGAAGAGCTGCTGGCAAAATGCATGAGGGACACAAGCGTTCGTGGCAGGCGAGGTGGCTCTAGATTTGGATCATGGACGAGGGAGGGGAGCTCGAGCTACAGGCCACAACATGAATCTGGATTACAAACACTGGAGAGTAGCTCGAGTTCTGTGCCACAGCACGGGCATGGATATGGACCTAGTGGATATGCGACGAGTGACTCCAGCTGTTATGACACATCATTTTTCAACCCTGGTCAAGAGTTCACTTCTGCATATGGGCAAGGATATGAGCAGCAGTATGGATACCAAGGAGCTTCATATCTGCCCTTCCCAGATCCATATCAGTTACAGACTGTGACGATTACGCAGTACCCACGAATGGGCGTATTAATTCAGTTCGGAGAGGATGAGTACCAGCGTTATGTCAGGGAGTATCTTAACTGATACCACTCTTCTATGACCACGGTACAATATTGTGGATTAGTGGAGCAGCGGTACTATGCCCAGCCATGTCAAGATGGAGATGATGATTATGAGCCACCACGCAACTCTATGTGGGTCTAGACCACAACTAGTCCTCATCAAAGATATGTATATTTATCAAATTTTACTTCTTCAGTTCTTATTTTGCTTTTCAATGAATTGGTTGTGTTTTCATACATGACTATGATATATTTATAAATATCATGCATTCAATTTAAATATAGTTGCATTAGTTCAGTTAAACATTGCATAACTTAGGACCCTATACAAAGGAAATTTATTACGTGCATCTTTTTTTTGAGATGTTATGATTTAAAAGTGTGTATTAAGGGCCTTTTTAACAATCCCCAAAGTTTCATTAAAAAATTCAACCATTTTCCCAATGTTTCCCCATGTTTCCCAAAAAGTGCAATAAACTATGCGATACAAACGATATATCCCGTGCGATAACCGATACGTATCTGTATCCCAAGGGTGCGATACATTGTGCGATACCGATATTTCGAACACTGGCGGCTAGAGTGCCCTTTTTGAAACTCAACAAGTTATCCCTTCAATAACAAACATTTAGGACTGAAGCAAACACAAGAAGATGCTTATCTTTGCTCATGGTATATGCTCCATAACCTATTTTATCCTTTCCGCACACGTATGTCATGGATAACGATTGGAGCGTACCTAGGATTGCTTTGAAAGTATACCCTGGTCACAAATACGAAACTGTTTGATTTGTCAGGATTTATTAGAATCCAAGGCTACTCTTATGTTGCTAGGTGAGTTTGCATGAGAACACTTGTCACAATGATTCGAATTGCATCTACTTCCTGTTATGTACATTTTTGGTCCAAGTCTACCAAGTGCATCTGGCTGATGACTTAAAGATGGTGGTGTCTTTTTGGTATTCTTGATGTATCCTGATCCAGTTCTGTATCCCGAAATGTTTATTTGCCCTTTCTTTGAATAAAATGTTGATGTTTCTTAAGAAAACAAATATGATGTGGAAAACTGTGTTATTTAATCATTTCAACCTCTTTCTATTTTGCACAAGAAGATCCCTCACTGATGTTCTGCTTGCTTTCCTTTTTAATTTTGGTTAGAAAACTAGATTGATCTTTGTTCTCGTGGTTGATTTTAATTTCTCCACCTGGGTTGAATGCACTCCATGTTGTTTGTTACGCCTCCTTTGTGCTTATTCAGATAATCTTTTCATGTTACATTAGTTCTAAAAGTCTGCAGAAATTTCCATTCTTGACTTAACAAGCTTCCTGACGTTCCTCTGGAAAGAATGATATTTAACTCCTATCTGTCTATTTGTCAACTACTATTTTTTGCTTCTTTGCAGCATCAATGGACTCCACAGCACAGACAGGGCATACAGGTGTTGTTGATTGGCAAGAAGAGATCTATCAGAAGGTATTTCTCACCACTTCTCTTATTTAAATTTAATTTGTAATTCGTTTAGTCATGTTCCTTGATGTGATCTTCAGTTTCTTGACAGAATTACTTAATAGTCATCTTTCATTTTGTATTTTTCTCAAACACCTTATTCCATTTTGGGGACAACTTTTATTGTAGTTTCTTTATTGCAATTGTATGATTTTAGTGTTGTCTTCTGTAAGTGATGCATATGGGCGTCTACTGGTTTCTAGTGCATCTTATGTCCTTCGTTCTTTGTCTGGTTACTTGAAGGTTTTATGGGACCTACAATTTAATAGCTTCCTCACATATTTTCTTTGCAAATTTAAACAGTAATATTTGCATGTATCATGCTGTAAGAATTGCCGCATAGTTGCCTGGAATGTCGCACTGGTAAAAGTACGCAGAAAAATCGGACATGACTATGGAATACTGCAATCGAAAGCTCTTAATATTCATGGTTGAAAGATTCATGAATGTGACATTGTGTCTTGATTTATTTTAATTGTTAGTTTACATAATAAATTGTTTTATGGGTTGCATGAAAGAAGTATATTTTCCAGGGTTTCTAAAAAAGTCAAATTTTATTTAAAGTTACTACAAAAGGAGTAAGTATTAAGTGCTTTTTTGGTCAATGCTAATGCTCTGAGGTCAGTCAACCTCTCATCATATGGTTACTACAATGGCATCTTCTTTCTCCTCTTTTTTTTTTTTTTTTTGGATAATTGATAAATTTATTAAAAGAGCCAAAAGACTCAAGAGAGAACAAAGAAAGCAGGAAAAAAAGAAAAAAAGAAAAACAAGAGTTAAGAACCACACTCTTAGATGCAAAAACACCTTCCTAACTTTGGACCCCGGGGGTTCACATCTTTGGACCCCAGGGGCTCACATCTAACCCTTAAACATCTTTCATTTCTCTCCAAGCAAATACACCACAAGATTGCCAACAAAGCGAGACACCAATTCCACCTTTCTTTGGAATTGAGCCCCCCTACGTGCCAAGATAAAAAGAGCTCTTTCATGGAGTTCGGCATTACCTGTTGCACCTTGAAAGTGGAGAGAATTCTATCCCACATTTCTTTGGCATAAGGACAACTTATGAAGAGATACACCACTGATTCCTTTTCCTTCATACACAAAAGGCAGACATCAAGCAAGATCATCCTCCTTACGGAGGTTATCCACTGCCAAAATCCTATTTCTACCCACGAGCCAGGCGAAAACTGCCACCTTTGGAGGGGCTTGATGTCGCCAAATAATCGCGTTTGAGACCATCTGATGCCCAGGCCCGAATTGTGAATTACATCGAGAAAAGGCTGCACCGTAAAACTGCTTGATATATCCTTTAACCAGAATGGCTCATCGGGGCCACTGAGTTGGGGCAAAAACCTTCCAGAAGAGAGATCAACCTTGCATCTCAACCTCATCTTTGGACAAATTGTGGTAACGGCACACCTGACACCACCAATATTCAAGGTGGAGAAGCAATCAGCGATCGAGATAGACTGGTTTGGACACAACCTCACAATTCGGGGAAAACAGGATTTGAGGGAGGCCTACTGATGCAGCATGCAGGACAACTAACCACTTGCTCTAAAAGCTCGAAAAGCATGGTGAATCAATCCCTTTATCTCATAGCCCAAGCCCTGCATCCCATGGGTTAGGTCCTCCGCCGACCCCCCCCCCCCCACCCCCCCCCCCCCCCCCCCCCCCCCCCCCCCCCTCGTGGGCCCCACATCACACGAGCCACCCGCCTCACACGGGCTGCCCACCCCGAGTGTGCCCTTGCATCCCGCAGGCCACCACTCAAGCCCGGTGTAAAAATGCCCCTGCATTACCTACCCTATCCAAATGTCATCTCAAAAACTCAAAGTTTTTGCTGCTGCGAACTGACACTCCAATCTTAGGGAGAACTTTGTATGCTATTCAAGCAATAGATCTCCAGCAAAGGGAGGCTCTGTACATTGATGAATCCTTGATTCATCTTCCCGAGCTTGCCACACTATACTTGCCAGCGATGACCTTTTGCCACAAGTTATCCTCATCCACCCCAAATCTCTGAACCCATTTTCTTAGCAGAGCAGAACTGACCTCCTCCAGGTTCCTGATACCAGCCCCACCTTTGTTGAAAGGTCTACGGACTTCCTCCCAATTAAGAAGATGAAACTTTCATTACCGGGCTCCCCCTTGCTAGAGGAAATTATGCAACTTATCAATCCTTAGGAGTATTAATTTCTCTCTCCATAATTCCATCTCCACTTGTTAAGTGGAAAACGGAAGCCCACGGATGCTCTCTCAGCCTAAGTTTTCAACCAGGTGATCTGCATATTGGGCCAGACGTGATGCACAACCCTTGTATGACAATGTTTCAAGGTGCATGTGTGCTTAACAAAGATGCTCTCTTTAATTCTTTATGCCCTATCCTAGTTTGCTTTAACCTCAAGCCCTCCCTTCTATCTTTTTAAAGAGTTTATGGCATGTAGTTAGGCAACATGTGCACCTGTTTTCCTTTATGGATATGCAGAGAACTTATCAATCATATGCATGCATCATCTATGTCCATGTGTTACATGCATTGTTTGGAGTATCCCTGATATTATCAAAATATCCCCGATATTATCCGCATCTCCAGCTCGGCGATACCGATAACACTGGTAGTCTCAGAAATTCTAGGTATTAGCGATGTATCACTAAGTATCGCCAATGTATTGTGAATATTTTCGACTGTGTAAATTCCAAGTGTCACTTGTATTGCTAATATATCAATATCACCAATATTTTCAACTGTGTAAATTCCAAGTGTCATTTGTATCGCCAGCGTATTGGCGATATTTTGATAATATCGCCAATGTATCAATATAGCCAAAAATATGTTTATTAAAAAAATTCATTTAGTTTTTTTATAGGCACGTGTTTGTATGCATTGTTCAAATCTTCAATGATAATATCGATCATATCGCAATATTATCGTTATCACAACATGGGCGATATTGAGACCACAATCTTTCATTTCCTTTCCAGTTGTCGATGATTTCTTGGCAAAATATCGTGTGTTGTCGATAGTTGGATGGATAGATGGGATGGTTGGATTGGTTTTTTATGACAACACATGCTTTTAGGCCCCCATTAAATGAAAACTTATTATGTATGCATTCTTTTTGCAAATTTTTTATTCCTAAATATGCAAATGTGTATTTTAGTTTCTTCTGAAGTTTCACTGAAAATTTTCACCATTTTCTCCATGTTTCCCCAATGCTTCCTTGCATTTCCGGTTATCGGTGATATTATCAACAATATCGATATTGTTTCTGTAGCCCCGGCCAGCAAAACTTGTAGTGAAACATATACTTCAAACATTAGCATGTTTCCCACCATGGATGGTCTGCTGTCTGAAAATCTTTCAAGTTGGACAATATTTCAGTTTATTTCATGGCATGGATGGACCAACAAAAGATAATGGGCCTTATGGGCAAGTGTCCATATTTTATGAGAGAAAAAAAGAACATTTGGAACATCCAATCCTAGTCACCCATCCCATGAACTCTTGAATACCAAAGTCCATATTTTGGTTGCACATGCTGATCTTTTTTTCTTTTTTCTTTTTCGTCATTCATTTCTATTAATCTCTATCCATGTATTTGGGGTGTCTTTTCTCTATGGTACCTTAAAGACGTGGAGCCTTTACCGTGAAGAATTTAGTTGATTTTTTTATTTCTATTTTTATTTTTATTGCAGATTAAATCCATGAAGGAACTGTACTTCCCGGAACTGAATGAAATGTACCAGAAGATCAACCTGAAATTCCAGCAGGTGCTACTGCCTCTCTTTTTTTCCCCTTCTAAATTCATCATCAAAATGCTTCAAGCTCATCATCCAACAAATAGACACTATGAAGTGATGGTGATTGGCCAAACTATTCTCATCTCCTGACACATTCAATGTCTTTTTCTCTTCTTTTTTGGATGATTAGGTTTTGTTATCCTATTGATATCTGTTTCTTTTTATTGTGTATAGCATGATGCACTCCTCCAACAGCTGAAGCAGCAAGAACAATTCGAGAGACTCAGATATTTTAAGAACCTATTAGAGCGCATGATAACATTCTTACAGTTGCCCAAAAGTAATATTCCAATTGGTTTCAAGGATAAGCTGCCTCAATACGAGAAACAAATAATTGGCATTCTCAGTTCTCACAGGCTAAAAAAACCTGGCATGCCACAGCAGCAAGGGCAGCAACAACCACTCCAGCAGCCTGGTGGTCAATCACACTCGATGACGCAGCAGCTGCAATCTCATATCCCACAGTTGCAGCAGCATGACAACCATGTAAACCAGATGCAGCCAATGAACTTACAGCCTTCTATGACATCGTTGCAGCCAGGTGCTGTGACAGGTTTGCAGCATGGATCCATGCCTTTATCTACACATTTAGGGGTTCCTACAACGGAGCAGAGCATGATAAATGCTCTTCAGCTCTGTTCAAATCTGGATTCGACGTCAGGGAATGCGATGAGTGGCATGGTTGGGTACCTACAGCAGAACACTGTCAATGCAGCCCAACAGGCTAACATCAACACATTATCGCAGAGTGGTCCGAGTGCTTTGCAGCCTAATATGAATCTCCTTCAAAAAAATTCTAATATGATCCAGCACCAGCACCTGAAAAAGGAACAACTGATGCAAACACTACAATTAAAGCTACAATTAAAGCAACAACAATGGAAGCAACAGATGCACCAACAGTTAATGCAGCAGCAGCAGCAACAAAATCCACAGCAATCTATGCAATTGCAGCCACACCAAATGCCGCAGCTTCATCAGATGAGTGAAGCGAACGAGTTGAAGGTCAGACTGGGCACGGATCTTAAACCGGGGATGTTTCCTCAGCACCACCCATCAGGCCAATGGCCAACATATCATCAGCAGCAGCAGCAGCTAAAGATGGGAGCTCCTTTTCCTATATCTTCACCTCAAAATTTTCAAGCCCAATCGCCTCAATTTTTTCAGCATTCTTCTCCACAGATTGACCAGCAGACTTTGCTAGCATCCATTCCGAAGTCTGCAACACCTATACAATCTGCAAACTCACCCTTCATCATTCCTCCTCCTTCCACGCCCTTAACCCCATCTCCTTTACAAGGGGACCCTGAGAAACAGCAGTCTTCTGGTATTTCATCGAACTTGAATGCTGGAAATATGGGACATCAACAAACAGCCATTGGCCTAATCCAAGCTCAATCCCTTGCAATCAGTACACCTGGCATCTCAACATCCCCCTTGCTCGCTGAGCTCAGCAGCCCGGATTGCAATCAAGGCAGTGCACCCATGGCTTTATCTGGCAAGTCAAGCTCAACAGAGAGGCCACTGGAAGATTTATTTAAAGCGGTTAGTCACCTTTCTTAGTTAATATTTGGATCGCCACTTCTATTTCATAAATTTTGATTAGAAACACAGTAAACGTCTTGATTTGATGCCCCCCTACCTGTTTTGATTGACAACTTGCATTTAGCTTCTTTCCCACTACAAACGTCATTCACTTTTGCATGCATCACATATTTTGGTGGGAGAATTTGTCCAAGAGCCATGGATAACCACTGTAGCCTCCAGCCTTGAGTTTGTGCAAGTAGGGCCGATGGCTATGTGATCCAGACCGTTGATCCGATGGGGCCTACCATCGATGGTCTATCCCTTAATTGCACGAAGCAGGACCATGGTGGTTGCCTTTGAAATAGGAATCCAAGCACCTTGGAATCATCTGCATTGCATGCACACAGGCATGCATGGGCATACACGCATGCATACATATATACATACATATGAGGGAGGCAGCTAATTCACCGTCCAACTGGTGGATAATTTCCATGATGTATGTGTGTGCGACGTCCAACCTGTCCAAAAGATTGGACCCCACCATGAGGATCACTGATGCAGGACATGAAAATTAAATATGATATGCAAGATTTCAGGCTTAAGATCACGTTAGTTCAGAAACAATTACACTAATTCTATATCCCACATGAAAGTCCAAACATTCAATTAAGGGGAATCTATGCGGGTTCAGGCCTACACATGATAGGGTTGGATCAATAAAAATTATGAACCAAATGATACTCAAAGATAAGAAATAATCATCAACACATGCATAGTAATCAGTCTCTAATCCAAGGGATCCAGAAATTTCAATTCGGGGAACCCTAGGGTAAGAAAATGGGCATAAAATTGGATATTTGAGTAATTTAGGGTTAGGTTTAGAGAATTTGGGTTGAAGTGGAGTGAAAGAGAGGAGAGAGACGAACTAGAGAAGTACCACATGCGTGGACAACAACAATTGCCCCGACGCACGTGCGTGTGATATCGGCCACACGTGTGTGGGGCCCACTATTCATAAAAAGACCACCTTGGCCCTGGTCGGACAGGGATGGACTCCAAAATCCCTAAATTTCAGCTCGATCAAAGTGTAGATGATGGGGTGAGATGAAAAGAAGGGATGGTAGTAGAAGATGGGTAGTAGAGATGACGATGGATGGGGACGAATCGGCATAAATGTGGCTTCGCACCACGGTAATTAACCCTTCGATGAAGGGAGAACTTCACACCCAATTAGGCTTCACAATTCAGAGAGTAGGAAAACGCAGAATTTTTATTAATCTTCAATGGATGAAAAAAACTACAAAGGGTGCCTATTTATAGGGAAAACACTATATCCCAAAAACTCGCACCATGTGCACAATCTATTACTTGGCGATGAAGTAAAATAAAATAAAAGGCAAACAAAGAAATCTAAAGCGTTCACGATGTTCTAAACAATAATAATAAGCAAAACCTAAAATATGAAATCAATCCGACGAGTGGGCCACGATCATGAGATCCCATGATGGGCTTTTCTTGACTATCGGGCCCACCCTTTTGAACCAAAACTTCGTCTTTTAGCTAGGAGGCCTTCCCTGGACGTCGTCATCGAGCCAGATCGATGGTGGGGCCCTCCTTCTGCGTACGTACGTGCGTAGGGGGTGTGCGTGCGCACGTGCACATGATGTCCCCATCAATCACTTTATGCAAAAATCAGCCGAAGCACTCATCAAGTGGCCCACACCTATATTCTTATTATTTTAGTGGCTATCCATTGTTTCTATGGTGTGACCCATTTGATGAGTGAATCAGGCCATTTTTTTCCTCAAGGTGATCCTGATTGTGGGCCACTCACCAAGCTAAGTTTTCCTCAAGGTGATCCTCATTGTGGGACCAACTTATTGGATGCGTTGGATGTCTCACACACTTGCACTCACACCCACTAACACACAGGAAGGGGTAGGGGTATGCTATTTTGCGTATAGCATACACTACAAGTTCTGTAGCGTGTGGCGTAGGTAGTTTGTGCTGCTGTGGAAGTAGGTTGGAAAGCTTAAACACATAAGCTTAAGCACAAAAGTCGATGACTCAATTCTCCTTACATGTGGCAGTGATGTACAGCTATCCATACCATCCAAACTATGTTCCCTTTTTGTTGATAGAACATGTCTAGAATCACAACTATCAACCAATCATGTCCACCAATAGAACTATGCCGAGTGTTCAATTAAAGAGTTACAACCATTTTTAAATGGTGTAAAACTAACATAGTAGGGTAACTCATAAAAGCAGCTACTTTTGGTTTCCCTCTTTCAAAGTCCTTTTCTGAAAGGACTATTCCCTGTTTTTGTCGAAAGCCTTATTCCCTCTTTCGAAACCCCTCTTTGATTCTCACAATCCATACAATGATTAAAAACAAAAATTTAGAGAATCAATCGACCCTACGAGACCACTTCGATAAATTTTGAGCATTGGAGCCCAAATAAAGGAAAAGATGGATTTTCCATGAGACTATTCCCTGTTTTTGTCGAAAGCCTTATTCCCTCTTTCGAAACCCCTCTTTGATTCTCACAATCCATACAATGATTAAAAACAAAAATTTAGAGAATCAATCGACCCTACGAGACCACTTCGATAAATTTTGAGCATTGGAGCCCAAATAAAGGAAAAGATGGATTTTCCATGAGACTATTCCCTGTTTTTGTCGAAAGCCTTATTCCCTCTTTCGAAACCCCTCTTTGATTCTCACAATCCATACAATGATTAAAAACAAAAATTTAGAGAATCAATCGACCCTACGAGACCACTTCGATAAATTTTGAGCATTGGAGCCCAAATAAAGGAAAAGATGGATTTTCCATGACTGTTGAGCTGATTTATTTATTTATTTATTTTAATTTTAAAGCTAAAAAGAGGCAGGTTCTTCCCCTTAAACTCTGTTAATGAGTTTTATTTAATTGTGGACGTAGATTTAAGGTTTTTGTTTGGCAATTTCCCCCCTTTTGGGAGGTGAGTGCCTATTCAATATTGTAGAATTTGCTTGCTCTACAACAATTTGTTTTGTGGGGCTTACTGTGGTGTGTGGATGGTATGGCATCCAACCCATCCAATCCATCATGTAGACCGCCACGTTATGGTGGTCGTTTTTGAGCTGTTGTCATTGTTTTCTATGGTTTGGCCATGTAATGATTGGATAAGTCTAAGTTCTTTCTCTGTGGTGGCTGTCCATTGTTTTCTATTAACTGGCCCAGTGTCCAACCCGTCCGGTGCAGTAGGATTGATCCAACCATCATGTGGGCCACCAGGCTCCAGTGGAGGGTGACTGTCCATTGTTTTCTATGGTGTTCCTCATGATGATTGGATATCCCTAATTTCCGCGGCATCCCATCATCACAGTTGGGTTCACTTAATCCGTGGGTTGGATGGCATGCATAGCTAGACACAGTGGGGGCTGCAGTTGCATTACTTATACTTGGCTAATTTTCATTTTTCTTCACTAAAACTACAAAATGGATTGTGTATATTTATTTGTTCATGCTATTTGTTTCCATTGAAAATAAAACTTGTTAATATGATTGGTTTTGGCTTGAATATAAGTAGGTTTGCTTTTGATAACCTGTTTTGAATGTGCTTTTGCTTGAACAATGAAGCATTTTCTTTTTCTTTTCTCTAGGCCACTTGTCTTCTTTGCTATTTTCTATATTTATTTTTACTATTTACCATATTTTTCCTATTATTTAAATTAAAAAGCAGATACAAGGCCACCTTGTGTTGGTGCAAGGGTTATATTTATTTTTTATCGTCACACCCTGCGACCAGTGATGTTTTGGATATTAGGGGCTGTTTGGCATCTTTACTAATAAGAGTTTATTTGCTTATTGTAAAAAAATAAGCTCTTATTTTGAAAATAAACTGTTTGGTAAAGCTCTAATTTTACAACTTTTTTTTTTTTTTTTTAAGAAACTAGCAAAAAAGCTCTTAAAAACGTAAGTGATGGGGAGGTCACTTTTTCTTTAAGAGCTTATTTGGCTTAAGTGGGGCTAATTTTTGGACATGACTTTTTAAGTAATTCCCATCTTGCCCTCTTCTCTTCCCTTTACAATATCTCTAAGGTGGGCCACATGATGAATGACCCATAGTGAAGGTGGGCTCCACATGATGAATGGTCCACATCAAGGTGGGCCCACATAATGCATGATCACATCAAAGGCGAGCCCCACATGATGGACGATCCACATCAAGTGGGGCCACCCAATGGACGGTCCACATTAAAGGTGGGACTCACATGATGGATGGTGGACATTGAAGGTGGGACCACATGATGGAAGGTTGACATCAAAGGTGGGCCCACATGATAAATGACCCATATTGAAGGTTGGGCCCCACATGATGGACAATCCACAGCAAAGGTGGGATCCACATGATTGATGGTAGACATCAAAGTTGGGTCCCATATGATGGATGGCCCATATCAAAATGTGGCCCTGCATAGACTATCCACATCAAGTTGGCCCCACATGATGGACGGTCCATAGCAATGGTGAGACCCACATGATGGACGGTCCATAACAATGGTGAGACCCACATGATGGATGGTGGACATCAAATGTAGGCCTACATGATTAATATCAAAGGTGGGCCTGCATGATGGATGACCCACATCAAACTACGGCCTAACACGGACCATTCATGTTAAGTGGGCCCCACTTGATGGATGGTCCACATCTCAAAGGTGGGACCCACATGATGGACCATTGATATCAAAGGTGGGCCCACATGATGGATGACCCGTATTGAAGGTGGGGCCCCACATAAGGAATGGTCCACATCAAAGTGTGGCCCCTTGTGATAGGCAGTCCACATCAAGTGGGCCCCACCTAATGGACGGTCCACATCCAAGGTCTTGCATGATGGATGGCCCATATCCAAAGTGGCCCAACATGATGGATGATCCACATAAAAGGTGTGCCCCACTTGATGGATGGTGGACATCAAAAGCGGGCCCCACTCGATGGATAACCTACTTCGAAGGTGGGATCCACACAACGTACACATCAACTGTGGACTCCACATGATGGGTAGTAGAAATTGAGGGGCCCCACATAAAGGACAATTAGCATTGATGGTGGGTCCCACATGATGGATGACCTACATCAAGGTGGGCCCCACATAATAGCCGGTCCATGTCAAAGGTCAACTCCTAATGATGAATGGTTCACATCCAAGACAGGCCTCGCATGATGGACGACCCACTTTGAAGGTTTGGCTTAAGTGGACTCCATCTGATGGGTGATCCATATCCAATGTCCGACATAATGGACAGCCCAATTGTCTTTAAACATGAAGATTGTAGCCATCCATTCTTTTGCCATTTGGGGCACGGTCAATCTATGGTGAGATACACCAAAACAACCGTCCAGATTGCTCTTATAATGGATTTGTTGTAATCTTAAAAAATGACATCAACTATCCCTTTTAAAAAAAGCTATTATTTAAACATTTTATCTAAACGTGCTTATTTCAAATAAGCGTTTCTTAAAAATAAAAAAATAAAAAAATTTAAAAAAAAACATGATTTTACCAAACGGGCTTCTTTAAAACAAGAGCTAGAACAAAAAGAACTTATTAGAGTAGCTTTTATCTGAAAAGCTCTTAATTAGATTAGAGTAGAGATGCCAAGAGAGCCCTTAGTGTTTCAGCTATACACTGTGCACGATGTTAAATATTTGGGCACTGTTTATTTTTGCATATATTTCGTTCTATTTGGCTTGGGAGCCCATTTAGTGGTTATCTGGTTGAAATCTGCCTAGTCTTTAATGAAATCGTCGTGCAGCCAAGTATTATATATGAATTATGTCTCTTTAGCTGTTACCTGCTTTCATCGTGTATGTACCTTACCATAATTCTGCAGCTAGTAGACGACAGATATGGATGATTGGTAGGCCTGTTGCAAAGCCTATCCCTAACGGTTCGTACTTGCATGATATTGAATATGCCTTCTCAGATATATGATGATAACTGCATTTATTGAATTTGGGATCTGCGAGTGGATCATATTATCGATTCGATGTTGCACTCCCAGAAGTTGATCAAAGTTATGATGCACACTTACACCAATGATAATAGCATGTGTTTTGGAATGCAGGATGGAATGGCATCCTATTACGTTGTTTACCGTGGGAGGGTTCCGGAGATTTATGCATCGTGGCCTTTATGCCAGGATCAAGTTCATGAATTCGGTGGTTCCAGCTTCCATGGGTTTTCATCACTAGATGAAGCTATTGAGGCGTGGTGTGACTTCACCGGCGATCGTTCACCATTGACAGTTGAGCCGCCTACTCAACGTCATCTGCAAGCAGATCTGTCCAGTAACAACTCTGACCGGAATACGAATCAACCCTTTGTTCGTGCTGAAACATACCTTGTCCCGCAGGAGATTTCCACGGCCCCATTTGGTGGTTTGGATTTTCCGGCCATTAATGTACTGGAGCAGACTGTTGGTACGGTGTCTCACCGCCGTCCGTATAATCGCAATGCGAGTCTGATGTTTGTAGTGCTGGTCGGAGTTGTACTCCTTTTGGTGTCCATATACATGATTGTCGACAGCTAGTGGGCATGTGTCGGATCCAAGTTTTTTTGGTGAGCTTCTTTTGGGGGTCCCTCCACTCCATCCTTTGGAAGACTATATGGGAGAGATCTTTTTTAAAGTATTCTGATAGGGGTTGCAGGTGAGTAAAAGGTGTAGATGTTTTAAATTTTTTGGACGAATTGACATGGGTATGCTAGCTTTCAGATCCATCTCAAGTAGATGCATCAAATTGGGATGGAGCATAGGAAATGGAAAACAATATGTGATGATGTGGCCCACTTCTTCTTTTTTTTTCTTTTTTTTTTAAAAAAAATTTAGAATATATTTTCTAATCTCGGAGAAATTATATACTGCACGGTTGGTTGATAGGTGAGTAGTAGTAGTCTATCCAAACGGAGCAAGGTAAGCGACTGTGGGTACCTCCCATGGAGTATGCATGGTGAGGGTTGAAATTTTGACCGTGTTTACATCCTTGCTCCGAACATAAATTGTTTTTGGTCAACTGGATTACCATCTGTTTACAACACATCCCAAACAGCATGATAACTTTGCTCAACATATCAGATTTCACACACACACCAGTGTTGAAACTCTTGTGAGTAGGGACCCAATTACTTTATATATAAGCTATTTATGCCTCAATTAATTTATCTTGATTTCTACTTGTTCAGTAGATAAGCATCTTTGGTAAACAATATGCCTATTAGCTAAAAAAGTCAAAAAGTAGAAAAGTATGTTTGATTTCTAACAAACTCAAGTACTTATCCCTCGAGTTTGTTGGGTCCACCTTTAATGTCTACCGTCCATCATGTCGGCCAAACCTTTGATGTAGACTGTTCATTATGTTGGGCCCACTATGGCCCTGTCTTCAATGGGAACTGTCTAACAAGTTAACATGTGGAGCCTACCTTCAATGTGGACCATCCACATTGTATGGCCCACCTTTGATGTGGGCTATCCATCATATGGGGCCTAACTTGATGTGGGTTGTTCATCATGCGGGCCCACCTTTAATGTGGACAGTTCATCATTTAGGGCCCAACTTCAAAATGGGTCATCCATCAAGAAGGGCCCACCTTGGATGTGGGTCATTCACCATTAGGGGCCAACCTTTGATGTGAACTGCTCATGTGGGCCCCACCTTGATATGCGTCATCTATCGGGTGGGGTCCACCTCTAATATCCACTGCCATCATGTGGAGCACACCTTTGATGTGGACAGTCCATCATGTAGGGCCCACCTTGGATGTAGGTCATTCATCATCGGCACCTTAAATGTGAACCCCACATTGTGTGGGGCCTACCATCAAACTAAATTGTCCATCATGTAGGGCCCACTTTCAATGTCTACCACCACCATGTGGAACCCACCTTTGATGTGTACCATCCTTCGCATGGGCCCCACTTTCGATATGGTCATTGATCATGTGAGGCCCGCCTTGGATGTGGACCATTCATCATTAGGAGTAGGCCTTTGATATGGGCCATTATGTGGGCCCACCTTCATGTCTACTACCCCTAATGTGGAGCCCACCTTTGACATGGATCATCCATCATGGGCTCTACCTTCAATGTGGGTCATCCATCATGTGAGGCCTACTTTCGGTGTGGGTCATTCATCATTATGGGCCTACTTTTGATGTGGACAACCCATTGTGGGCTCACCTTGAGGTTGGTCATCCATATTGTGGACCTCACCTTTGATGCAGACCATCCATCATGTGGGCCCCACCTTTGATGTGGACCACCCATCATTTGGGGCCCCCTTTGATGTGGATTGTCCATGATGTGGGCCCCACCCTTGATGTGGATTGCCCAGCCTATCATTTGCGACCTTCTTTGATGTGGATCATCCATAACATGGAGAGAGCTGTAGAAAAGTTAAATTTTAAAAAGCAAGAAAAAAAAAAAAAAAAAAAAAAAAAAAAAAACTAATGGCAATAAGTAACTTACATCATGTAAGTTACTTTTATAATTGTGTTTTCCAAAATAACTTTTAAAAGTAACTTATTAACTTGGCATGAGTTGAAAAAATTACTTATTGGGTGTATCCAAATAGGCCCTAAATGTCAACTAATTAGGCAGTTGGAAGGTTTCAGTGTAATTTTAAATTAAAGAATCATCTAAGTTAGGGATCATAATTTGGATGGTCTAGAAGTTAATTGCATGTACAATTTATTAGTGCCTAATTACAGGCCATCATTAGCCAAAAGTTTTTTTCACAAGATTTTGCTCATGATCATCACCCAAAACCACCGAGTACAATTTAACTGGACAAACCAAGCCTCCAATCTTAAATCATTGTAAAAATAGTCAAACTAACAAAACAACCCCTAAATCATTCATGTACCATCCCATGATCATTAAATTATTTTTCCTAAACTTGGAACAATGGGCTTGATTTAATGAATGCCCTGGATTGCATTTTCCGTGTGAACCAATATTGAAAAGAGAGCACTTAGATTTAATTCAAGATTCACCAAGATTAAAAAATTTCACAATCCTTTTAAAAATAACTTTTTAATTCTTTGTAACTATTTAGCTTAAGCCTTAAGTAATGTCAAGCTAAACTACTTCTCACTGTCCATTCGTGATGAAAATTCTCATAGTCGCTAGGATCATTCAACTATGAGGTTGTACAAACTTTAGAACCCATTCATTAAGAATGGACCGCACATATGATGAATGGCTTAAAATACATCATAAGTGTCCACTCATCACAAAAATCACACTAATAGAAAGATGTTGGAAAGCCCTTACTAATGGGCCATATGTGCACAACGCCCAAACTCACCTAAAGGAGCTGATGTCCTTTCCCCCCTATATAAAGAGAGGGTTGTACGTTCAGCCCTCCCACATGAAAGAGAATGAGAGAGATGAGAGAGAGAAGTATAAAACAAATTGATGTTTATTTGTCATTCAACCTATGAAAGAAATACAAAAATATCAGATTGATCCAAAACTTCCATGGTCCTCAATTTCAACGGTAGGCATTTGATTCTCATTATTTCTTATGGTGCGGTGGCTTTGGACAATAAGTATAAAACAAATACATCACACATGGTTCCCACAGTTTACTCACCTTGTTTTTTTTTGTTTTTTTTTTTTTTTGTTTTGTTTTTTGGATTAGTTGACACTTTACTGTTAGCCACCCCACTCGGGATCGATACCAAGACCTCAAGTGTTGAAACGCGGTATCTCCACTCAGTCTCCCAATTGAGCTATGGATCTAATTGAACTAGGAAGGCACATACATCTTTTGAATCATTCTAACTTCTGGAAAATAGTTGATTGAATTAGGATCAATCAATATGTTTTATCATTGAGAGATGCTCCAAGTGCTCTCACAGCGTATAAGTTATGGTTTTCTCTAGATGCTTTGGGACGCTTAGTCCAACTCATTCAATGATATTGTTCATTAGCCCCAACCAATATTTCATGGGCTATCATGCATGACAAATAAGAACCATTGGATTAGTGGCATATAATTAATGGCATTTATACGAACGGTTAAGATCACTTGCACAAATAAGTTAAGCTAACAATTTCGTAAATCTATTTGAAGGGCATCATGGATTGCTTATGTTTCTAAAGAATCACTTTTTGTTAGGCAATTGTAATTATCCTAGCATGGCTTAAAATTTGAAAACTAAATAAAGCAAAATAAAAGGTAAATTGGATCATACAATTAGCACAATTTCTATTTTATACTATATAAAATGTATTATGCACTTAATGAACAATGTAAATTGAATAATTGAACTTCCCAAGTTAATAGATGTTATTGAGATTTTTGGTTTTTTTTTTTTTGAAATAAAATATTTACAAAAAGTTTGAAAATTCATTTCCTTCTAAGATGATTTGGAAGAAACTAAAGAAAAAAGTGCTTTTTTAGTCTTACATGGGATAAAGTATGAGAGAATTTTTGGTTTATAAATCCTCGTGTGTTGAGTATTCTTATTTGGAGAAAGTGAGAGAGATGCTCAAGTTGTGTGTTCCAGTGCACTTGTGCGTTCAGGCTTGAACAATGTGGTATTAGTGGTATTAGTTAGCACACTTCGCATGTGCACTTACACAAACCATTCCGAAATGGTGCGATATTGGTGCGAAGAGTGAGTGATGGCTTGGCTTTATATGCTGCTGAGGAATGGTCAGATCAATGATCAAAAACCATATCATTGATCTAATGGTCAGAAACGTTTAGAATTTAGTGCTAATGGCCAGAAACATTTGTACAAGCTATTGATGACCACCTAGTAACGGTCCACACCCTATATACTATATAAATTGAACCCTCGATATGTAAAAACCATGAAACAAAAACAGATTCAATCAAAATCTAATTCGAACTCTCTAAATAGTTTTTTCCTTTTATGATTACTTGAGAACAAAAAACTTACTTGAATTTTTTGAGTCACTAAGTTCGAGCACTCAATGAGTCTGTCAAATAAAAAAACAGCATCAACGAGTTCCTGTGGAGATCCATTCATGATTATTGTATGTAGAACCTTATGAAGACTTGTAATATCTTGAAAGTGATTTGCCCATAACCCTATCAATGATTTCAAATCAACATAAGGGGGCAAATTAAGCTTTAAAAATAACATATCATTTAAGTGTTTTATATATATATATATATATATATATATATATATATATATATATATATAGGGAAAAGGTAATATGTGCTCGACCTCACAATAAGCTCCCGTGAGGTCGAGCTGTGTGGGGCCCACTGTGATGCGTTTCGACCATCAACACCGTGCATTTGATGGGTCCCCTTTAAATTATGGGATATCCCAAAAATCAGCCATATACGGAACTCAGGTGGGCCATACCATCTAAAATAATGTGAAGACACTGTTAAAACATATAAAAGCATTTGGTGAGGCCCACCTGAGTTTTGCATGTGCCTGAAACTTGGTCTGAACCCTCATTCAAGTGGGACACACATAATGGATGGGCTGGATTTACAAACCACATCTCGGTGGGCCCTCAAAAATGGTTATGAATGTTTTAATGGTGCACGGCCCCTATCCACTTCTGTATGTGGTGTGGCCCACACAAGTCACGGATTGACTTGATTTTTGAGACCTGGGCCCACGATGGAATGGTGCATCTGACTGATGGGGTAGATGTTCGAAACGCATCACGATGGGGCCCACACAGCTTGACCTCATGGGACAGACTCGTGAGGTCAAACGCATAGTACCTTTTCCCATATATATATATATATATATATATATATATATATATATATATATATATATATATATATAGGTTTCTAAAATTATTTCTGGGTAATAGTCTCAAATAGATGCAACTGTGAACATCTAATTGATTAATAACGATCCAATAGAACTTTAGGGCTTGTTCGGCCAGTGGTATTAAGTTGGATTAAATGAGATTGCATTACTAATTTCACTTTGAAATTTGGAATGACATGTTTAGAAGGAGTGTGAGATGAGATTAAAATTAACATTGTAGGCTTTGGAAAATGAGCCTTGTGTTGAAAAGTGTGAGATGGGATTACTAATCCCATAACGGATGAGTTTTTGCTTCATCTAAGTTCAATTCAAATGCAATTTGAAAGTAAATAATGGGATCTACTTTTTAATGTATACATTCCAAACATGGTATTAGAAAATATGGGATACACCCAATCCAGGGATAATACCTTACACATGCATTTATTGTAACTTTTACAATTCCATTCACTTTAATCCTACCTAATGCGGTTGGCCAAACGGGCCTATTAATCTCCTGGTAAGATAATCAAAGAAGGATGAGGAAGTTCCTGCGTTGGTAACCAAGGTAGGCCACACTCATGATGTTTTTAAGAAATCTAATCCATTCATCCATTTTGTATGATTATTTTAGGACACGCTATCAAAATTGAGCCGGATCCAAGAGCCAAGTGGGCTACATGAGAGGGAAAATTGGTGAAAGAAATGCCTCCAGTTGAAACCTTCCTGGGCTCCACCTTGATGTTTATATTACATCCAAACTGTTATAAGTTCATTCCCTCTTGGATGAACTTTAAACACAAAAAACTTATGTTGACATGAAATTTTTGTAGCTACAGGAATGCATCAATTGTGGTTGCCCAACCCCTACTGTTTTCTCGTGATCCACACTACACTAGTCTTGGATTCGGCTCATTTTTTGTCACATGTTTTAAAAGGAGCTCAAAAAACGGATGAACGGGGTGGATTTATCACAAACATCACGGTGGCCCCACCTAAATTCTCAGTGCAAAAAATCCGCATTAAACATGCTCGTTGGTTCATGATAAATTTGAATTACGTCAAGACGAAACTTCTTTGTGTCAGTGTATCATCGACCACACCCTACCAGAGTACCATTGTTTTTCTCTATAACTCCTCGTTTATTAGAAGTTATGGCGTGTTTGATTTTTGGGTTCGTTGTTGGTAAATGCCCCGTAAATTGGTAATAATTATTTACCTTTGCATGGAAGCGGATTGGCTGGTGTACCACACACCAGCTATATAGCTGCTGTAGGTACGTGTCGTGTGAAGATGAGCAGTGACGCTCTTTGAGCTTCGAGTTGTACAAACGGTACAAAGGAGATCAAAGTATTTATTATATCTATACTGCTCATCTATTTTTAGAGATCATTTTAGAGCATTATCCAAAAAATGAATCATATCAAAGATCATTTGGACCACACCACAAATAGCAGCAGAGATAATGATCTTCCCCGTTAAAAAATTTCGTAGGGCCCACCATAACGTTTACTCTCCATCCAATTTATTCATGAGGTCACAAAGATATGAATGAAGAGTAAAAAAAAGTTCATATTGATCGAAAACTTCTATGACCCTAAAAAGGGTTTCAATGGTAGATGTTCAATCTCCCACTGCTTTTTGCAGTGTGGTCCACTTGATAGTTAGATTTATCTTATTTTTTGTCTCAAGCCTTAAGACGAGCTTGCCAAATGGATGGATGGTTTGGATATAAAATATACCTCATTATTAAGATCTACAAAACTTGCTGACATCAATAAAGCAGCTATATAGCTGGTGTGAGGTACACCGGCAATCCGCTTCCTCCATTTACAGCACTATTCCGTTTACTTGATTTTACCTCGTACTTTTTTGAAACAAAAATTGTGAAGACTGCAAAATATTCATGGGTTCCACCGTGATGTGTCTCGCTTATCCACCTTCATCCATTTCGCCATTTGAATTTACGGCACGAGCCAAAAAATGAGGCATAGGCAAAGCTCAACGAACCATTCCACAGGAAAAAAGGGAAAAGCTTCTTGAGTGACTGTTTCTTTTGATGTGGGTCACTTGACTGTTGGATCTGCCTCAATTTTCAGCTTGTAATTCAAAATGCTGTTGTAAATCGGATGGACGGAACGGATATATTATATACACTACCGTGCTGTTCAAAATTTAAAACTCTTTCTTTTGAATCGTTTCAAAGGCACAAATTCCTATGAATTTTCGAACGCGGTGAAACGGCAATAATTACCCATTTACAGGGAATTTACAACAAACAGGCCCTTAAGGACCGACGCATTCGCGCTCCCCATTTCACTCTGCAACACGCACAGGCACAGAGAGATACTTTTGTAGAAGATCTTCCATTTAGAATCCGATCTTCCGTTTCATTAACGTAAGCTATTTTCCCCTCTATTTTTTATTTTTCTTGCAATTACAACAAGTACAAAGAGATTTGATTCATTTCAATGGAAATCTCGTCTCTCTCCCTCTCTCCATACATATAAAAAGAAAGTTAGGTTTTGAAAATTTATGAGAAAATTATAAATTTTTTAATGTAATTTTTAATTCAAAGATATATGTATTTTTCAACTCAAAATATATTGAAAGTCTTGATTTTTACGCGTCCTTCGATTTTGCCTAAATAAAGTCTCCAAGGACGAAATTTTGACGATACATGAAAATTTCAGTGTCCGGGAATCCATGGATGGGAATAATTGGAGACCTGCTGCTCAAGGGGAATCCAACGGCATGGACGGTGGAGATTGGCGGGCCCTTTTGTCCCCTGATGCTCGACAGAAGATCGTCAATAAGATGTGAGTATACCTTTCTTTTGCGGCCTGTAATTGCCGCCTTTTCTTTTTTCTTTTTTTCTTTTCTTTTCTTTCCATATGATTGATTGAAGAAGAATTTTGTTCTTTCTTCAAGTCGTCATATCTTTGGGCGAATGGAATGCGTCGATCTCTCTCTTGCTGTGCCGGCATGTACAAGGTCCCAAGCCTTGTCGGGTGTGCCCCACCATGTGATTTGGGAGAGGAATTGCATGGTTGATTGATCAGGATGATTTGGGAGTGAAACATTATCAAATGCCTAATTATGCATCCTACTTCAGCCTTTGCTTTCTTGAATTCCTCTATCAATGTATTATCATCTGCTCATTGTGATTCTGTGAAGGCATGTTTGCGTCGTGCGGATGAATGGGTGCTTCTATCAACTCTGTTTTGGCTTATGTAACTTAATTTGATGGATTAAGATAGAACGTGTTGATTCGTGGCTCATCAAATTTCCTAATTCAATGCAATAAACTTGCAATATGAGCGGATTTTTTTGATTTGAATAGGATTTAAGTAGTTCTGTGAATTGAATAATAGGATTCATGAATTGGACGAATCGAGTTTGCAAACTTAGGGAATTTTGTCTACAAACTCATGAATTGGATTTATCAAGTTTGCAGACTTAGCGAATTTAGTCTACATACTGAGGAAATTTATGCCACAAATTGAATTATTGGGTGTAATCAGTAACGACTAACGAGCTCTTATTTCTTAGAGATGACTACATTGGTTGATGCCCTCAAGGAAAGCATCTAAAGTTCCATTTGAGGGATAAGACAGTAGATAATATGTTGATTCGAATTGAATTGAGTGGCGACGAAATATGATGGGGACTAGAACACCTCATAGCTAGACTGTTCTTTGCCATAAATTGAGTATGCTAGAGCTTTTCTTTCCCTTCCTTTTGTTGCAATAAATATTGATTTACCTTGACTGTTGATTATATCGCAAAACATGCTGATTTGGATACTTTTGCTGTAATGTGGTCTCTAATTCTTGCCATTTCACATGCATAGAATGGAAACTTTAAAGAAGCACTTACCAATATCTGGACCCGAGGGATTAGTTGAGCTTCAAAAAATTGCTGTAAGATTTGAGGAAAAGATTTATACTGCTGCCACGAGCCAGGTAACATCTGTTTTCCATTTCTACTTCATTCAATATGTGAAAAAGTTGGTCTGTTCCTATTGACCTTTTCATTTCCTTGATTTACTATAGAATGTGAACTCAATCAATATGCAGTCTGCAAACAGTCATTTCCTTTGGGAACAACTTTTTTATCTGAACTATTTGAGTTGTTAAACAATTTTTAGGGAACCACTTGTGTCAATAATCAGTAGTTCACCATGTTCAATAATTGATAATCTTATTGGCATGACATTCATAAAACATTCAATTCTACTCTTTGTTTGCATGCCTATATTTTCTAGTTAGGTCAATTATTTCAAGTGGCATTTCCTCATGCGTTTCTTGAGAAAGTTAAGTGGCCTCTCTCCCTATCATGGTTTTGACGTATCGGCCCGGCCAAAAAATGATCCGTATCGGTATTGGTCTGTATCAGACCATATCGGCCCATGTCGCTAAAAAAGATTTTTTAAGCCAAAGAATTACGGAAAATATTAAGAAAGAAAGATAATAATAAGATATTCAAGAATGTGTGTGTGTGTGTGTGGTATTTTGGACACGCAATGATGGTGTCTCAGACCATTCTTTGATGAGAATGTTGTTTGTTGGTTTGACTGGTTGAAGGTAAACTAAATGGGGCCTAATTGAACACAAATCAAGTATGATTTCGTGAATTAGGGCCCATAACATTGAAATACAAAAAAGAAAAGAAAAGAAGAAGATATAAATATAAAAATGAAAGTGAAGGTTTATCATTCTTTTCGATTTTTCCCATATTGGTCCACTTCGCTTCAATTCGTCGAATCCCATTTAAATATTTTGTTTTGATCCCAAAATAGGTCTAAGATCTACCCTAAAATGAGTTTTTAGGCTTCCTCTATGGTTTAAATGAAAAAAAGAAGAGGAGACGAATGAAAATTTGAAAATAAAAATTTTAAATTGGACTTTTGTAGGTGTATTGGCCCATATCAGCTCCCGTATCGGTGTCGATATGCCTTATATCAGTCGATACAGGCCGATACGGGCCAGGTTTTTTGTATCGGGCTGATACAGTACCTTATCGCGTATTGTCTTGTGCTAGTACGGATATGATACGGTCGTATCAGCTGATACAATACCGATATTCAGATCTATGCTCCCTATGTAGCTGTGATCTGAGACAAACCTTAAAATTAGCACTCTTCTCTGGAGTGAAAACTTAAAAAACTATAATGTTTTTTTCAAGCTTCGAATGTTATTCAATGCGTGAAACATTATATTTTTAATGGGGAAGAAGAAGGGATCGGGTTGGTGGCTCAAAGTACTTCTGCGCAAGAAATGGAAAGAAACGGTGGTTGCCATTATTGCTGAATGTCTTCCTGACAACAGTGCATGGCATAATTGGGAATTGGGATCTTGTTGATAATCTATTCCATGTCAATAATCATGATTCTACTCGCTTCACATTTGGGTCAAGGACCTATGGTTCCAACACCGAGTCTTTTAAATCTTAATGGTCCTTCAAATAGCAGAAATTAGATTAGATGTCTCCTAGTGCTGAAATTTCAAGTGTTTTTCACTCGTATATATATATATATATATATATATATATATATATATATATATATATATATATATATATAAATCATTCCTTGTTCTCCATTGAACCTTGTGGACTAAAAATTTCATCAAAGTCTTCCTAGTTCCTATTATATCCCTAGTTAGAGGATCCAAATACTGAGCCTGTTGGATCGATATGAATGTCCAAGATGCTGCTCATCAATGCCTATGTTTTATTGGCACTGGAAGGGTCTATATGCATGATAAGGTTCTTACTAAGCAAATAAGCCATTAATCCTCACTTGTTGAAAGGAGGATTGCCTTGCTCATGAATATCAATTGTTTTATTGCAAGAGCAGATGTTGTATTGTTCTTATATATATTTTGGATTACTCCCACCAAGGATTTGGACAACAATATCTTTTGCTGGCACTCTCTCTCTGCAGTGCTTCTTGGTTTCATACCCCCCCACGAAAAAAAAAACCAACATTATTTTCTCCCTGAGTATTGGGGGAACTTTTTCTGGGGCAACTGATGCATAAAACCCCACTTCTGTTGTAATTTATCTCCTAAGTTAAATATTCTCTTCAATATTGGTAAATTCTTCAGTTGAGCTCCTTCAAGGTGGAAATCCTTGAAATAATCATGTATGATATGGTATTATGATCAATGAGAATCAGGTCCTAAATAAAACTGAGTAGTTAACTTGGATACTCAAATAAGGGATCCCCTTCCATGGCTCTTTTAAATCTAGATTTCATGAGATTTCAAAATATGGATTTTTTTTAGTTAGTTACAACTTACGTTGGATCCTAGCAAGTGACAATGAATTCCACTTGTGATATTGTGATGTAAAATATGTTTGCATGATATTGTTAGAACCTCATGATCAGTAACCAATTCTTGTCATTTCTATATCTTGAGAATTTGGATCTTAAGGATGTGCCAAACCTGATCCATGCTGTCTTAACCATGATTCTCTGTGATATCTATTTATCATGATGCTGCCTAATGCAAGCATGAAAGATCAAAAGCAGTGCGTAATGAATTTGTGGGCCCCCAAAGCCCAATTTGCGGATCCTATAGTCTGTCCGGTGGACCTCACATGTTAAGTTATGCTTAGAAATTTTAAGAGATTGGTATCCTTTGTATGGCTCTAGTTTGATTCTTTGAGGTCTTTATTTAGTCAATATTTAAAAAGGATCTTTAAAGGGATGTTAAGTTATTATTTAGAGATTTGAGTTTTAGAATATTTTTAATAAGATATATTAATATATTGGGGAATCTTTAAGTTACAGATAAGAGTAAGAGACTAAAAGGAAGGAAGAGATTTAGGCTAATATGTATAGTATATTTGGTTCTCTTCATAATTTAGAATAATTGCGAGTGTCTATATATATATATATGTCTTTGCAGATATCGTACGTTCATAAAGATTGGAATAACAAAGAGTGTGAGTTTGGGAGAATATTTTCTTGCAAACGGGAGAAAACCCTATAAAATCAATCCTTTATGTTGCGATGTGTGCAAAATTCATTCATTATTTATTTATTTATTTATTTTTTGTTGTGAGATGTGCAAAATACATTCTTCTGCTTGCCTTTAAAAAACTGCATTATTCTCCTCCTCTTATAGTGGGGGATCTTCAGTAAGATATATTAATATTGTGGGAGATCTTAATCAGTGTTTTAACTAGCGAATAATGTGTAGCATAGCGTTCGCCCCTTTGAAGCATGTGGCATAAGCTACATAGTGTGTATATTTTTAATGAAGGTTGCGCTTGGTGGAAAGAGTAATGATTAAGTATAAAGGTAAAGCAAGAGCAATGAAACTGATTTAATAAGGTTACTTATATTATTTTTACTAAAAGTATTGAAAATATTAACTAACTTTTATTGAAAATAGAAAAATATAACAAATCATTGAAAACATTTATTGGTATAATATTGTAGTGAAAAACAACTTGTACTGCGAGCCACATAGCTTGTAGTGTATGCAAATTATCATGTAGCATAGGCTACATGCTGCTTAAGCTATTTTCATGTGCTATGTAGTTTTATAGCTATGCTATGCTACGTAGTGTAAACTGCACGCGACATAGCGCAGCTATTTAAAACACTGATCTTACTAAGACAATATGGAGATAAGAATCAGAGAATAAAAGGAAGGGAGAGATTTAGGTTCATATGCGTAATAATTTTGGTCCTTTTCTTAATATAGAATAGTGGAGTTGGTCTAAAATATATGTGTGTGTGTTGTTGTAGATGCCATAGGGCAATGAAGATTAGAAAAAAGAGAGTGAGTTTTGGTAGTAAGTATTCTCTTGCAAAGTGAGAAAACATTATAAAACCAACCCTTTGAATTATGGTGTGCGCAAAATCCATTCTTCTCCCCTTCTTATTTTCTTTAAATGCAGCCTGCATTGCTGTTTGAGTTCTGTAATCTGACAATTATATTAAAAACTGTAAGTAGCTTCAATGCTTTTACTTAGAAGACGCTATAGTCAATCTGAAGCTTCCATGCATAATATGATATTGCAATTTATTCATGGTTGTTGAAAAGTATATTTTTATAGTCATCAGCATTCAGAGTTCTCCTCTTAATTTCTTTAAATCCTCATTATGAACAAGGATAATTGGGTGACTTAAGTATTCTTTATTTATTCTTTCTTTCAGTCAGATTATCTAAGGAAAATATCTATGAAGATGCTTACAATGGAGAATAAATCTCAGCCTGCTGGTGCAACTAATTCCTTGCCATCAAATTCTGCTGGTGGGAACCAAAATCCCTCCGATCCAGGTAACAACACAAAAAGTCTATGAGGCTTTTATCTGATGTGATAAGTGCACGGCTATATGATGTGACCATTTTTTTTTAAAATTTAAATTTATTTATCCTAGAACGAAATTTTATTAAACAGAACAAGAAAGAGGACAGCACCAGATCCTTTCCCATATCATCATTATCAATTACTAGCTGGTTGACATCTCCATTCTCAAAAGATGTAGACATATGCGTTTGTTCTAGTTACAATGGGTCATCGTCATCATCAAAGCCCTATCCCAATAACTGGGGTTAGCGTCCTAGTTACAATGGGTAAAGTTAAATATTGTATATTGAGCAGTCAAGTCTGTTTTTTGCCCAGGTATGGGTATCTTTCTGTCAGTCAAGAGGAAAAAGAGAGGATATTAAAAGCGATTCTTGTGGTGAGAGATTGAAGATATGAATCACGGCACACATGCAAAGCGTGCAAGATCCGGGCCATGTACCAGATGGGACTCAAATTGAACATTCATTGCCCCAAAAGCCATGCTAATCCACTGATCAGGTGGGCCATATGTTGTACATTTGATACAGGACCTTAGTGTTTTACTTTCTAACTACCCATATTCCACATACAATTGTAACCACCTAATGAGTGGGTTGGCTTGATTTATGTTCCAGGGAATGTTCACAATCAGACCCACATAATGATTGGGGATCTGGATAAGTGCTGTGATTCACCTCTTTGTTATCTCCTTTCACAAATCGCCATACAATTTCTCAATGAAAAGTTGAATCCATTACACCATATTCTTTATTTGGAGTTACTGTACATTTTATTGTTAGGTTCTTGGAAAGGTGCATGTTCCTCTATTTCATTTCTAGAGAGTCATTCAACTAATTTATCATATCATTTGGGGTTCTAATCCTAAAACAGCACTTCATGGTATGCAATCGCAACTGCGCAACCAAGGTCAGCCGTTATCAATGCCCTTGGCCAACCAATCTCAATCACGGCAGCAGCTTTTAACCCAGAACCTACCAAATACTACAACACAAAGTTCTGCCGATTTGCCGTCTGCTCTGTCATCAATGACAGGAATAAATCAGAACGCCATATCCAACATCGTCAACCAGGGCTCCAACTTTCAAAACATGTCTGGAATTTCACAGAATTCTGTAAGTAATTCAGTGGGTCAGGGAGTACAATCGAATATGTTTGCCAATTCACAGAGGCAGCAGATGCAGGGAAGACCACAACAGGTTGTCTCCCAACAGCACCAGCAGCAGTCACAGGGTCAGCAGCAGTTAATTTACCAGCAGCAGCTTCAGCACCAGCTTTTGAAGCAGAAGATGCAGCAGGGAAATATTCAGTCCAATCTCTTGCCATCACACATGCAGCAGCAGCAGCAGCAACAACAACAACAGGCCCTTTTGCAGCCAAACCAAATGCAGCCCTCCCAACAGTCCCTTATGCAAATATCTTCTTCTGGTCTCACATCAAGCCAACCTACTCAGCAGACCCAACCTTCTTTAATGCAGTCAACTCAGCCTGGCCTTCAACAGAATCAACAGTCTTCTGTTCAACAGTCTGGACCATCTGTACTCCAGCAACAGTCAGTCCTTAGGCAACAACAGCAAACATCAATTACTCAGCAGTCAATCTTACCTTCACAGCAGCAACAACAGCTGACAGCGCAGCAATCGAGTTCGGGAAACATGCAACAGAATCAGCTACTTGGGCAGCAAAACAGCATCTCGGACATATCGCAGCAGCAGCAACAGAGGCTTCTTGGCCAGCAGAATAATCTTTCTAATATGCAGCAGCAGCAGCAGCAACCATTACTAGGTCAGCAAAACAGCATCACAAGCTTACATCAGCAGCAGCAGCCGCAGTTGGGCCCTCAAAGTAATGTTTCCGCATTGCAGCAGCAGCAGCAGCAGCAGTTGCTTGGACCTGGCTTGTCAAACATGCAGCAGCATCAACATTCGATGCATATGATGCAACATTCCAAGGTTTCAGCTCAGCAACATCAAGCCCAGCCGACGTCATCGACATTGTTGCCATCGCAAGGGCAGCAATCACAATCACAACCACCACAGCAGCAACTCATGTCTCAGCTTCAATCTCAGCCAGCGCAGTTGCAGCAACAATTGCAATTGCAGCAGCAGCCGAATTCATTACAACGAGAAATGCAGCAAAGGATGCAAGCACTAGGTTCTTTGCTCCCACCTCAGAATGCAATCGAGCAGCAGAAGCAAATGTTTCAGTCACAAAGAGGGCTTCCAGAAGCTCCATCATGTAAGTCACTTCATATAGCATTTTGGCTTTGATTATATTGGTCTATTGTTTATATTGCTTGCTCCATACCATCTTGGCTGAATGATCTGTATAGTCGAGTGTCAAAATGGAAAAACCACTATCGATTGTTGCAAGAGGTGTTTTCTTGTATTGCAATAATTATTATTGTATTTGTTGTTTCTATTTGAGAGAGCTATGTCCTTCAGTTGTTGCAGCTAGAATGCCCCTTTTGAAACTCAACAAGTAATCCCTTCAATAACGTTGCACCTGGAAAAAAAAAATCCCTTCAATAACAAACATTAGGACCGAAGCAAACACAAAAAGATGCTTATCTTTGCTCATGGTATATGCTCCATAACCTATTTTATCCTTTCAGCACATGTATGTCATGGATAACGATTGGAGCGTACCTAGGATTGCTTTGAAAGTATACCCTGGTCACGAAAACAAAACTACTTGATTTGTCAGGATTTATTAGAATCTAAGGTTACTCATATGTTGCTAGGTGAGTTTGCATGAGAACACTGTCACAATGATTGGAATTGCATCTACTTCCTGTTATGCATGTTTTTGGTCCAAGTCTACCAAGTGCATCGGGCTGATGACCTAAAGATGGTGGTGTCTTTTAGGTATTTTTGATGTAACTTGATCCAGTTCTATATCCCCAAGGGCCTGTCAATAAATTTCTTAAAAAAAAAAAAACTTTAGTTTTGTTAAGCACCATGGTTATAGTAACTTATGTGATAAAAGTTGCTTACCTCCGTAAGTTTGTTTCTTTAGCTTTTCAATTTATCTCCCCCCCCCTTCTCTCTTCATGTGATGGATGATCCATATCAAAGGAGGCCCCACATGATGGGCGGTCCACATGAAAAGTGGGTGCCTCATGATGGACGGTTCACATCAAAGGTGGGACCCCACATTATGGATAACCCACATCAAGGTGAGCTAACACAATGGATTGTCCACATCAAAGGTATGCTCCTAATGATGAATGGCCCACATCCAAAGTGGGCCCCGCATGATGGACGATCCACATTGAAGGTGGGGCCCACACACTGGACGGTCTCAAAGGTGGGCTCCACATGAGGGGCGGTGGATATTGAAGGTGGCTCCACAAGATGGACAATAACATTGAAGGTGGGGTAGACATGATGGATGACCCACATCAAGGTGAGCGACGTGAGCCCCACATAATGGACGGTGATGAATGACCCACAACGAAGGTGGGCCATGATGCAGGACATGAAAATTAAATATGATATGCAAGATCTCAGGCGTTAGATTATACTAATTCAGAAACAATCACATAAAATTCCACATCCCACACAAAAGTTCAAACATTTAAGCAAGAGGAATCTGTGCGGGTCCAAGCCTACACAGGCTAGGGCTGGATCAATAAAATTATGGACCAAACGATACTCAAAGGGAAGTAAAAAATCATCCACACATGCACAACAATCAGTCTATAATCCAAGGGATTCACCAATTCCAATTCAGAGAACCCTATGGTAAGAAAAGGGGCAAATAAATTAAAAGTAATGCAATCTAGGGTTAGGGTTTGGGAGAATAGGTATGAGAGGAGTAAAATAGGCGGAAATCTGAACCTGGAGATAGTTCTTGCGTGCGGACAGTGGGCCAGGCACTTGCGCAGGGGCCTGGTCGCACGTGCGAGGGGGCGCGAAAGAGGAAAACGCCTCCTTGGCTCTGGTCGGCCAGGGGAGGGCTTTAAAACCCCCAAGTTTCGTGTTGATCGGATGTGCGGTTTGTGCGTGGTGCTTTGCCGAAGTTTCAGCCCTCCTGTAGGGCCAAAATCTGGAATTCTGTTGTAAAGAGGAAAACTGTTGCAATAAAAGACAAATTTGATGTGTGGATGATGGTAGGAGATGAGAAATAGAGATGGTAGAGGATGGGGGCGAATCGGGATTGATGTGGCTTCCCACCACGGTAGTTAGCCCCAGTGTTTAAATTATCGGCGATATTATCGAATTATTGTCGATAATTTCGGTATCGATAGAGTTACGACACCGAAACTCCCTTTTTTCGTTTCTCTTCCTAATATCGCCGATTTTTCGGCGATTTTATTGATTTTTTGCGAAAAGTCCAGTTGTCACTCAGTGTTTGCAATATCGGCCGATAGTATCGGTATCGCAGTTCAACGATACGAAACACGTCGGAAGAAATATTCCGAAAAAATTGGAGAGAGAGAGAGAGAGAGGGAAACTTTCAATAGGGTGGATTTCCGCACTTGTTCCGCACTTGTAGAATAGATTGCCCTGATTGGAAGCTGTATTTGGTGGGCCATTTGAATCGAAGCTCGCCATTCGTAGGTTACCGTAAAGAAGATCTCGATTCCCTTTTTTCTTTCCTTTATTAGATTGTTACTTGAAAACGGATTTAGGAAGAAAATGCGAAAAAAAAATCTAGAGAAATTTGGAGATTTGGGGAAGAATCCAGGGTTTCAGGGTCTCTTGGATGAAAAATGGGTTTGGAGCCCCTTTTTTATCGGGCGTAGGTGCGCTACTGACGGGTTGAGTAGCCAACTCGCTCCTGAAGTGACGTCACCAAGTTCTGTGGGTCCCACCATGATGTATGTTTTGTATCCACACTGTCCATCCATTTTGAGAGACCATTTTAGGTCATGAGCCAAAGAATGATTCAAATCCAAATCTCGAGTGGACCCCACCACAAAAAAAGTGGAGAGAGTGACGCTCACCATTAAAAATTTCTAATGGCCACAAAAGTTTTCAATGAAGGTGATATTTGTGTTTTACCTTATTTAATGTTTGTGTTAACTTATGAACAGATTGGATCTCAAATAAACATCACAGTGGACCTTAGGAAGGTTTCAACGGTGGGTGTAACTCACTCCACTGTTTTCTGTGGTGGGGTCCATTATAGTTTTGGATCTGCCTAATTATTTGGATCATGCCCTAAAATGTTCTCTCCAAATGGATGGACGGTGTGGATACAACACATACATCATGATAGGATCCACATAACTTGGTGACGTCACTTCAGTAGCGAGTCTCGCTACTCAACCTGTCATATAGCTAATTCTTGTCCTTTTTTATCGGGCATGGATACCTAAGGCACGTACGTATCTTTTCACACGCGTAGTGGGCCTCCAATCTGAACGGTTCATGTGATGTGGCATCCCATGAAACTCCCAGGGACCAAATTTTACCCTGATCTAAAACTCTGGTGGGCCATAGTAAAGAAAGATGCAAATCAAGGGAGAAAAATGTTTTCTTTTATAATGGCCCACTGAAGTCTTAGATGAAAGCAAAAGTTGAACCATAGAAGTTTCATGGAGTGCTGCATCACTTGACTGTTCAGATTTTGGACTCACATCACATATGATGAGTTCTCGGAAAGTTCTCACGATAACTTCGCTGCGGGGAAAATCCGCGTTGGCGCGGATCAGGAGCCTAGAGATGGATGGTCTGTCAGGGCTCTGTAAGGCCCACCATGATATATTTGTTTTATCTACACCGTCCATCCATTTTGATATATTATTCTAGGGAATGAGCCCAAAATGTAGCCAGATATGAGGCTCAAGTGGTCCACACCACAGGAAGTTGTGGTGGAAATGATGACCACAGGAAGTTGTGGTGGGAATGATATCCACCGTTGAAGCTCTCTTGGGGCCCATCATGATGTTTATTTTCCATCCAATTTGTTCATAAGGTCTAATAGACCTGGATGAAGGGAAAACATAAATATTAGCTTGCTCCAAAACTTATGTAGCCCCCGTAATTTTTTTAATGGTTGCCATTCAATGATCACTTTTTCGTGTGGTGTGGTCCACCTAAGATTTGGATTCGTTTCATTTTTTGGCCCATACCATAAAATGATTTGTCAAAATGAGTTAACGGTGTAGATACCAAATCATTTTAGCTTATTATCCAAAAAATAAGCACATCCAATTATCAAGTGGACCATACCAAAGGAAAAAGTGGTGATTGACAATTAATGGGCCACAAAAGTTCTGGATCAATCATATATTTGTTTTTTTTTTCTTGAGTTCATTTACTTTTACGTGTCTTAATTACTGTATGCCAGCTGCATTTTTAATATATAAACTCATTTTGGTTGCTATTAAAGTGATTTTTATGGCATCGCATGCTTTTTGGGTCCCATTAAATGAAAACTTATTATGTAATGTATTCTTTTCGTAATTTTTTATTCTTAAATATGTAAATATGTGTATTTAGCCATGTCTTGATGTTTCATTATAAAATTCCATCGTTTTCCCCATGTTTCCCTCTTTTTCCCCGCATTTCTGGTTATCGGCGATAACAATATTATATCTTTATCTTTGGCCAATGAAACTTGTAGCGATACCGACAACTCGAACACTGGTTAGCCCTTCGATGAAGGGAGGGCTTCGCACCCAATTGAATTTCCACAACTCGAGAACTCAGAGGAGTAGGAAAACGCATAATTTTTATTAAGCTTCAATAAATAAAAAAAACTACAAGGGGTGCCTATTTATAAGAAAACCCTATACCCCAAATCTCGCTTCATGTGTGCAACCTATTACTTGGCGATGAAGTAAACCAAAATAAAAACTAATCAAAGAAATCTAAAGCGTCCATGATACTCTAAATAACATTACTGAGCAAAACCTAAAATATGAGATTAATCCGACCAGTGGGCCACGATTATGAGATCCCATGATGGGCTTTACTTGACTACCGGGCCCACTCTAACGAACCAAAACTCAGTCTTCTAGCTAGGAGGCCCTCATTGGATGTCGTCATCGATCTAGATCGACAGTGGAGCCCTCCTCTTCCTCGCGTACGTACGTAGGGGGGCGGCATGTGTGTGCGTGCGCGCGTGATGTCCCCATCAGGCCATGCATAATGGACGGTCCACATTGAAGGTGGGCCTCACATGATTGGCGATCTACATCAAAGGTGGGCTCCATAAGATGGGCGGTGGACGTTAAGGGTGGGCCCCACACGATGGACAATGACATTGATAGTGGGCCCCATATGAGGACATTTCACATCGAAGATCAACCCCTAACGATGAATGACCCACATCCAAGGTGGGCCCTGCCTGATGGACGGTCCACTTCGAAGTTGGGTCCGCACGATGAACGGTCCACATTAAAGGTGTGCCCGCATCATAGACGACCCACATCTAAGGTGGGTCCTACATGATGGATAGCCCACATTGAAGGTGAGACTCGCAAGATGGATGGTCCACATTGAAGGTGGGCCCCACACGATGGACGGTTCACATTGAACATAGGGCCATGGTTGGCCCAACATAATGAACGGTCCACATTATGGACAGTGGATATTAAGGGTGGATCGAACAAACTTGAAGGATAAGTACTTATGTGATATTAGAAACCAACATACTTTTCTACTTTTTGGTTGATAGGTATGTTGTTTACCAAACATACTTAACTGTTGAATAAGTAGAAACCATGATATGCTACTTGAGGCATAACTAGCTCATGTAAAATAACTTACGATCCAAATGCCCCATAAATGTTTCTTTGCCCTTTCTTTGAATAAAATGTTGATGTTTCTTAAGAAAACAAATATGATATGTGAGAAACTGTGGTATTTAGTCATTTCTGCCTCTTTCTATTTGCACAAGAAGATCCCTGCCTGATGTTTTGCTTGCTTTCCTTTTTTTTTTAATTTTTATTTTGGTTAGAAAACTAGATTGATCTAGTGTTTTAAGTACCGCATAGATCGGCTAATATATCCCACGACATATCTTGTATCCCACCTATGCGATACAAAACGCACAAGTAGTGGGGTATATCCCACACGTTTGATCCGGTGAGTGTTTTCGATTTTCGATCCTTATTCTTTGTTTTTTTTTTTTTTTTTTTTTTTGTTGTTGTTGTTGTAAATCATGTTAAATCAGTGTCGAATTGTTACAAATGAAAATCATGGATTGGGAGCTTCGATTTCTAGATTTGGAGGAAATGGGCCGAGTTGCGAAAAATTGAAAAAAATCAAAATTTCCCAATTTCTCACAAATCGGTGCAATCTGTGTCCAAACATAAAATCAAACATGTATGTAACCTGATCTAGTGATTCTTATTTTGTTTTTGAATCTATTGCTTGTGTTTCTACATGTCTTCTTACATTTATAAATTATATGAGTAGACTTTCAATATACTTGCATCAATGTAGTTAGACAACGCATAGATTAGGACCCCATACAAATAAAACCTATTTTATGCACTTATTTTTTTATAATGTTTTGATTTATAAGTGTGTATTGATGTCTTTTTTAATTATCACTGAAGTTTCATTGAAAAATTCGACCAATTTCCCAATGTTTCCCCATGTTTCCAACAACAACGATACATTACGCGATACAACCGATACATATCTGCATCCCAAGGGTGCGATATGTACGCGTTACCAATATTTCGAACACTGAATTCTTCGTCACCTGGGTTGAATGCACTCCATATGGTTCGTTATGCCTTCTATGTGCTTATTCGGATCATCTTTTCATGTTACATTAGTTCTAAAAGTCTGCAGAAATTTCCATTTCTTGACTTAACAAGCTTCCCTGACATTCCTCTGGAAAGAATGATATTTAACTCGTATCTGTCTATTTGTCAACTACTGTTTCTTGCTTCTTTGCAGCATCAATGGATTCCACATCACAGACAGGGCATACAGGTGTTGTTGATTGGCAAGAAGATACCTATCAGAAGGTATTTCTCATCACTTCTCTTATTTAAATTTAATTTGTAATTCATTTAGTCATAGTCCCTTGATGTGATCTTCATTTTCTTGAGAGAGCTGACTGATTTCGAGTACATCTGTGTAGTGTTTATACTTAACAGTCATCTTTAATTTTGTATTTTTCCCTAACATCTAATTCCATTTTGGGGACAAAATTTTTTTTTTTTTTTTTTTTAAAATTTTATTTTAAAACTTTTCTTTATTGCAATTGTATGATCGTAGTGTTATCTTCTGTGAAGTGATGCATATGGTGTCTGCTGGTTTCTAGTGCTTGTCTGGATGCTTGAAGGTTTTATGGGACCTATAATTTTATAGCTTCCTCACATATTTTCTTTGCAAATTTAAGCAGTAATATTTGTGCGCATCATGCTGTAAGAATTGCCCCATAGTTGCTTGGTATGTCTCACTGGTAAAAGTTTGCAGCAAAATGGGAAATGACTATGGAACACTGCGATCATGCTGAATATTCATGGATGTGACTTTTTTTTTTTGAAAGATTCATGGATGTGACATTTTGTCTTAATTTATTTTAGTTGTTAGTTTATATAATAAATTGTTTAATGGGTTGCATGAAAAAGTATATTTTCCAGGGTTACTACAAAAGTTAAATTTTATTTAAAGTTACTACAAAAGGTGTAAGTATTAAGCGCTCCTTAGATGAGCTGGTAGAGACAGTGTAGTGTGTGTGAGTGATCCAGATCCAGGGTTCAAGCCTTGGTGGTGTTGCCTTTCAAAAAAAAAAAAAAAAAAAAAGAAAAAGAAAGAAAGAAAAGAGTAAGTATTAATTACTTTTTTGGTCAACACTGATGCCGTGAGGTCAGTCAACATCTCTTTGTCTCTCTCTCTCTCTCGCTGTCTCTCTCTCTCTCTCTCTCTCTCTCTCTCTCTCACTCTTTGAGAAATGATAAATTTATTAAAAGAGCCAGAGAGAACAAAGAAAGCAGAAAAAACAACAACAAACAAGCCCAAGGGTTAAGAACCACACTCCCTTAGAAGTGGAAACACCCTCCTAACTGTGGACCCCAGGCGCCCACAATTATCCCTGAAACATCTTTCATTTTTCTTCAACCAAATGCACCACAAGACTGCCAACAAAACGAGACACCAATTCTGCCTTTCTTTGGAACTGGGCCCCCCTATGTGCCAAGACAAAAAGAGCTCCTCCATGGAGTTCGGCAGTACCCATGGCACCTCGAAAGTGCGAGAATGCTATCCTCCACTCCTTTATCATAAGGACAGCTTATGAAGAGATGCACCACTGATTCCTCTTCATTCATACACAAAAGGCAGACATTAGGCAAGATCATCCCTCTTACGGAGGTTATCCACTGCCAAAATCCTATTTCTACTCACGAGCTAGGCGAAAGCCGCCACCTTTGGAGGGGCTTGATACCACCAAATGAATCATGTATCAGACTAGCTGATGCTCAGGCCCAACCCATGAATTACATCAAGAAAAGACTGAAACGTAAAACCACCCGATATATCCCTTAACTAGAATGATTCATTTGGGGCCTCCGGGTTGGGACAAAACCCTTCTAGAAGAGAGAGCAACCTTGCCATCTGAACCTCATCTTTGGGCAAATTGCAGCGACGGACATTCCAATCTTGGGGAGAACTTTCTCCGCCATGCGAGCAATACATCTCTTGCAAAAGGAGGCTCTGTACATTGATGAATCCTTGATCCATATTCCCAAGCTAGCCACACCATACAAGCCAGCAATGACCTTTTGCCACAAGTTATCCTCATCCACCCGGAATCTCCAAACCCATTTTCCCAACAGAGCAGAATTGACCTCCTCTAGGTTTTTGATACCAGCTCCACCTTCATTGAAAGGTGTACAGACTTTCTCCCAATTAAGGAGATGAAACTTTCCTCGCTGGGCTTTCCTTTGCCAGAGGAAATTATGCAACTTATCAAGCCTTAGGAGGATTGATTTTCCTCCCCATAATTCCATCTCCACTTGTTATGTGGAAAAAGGAAGCCCATGGATATTTACTCTCTCAGCCTGCACAGGCCTTGTATCCCACACATGTGCCAGTTTGGCACATGCGACAATGTTTCAAGGTGCATGTGCCCTTAAGAAAGCTGCTCTCTTTAATTCTCTGTGCCCTATACCAGTTGGCTTTAACCTATCTCCTCCAAGGGCCCTGTCTTCTACCTTTTTAAAGAGTTTATGGCATTTAGGCAAAGCCTGAATCCAACACGTGCACCTGTTTTCCTTTGTGGATATACAGAAAACTTGTCAATCGTTTGCATGCATCATCTATGTCCACGTGTTACATGTATGTCAGCCAAAACCATCCAAAACAATGGGCTACATTTTGGATGAGGTTTGACTTAATATATCATTGTGATTTTATGATCCTATCTGTCCATCCATCAGAAAGGTATTTGATGATCCTATCTGTACATTCATCAGAAAGAGAGGTTTTTCCATTCATTGGATGGGTTGCATTGTCCTCTATACAAATGCCCATCTGATGTGTCCCAACATGAATGGTCAGCTGTCTGAAAATCTCTTACGTCGGAAAATATTTCAGTTGATTTCGTGGCTTGTGGATGGATCAACAAAAGAAAATGGGCAGTGGATGGGCAAGTGTCCATATTTTATGAGAGAGAAAAAAGAATGGTTGGAACATCCAATCCTAGTCAGCCATCCCATGGACTCTCGAATACCTAATTACATATTTTGGTTGCATCTGCTGATCTTTTATTTATTTATATATTTATTTTTGGTCTTTCATTTCTATTAATACTGTGTATTTCAGGGGGTCTTTTCTCTATAGTAACTTAAAGATGTGGAGCCTTTACCATGAGAATTTTTGTTCATTTTTTCATTGCAGATTAAATCCATGAAGGAACTGTACTTCCTGGAACTGACTGAAATGCACCAGAAGATCAACCTGAAATTCCAGCAGGTGCTACTGCTTATTCTTTTTCTTCAAAATTCATCATCAAAATGCTTCAAGTTCATTATCCAACAAATAGACACAACAAAGTGATGGTGATTGGCCAAACTATTCTCATTTCCTGACACATTCAATGTCTTTTTTTTTTTTTTTTGGATAATTAGGTTTTGTTGTCCTATTGATATCTGTTTCTTTTTATTGTGTATAGCATGATGCACTCCTCCAACAGCCGAAGCAACAAGAGCAATTCGAGAGACTCAGATATTTTAAGAACCTATTAGAGCGCATGATAACATTCTTACAGTTGCCCAAAAGTAATATTCCAATTGGTTTCAAGGATAAGCTGCCTCAATACGAGAAACAAATAATTGGCATTCTCAGTTCTCACAGGCTAAAAAAACCTGGCATGCCACAGCAGCAAGGGCAGCAACAACCACTCCAGCAGCCCGGTGGTCAATCACACTCGATGACGCAGCAGCTGCAATCTCAGATCCCACAGTTACAGCAGCATGATAACCATGTAAACCAGATGCAGCCGATGAACTTACAGCCTTCTAGGACATCGATGCAGCCAGCTACTGCAACAGGTTTGCAGCAGGGATCCATGCCTTTATCTACACATTTAGGGGTTCCTACAACGCAGCAGGGCATGATGTCTCTTCAGCCCAGTTCAAATCTGGACTCAACGTCTGGGAATGCGATGAGTGGCATGATTGGGTCACTACAGCAGAACACTGTCAATGCAGCCCAACAGGCTAACATCAACACATTGTCGCAGAGTGGTCAGAGTGCTTTGCAGCCTAATATGAATCCCCTTCAACAAAGTTCTAATATGCTCCAGCACCAGCACCTGAAACAGGAACAACTAATGCAAACACAACAACTAAAGCAACAATACCAGCAGCGACAGATGCACCAACAGTTAATGCAGCAGCAGCAGCATCAGCAACAACAACAACAACAACAACAACAAAAGCCACAGCAATCTGTGCAATTGCAGCCACACCAAATGCCACAGCTTCATCAGATGAGTGATGCCAACGAACTGAAGGTCAGACCAGGCACGGGTCTTAAACCGGTGATGTTTCCTCAGCACCACCCATCAAGCCAACGGCCAACATATCATCATCAGCAGCAGCAACTAAAGATGGGAGCTCCTTTTCCTATATCTTCACCTCAATTTTTTCAAGCCCAATCGCCTCAAATTTCTCAGCATTCTTCTCCACAGATTGACCAGCAGAGTTTGCTAACATCGATTCCGAAGTCTGCAACACCTATGCAATCTGCTAACTCACCCTTCTTCGTTCCTCCTTCTCCTTCCACGCCCTTAGCCCCATCACCTTTACAAGGGGACCCTGAGAAACAGCAGTCTTCTGGTTTTTCACCAATCTCGAATGCTGGAAATATGGGACATCAACAAACAGCCATTGGGCCAACCCAAGCTCAATCCCCTGCAATTGGTACACCTGGCATCTCAGCATCCCCCTTGCTCTCTGAGTTCAGCAGCCCGGATGGCAATCAAGGCAGTGCACCCATGGCGTTATCTGGCAAGTCAAGCGTGACAGAGCGGCCATTGGAGCGTTTAATTAAAGCGGTTAGTCAGCTTGCTTAGTTAATATTTGGATCGCCACTTCTGTTTCATAAAATTTGATGAGAAACACAGTGGACATCTTGATTTGATGCCCCCTACATTTTTTGATTGACAACCTGCATCTGGCTGCTTTCCCACTCACAAATGTCATCAACTTTTGCATGCATCACATTTTTTTTTGGAAAAATTTGTCCTAGAGCCATGGATAACCACCGTAGCCTCCAGCCTTGAGTTTGTGCAAGTGGGGCCGATGGCTCTGTGATCCAGACCGTTGATCTGATGGTGCCTGCTGTCAATGGTCTATCCCTTAGTTGCATGAAGCAGGACTTTGGAAGTTGCCTTTGAAATAGGAGTCCAAACATCTTGGAATTGTCCGTATTGCATGCACACACGTACGCATGCGTGTATACGTATATACATAAATACATATGAGAGACACGGCTAATTCACTGTCCAACTGGTGGATAATTTCCATCATGTATGTGTGTGAGACATCCAACCTGTCCAAAAGATTGAACCCCACCATGAGGATCACTTTATGCAAAAATCAGCCAAAGCACTCGTCTAGTGGGCCACACCTATATTCTTATTATTTTAGTGGCTATCCATTGTTTCTATGGGCTGACCCATTTGATGAGTGAATCAGGTCAATTTTTCCTCAAGGTGATCCTCATTGTGTGCCTCTCATCAAGCTAAAATTTCCTCTAGGCGATCCTCATTATGGGGCCACTGATCAGGCTAATTTTTCCTCAAGGTGATCCTCATTGTGGGAGCAACTTATCAGATGTGTTGGATGTCTCACACACTTGCATGCACACCCACTGACGCGCGCATGCGTGCACACACACAGACCGCAGCTGATGGTGGTATTAGTTATGGTTTGTGTAGCTTACTGTGGTCTTGGGGCGTGGTGGGGTATACTGTGGTATGGGGCTCTAGTGGGGCCCACAAGCTGTATGAACAACATCCAACCTCTCCATCTGATACACCTAATTTTACCCCTAGGGCCCAAAAATCTGCTTGGTCCAAAACTTAGGTGGGCTCATCGGTCCATGGTGCGTATAGCTTGCGGTGGTATTCGAGCTATGCCGGGGCCCACAAGATGTATGAACAACATCCAACCTGTCCATGGGACGCGTCCCCTCATTTTCTAGGGCCCAAAAATCCGCCTGATCTAAAACTCAGGTGGCCTAAAAATCAGCCTATCCAAAACTCAAGTGGGCCTATCGGGCTGTGTGGTCTTATAGTTTACAATGGCAACAGGCTGTGCTAGGGCCCACAAGATTTATGAACAGCATCCAACTTGTCCATCAGATGCGACCCTCATTTTACTCCTGGTGCCCATAAATTATCCTGATTCAAAACTCAGGTCAGCCTAAAAGTCAGCTTGATCTAAAACTCAGGTGGGCCAGGGAACAGTTTGAGAGGGAATGCCCACCACTAATTTGCATGGGGGGCCCGTTGTGTTGCGTATACGTAGTCTAGGCCATTGAGACCCTCCATCTGGCATGGATGCAGGATCAGGTAAAAATTAGGTAGTGCTGCAAGTCAGGGGGGCTGAAATGAAAATCAAGGGTGTTCATCCCCTCCCAACTATTTTACTTTGTTGGTGCCCACCTTAGTTTTGGATCAGGCTGATTTTTGGGCCCTGAGGGGACGCAATGCATTCCGTGGGACCCACTACTGCTAGGTACCAGCATAAGCTTATGGTGGTACCAGTAACTCTAGAGTGCACCTCTATATACACCTAGATACACATGCGTGTGCACACCCACACATTGGAGTGCCACAGTGTTTTAAATAGCACTCGTAGGTGTAACATAGCATATAGCTACAGCGTTATGTAGAGCACCAAAGTAGTGTAACTCCCATGTATGTATGCTATTTTGGGTTTAGAATAAACCATATGCTCTGAAGCACTTGGCGTAGGTAGTTTATGCTACTGTGGAAGTGGGTTGGAAAGCTTAAACACAAGTTTTATTTAGTAGTGCTTTATGTTTGTTAGGCACAAAAGTTGACGACTCATTCTCCTTACATGTGGCAATGATGTACAGCTATACATACCATCCAAACTATGGTCCCTTTTTGTGGGTAGAACATGTCTAGAATCAGAAGTATCAACCAATCATGTCCACTTATAGAACTACGCTGAGTGTATAGTTAAAGAGTTCAACCATTTTTAAATGGTGTAAAACTGACATGGTAGGATAACGCATAAAAGTAACTACTCTTGGTTTCCCTCTTTCTAAGTCCTTTTTTGAAAGAACTATTCCCTTTCTTGTCGAAAGTCCTATTCCCTCTTTGATTCTCACAATCCGCACAATGATTAAAAACAAAAATTTAGAGAATCAATTGGCCCTACAAGACCTTTTTGCTAAATTTTGAGCATTGGAGCCCAAATAAAGGAAAAGATGGATTTTCCACGACTGTCGAACTGATGAAGCTTTTCGTATTTGTTTTTTTTTTTTTTAAAAAAAAAAATTTTAAATATTGATTTAAAGCTCAAAAGAGGCAAGTTCTTCCCCTTAAACTCTGTTAATGAATTTTATTTAATTGTGGATGTTGATTTAGGGTTTTTCTTTCGCATTTATCTCCTTTTTGGGAGGTGACTTGTTCTACAACCGTTTGTTTCGTGGGGCTTACTGTGGTGTGTTGATGGCATGGCATCCTACCCATCCAATCTATCATGTAGGCCACCACACTATAGTTGTGGCTTTTGAGCAGTTGTTATTGTTTTCTATGGTTTGGCCATGTGATGATTGGATAGGTCTAATTTCTTTCTCTATGGTGGCCACCACACTATAGTGGTGGCTTTTGAGCAGTTGTTATTGTTTTCTATGGTTTGGCCATGTGATGATTGGATAGGTCTAATTTCTTTCTCTATGGTGGCTGTCCATTGTTTTCTATAATGTGGCCCAGCATCCAACCCATCCAGTCCAGTAAGATGGATCCAAAATCATGTGGGCCACCATGCTATAGTAGAGCGTGATTGTCCATTGTTTTCCATGGTGTCCTTTGATGATTGGATATACCTAATTTTTGCGGCATCCCATCATCACAGCTGGGTTCGCTTAATGTGTGGGTTGGATGGCATATATGGCTAAACACAGTGGGTCCTGCAGTTGCTTAACTTATACTTGGCTACTTCTCATTTTTCTTCACTAAAACTACAAAAAGATTTGTGTATATTTGTTCATGCTATTTGTTTGCTTTGAAAATAAAACTTGTTAATGTGATTGGTTTTGGATTGAATATAAGTAGGCTGGCTTTTGATGACTTGTTTTGAACATGCTTTTGCTTGAACAATGAAGCATTTTTTTTCTAGGCCGCATTTTTTCTTTGCTATTTTCTATATTTATTTTTACTATTTACCATATTTTTTTCCATTATTTTAATTAAAAAGTAGAAGTATAGTGTAGCCATTATTCCAAGTATCCCCAATATTATCAATAATATCCCCGAATTATCAGTATCTCTAGCTTGGCGACACTGATGGCATTGGTAGTATCAGAAATTTTAGGCATCGGCAATATATTGTTGAGTATCACCAATGTATCGATATTGCTAATATTTTTGACCGTGTAAATTTCAGGTATTGCTTGTATCGCCAATGTTCAGTGATATTTTGATAATGTCACCAATGTATCGATATTGTCAAAAATTTATTTATAAAAAAGTTTCTAGGTTCATGGTTGTATGATGAAATACATGTTTATATGTGTGTATTTATATGCATGTATGGATGGATGGTTGATTGCGTGTGTGTGTGCACGTGCGCGCATGCATGGGTGGGTGGATGGATGCATGTATTTGTCATTGTGTATGTATGCATGCATGTGTGTTTGTCTGTATGTATGTGCATGCATGGATGGATGGTTAGATGTATGGGTCCACCATTTTCCCCATGTTTCCCCGAGTTAACGATACATGCCTTTAGGCCCCCATTAAAGGGAAACTTATTATTTGATTCATAAATATGCAAATTTACGTTTTTTTACTATTATTTGATTCCTAAATTTGCAAATATGTGTATTTTAGCATCTCCTCAAGTTTCATTAAGAAATTTCACTACTTTCCCCTTGTTTCCCCAATGTTTCCCTTAGTCAGTGATACATTTATGAGTATCGGTGATATCGATATATGCTTCCGTATCCCCAACCAACGGTACATGTAACGATACTAATACTAGTGTTTTAAGTATTGACGATATCAGATGATATATCCCACGATATATCTTGTATCCCACCCGTGCGATACGAAACACACTAAGTAGTGGGATATATCCCACATGTTTGATTCGGTGAGCATTTTCGATCATTTTTTTTTTCCTGTAAATCATGTTAAATCAGTGTCAAATTGTTACAAATCCATGATTTTTCATATTTTGCATGAAAAATCATAGACTGGGAGCTTCAATTTCGAGTTTTGGAGGGAATGGGCCGACTTGCGGAAAATTGAATTTTTTTTCAATTTCTCACAAATTGGTTGCAATCTTTGTATACAAGTATAAAATCAAACATGCACGTAACCTGATTTGGTGATTCTTCTTTTGCTTTTGAATGTATTGCTTGTGTTTCCACACATCTTCTTACATCTATAAATTATATGAATAGTTTTTGAATATACTTAGGGCCCGTTTGGCCGGTCGGATTGGAAGGGATTGGTTGGTATTGAAAGGGATTTGAAGTTAAATCCAGGGATTGGCCGGGCGTGCCAAACAGAGACGGTGATCCGATCCCAATCCCATGGATCTGGAGACAATCCACTGACAACACCGTCATTACATTTAAATCCCATCCAATCCATCCTAATACTTTCAAATTTGCCTAAGGTTGTGTTTGGTCTGATGGATTGGAAGGTACGGGAGGGTGCGATCCCGGGATTGGCCGGGCGTTGCAAACAGACTACCGATAGCAATCCAGGGATATAGCAATCCCATGGATCTCAAGACAATCCACTGACAACGCCATTATTACCTAGAAATCCACGCCATCCACCTTAATACCATTCAATCCCTTCCACTCCAACCGGCCAAACGGGCCCTTACATTAATTCAGTTAGACAATGCATAGATAAGGACCCCATATAAAGAAAACCTATTGTGTGCACTTGTTTTTTGTAATGTTTTGATTTATAAGTGTGTATTGAAGTTTTTTTTTTAAAACAATCACTGAAGTTTCATTAAAAAATTCGACCAATTTCCCAATGTCTCCCCATGTTTCCAACAACAACAATACATTATGCGATACAACCGATATATCCCATGCGATAGCCGATAGGTATCCGTATCCCAAGGGTGCGATACGTAATGCGATATTGATATTTCGAACTCTGATTGATACTACAAACACTTCGTAGCTTATGCTAAATGCAACGTAGCCTACTTTACACGTAGTGTTGTCAAATGACATAAGCGATCCTGAGCGATCGCACAATTGCACAAGTGATCGCATATTATTGTATTACTATTATTATTATTTTTTGAAAAACATAAAAAATAAAAATTGAAAAAAAGGCAAAAAAATGGGGAAAATCTATTTTTATTTATTTATTTATTTTTATAAATAAATACTTTAACTACTCCAATTTGGTTTTGTTTATCTATTTCAATTTTCTTACTATACTACCTAAGCTATAATAACTGATAAGTTAATAAACCATTAACCAGAAGATGTAAAAACCAAAAAATTAACTGTTCAATAACTTATTAATACAAATTTAGTAATTTTATTGATAAACAAATCTACAAACTGCTAATCTACTATATACATTGTTCCCTCTCCCATTGTGGCACATCACCACCATTATCATCGTCAGAGTCATCTCCTTCTTTAACGTATACTCATTTTCTTCTAGTTTTTCATCATCGGTTTGCACAAGTCGCTCATCCATGTCTAATGGTCGAGCTTCTTCCACGTCTAAGGGTTGAGCATCTGCCTGTACTTGTTCAGTCTTAATATTTCTTCTCCTTGACTGTTATTGGGCCTCATCCTGCTACTGCTCACCCCTCTTCTTTCCGATTGAGAACCTTCGTCAAGTGTCGATCCATAAGCGGCATCTTCAACTTAGGCCGTTGTAAGGGAATCGCCAACAAAGATATAGATCTTTTGTCTCCACAAGCTACTCACTATCTGCTTCTAAATCATCTAAGCTGATAGAATATTAGAATTCAGGCTTTTCTTACCTAGACTACAATCTTTCTCGCAGCTTTTAGTTATATTGGACGAAGACCAGGTCATTGAGTTTTTTTTTTTTCGAGACAATTTCTTCTTTATTTTTCGTGTGAATCTGCATAACATTTAGAAATTTCAATTTAAGCGTGAATTAACAATTTAGTATTGAAATTTGAAACTGAAAGTGAATTATAGAACTTCAAGTCGTAAAACTTACTGACTTGAATGTACTCAAGTTGTGCTCCCAGCCGCTTGAAGAACACGTGAGGCCAAGAATTCTCATGGCCAACTTTTGTAATGCCGGATCCCTCCTAGTCGGGTCAACTCTATACATAGACCCAACTCCCAAGAAATTCTATCTTGTTTTTCTTTTTCTGGATCAATTCTTTCTAAAGCGTCAAGAAATCCAACCATATGCATGCCGCAGTTCGATTGACGGACACAGAATACGACTGGATTAAGGATGTAGGCAGTCGAATACAGTGGGGATGATATTTGGCTGCCTTAATCTAGCATATATAATATTTAAGATGGGCTGGTAAGCACGTTCTTTATAGTTGAAGTGTTCCATGAGTTTGTTTATAGCCCTCTCCATTGCATCGTAGATATAGCCCATGGGTGGCTTTTCATCACCATCCACCAATTGCAACATACTAAGGGTTTTGATGATTTTAAGGCCTTTACCACTTGATTCCAAAATGATTGGGAAAGAATGGTTTGTTGGACTTTCCTTCAGCCTTCTTTGACCATGGTCCATTATTACAATCGGCCGACACTACAAAGGTTCTAAGTTTAACTTTCTTTGAATTTAACCTTTGTTGTGTTAAGAAAGCTGTTGCGAATTGGGTCATGACAGGACAAAGCAAATTACACCTAAGGTGGATTTTAATGTGATGGAGAAGAAGGGCATGCTTGTACATAAAACCCGTGATTCTCCCAACCATATCAATTACATTAAGATACAACCTACTTACATCTTCTAACATTAAATCAACATAATGTGCCACGCATGGTGTCCAAAATAAACGTTGCCTCTTCTCCATAAGAAGGCGACCAACGTATAATTAGCTGTGTTGTCTGTAATAACTTGGACAATATATCCTCAACTACCTCTTCAACTACACTATCTAACAATTTGAATAATCGGCTGTGTGGGAACGAGCCGATGCATCCACAGACTTTAAAAACACTGTCTCAGTTGGACAATTTAGAAGAAAATTTATTAATGTCCGACCGGCTCTATTGGACCATCTATTGGCTATCAACGAACAAACATAGATTTTCCAACTTTCTTTGTATTAGGAGATAAATTTTTTAGTAAACTCCACCTCCTTTTTTAGGCAACTCTTCCTCACTTCATGATAGGAAAGGGGTTTTCAATCTAGATTTAAATTGACCTATAGCTTTAATCATTACTTTGAAACTCTTTATCTTCACCATGTTAAAAGCTACGCTAGCTTGATATAACTACTTTGCAATGTATTGAATCGTGATTTTTCTATTATTCTTCTTATATTAGTTTTCTAAAGTGGTTTGGGTGGGTCCTTTGCCCTTATCCCTTTGGTTAACCACATATTCCGGATGTGGTCTACAACACCTATCCATAGGCCTATGCCTACATGCTCTTTTGTCGGCCAGCCTAGATCACCCTTTGGATGTAGGTGTAGATCCATTCAAATCTACTACATTGATGTCCTCATAAGCTTCTTTTCATAAATTCTTCTTGAATAGTTTCAATGTCATGTCCTTTTCGAGCATGCTTGTCCACGTATTTCATGATTTTCTTACGGATCTCTGGAGTAACATTAGGACATGTTCTCACATTTGCTCCCGCTGCATGCAAAAGTGTTGTTTATGCCCGACCAATACCACCAGAACTTATGAATCCACATATATCACACACTACCTATGACTTTTCACCAGTACTTCGATAGTGCCCATACTCCCAACCCAGGTCATTTGACTTCGGTTTCAAAGTAGATGATTGGGAAGAAGACATGATAACACTAGGTAGTAGGTAGTGAGTAGTAACCGTAGTGTACTAGTGTATGAGTAAGTGTGTATAATGTATTAGACAAACAATGAAAATATGAAGCAAACAAATAAGCTATATGCTAGCTACTCGCCTACTAGTTAAATACTAAGTACTAATTAACTAGTAAGCAGTACCTACTAAATATCAAATTAGTTACTAAATAGTAAATACTAAATTCTAAATCTTAAATGCTATTATAGTAATGTAGCGAGAGAGAGAGGGACAGAGTGTCTCACTATAGTTGTGGAGTTACAATTGAGAGAGAGAGAGAGAGAGAGAGAGAGAGAGAGAGAGAGAGAGAGAGAGAGAGAGAGAGAGAGAGAGAGAGAGAGAGAGTAGTTGTGGAGTGCCAATTGAGAGAGAGAGAGAGAGGGGGGGATAGTGGTGGTGATTTACAATCTTAAAATTACTTGAAATGAAGTCTTAGCTCTTGAACTAGGAAGTCTTGAAAGTTGAACCTCTCTTGAAGTCTTGAGTCTTGACTTTTGAATCTTGATGTAAATGTCTTCAATCTTGAATCCTTGATGCTTGATAAAATAAATGAATAGAATTAGAAATTAGAAACTAAGAATGAATGAATGATACTACTAACTACATAAACACAAATACACTTATATAGTTACAATAAAACAAAATAATATTGAACGTTGGGTGACTTGACTCTTGAGTTGACTTATTGTCTCTTGAGTCTTGAGAATGCTAATGAAAGAAATAGATTATACAAGTTAGAACTTAGGGTAGAGATTAGAAATAGATGCTAAGAAAGATTGAGAGATGAGATAAGAGTATGATAGTTGAGACTTGAGAGAATGAGATTAGAGAATAGATTAGAATAAGAGAATAGAGAGAGAATAGATTAGAATAAGAGAATAGAGAGAGAATAGATTAGAGAGTTGGAGAATTAGAGAATAGATTAGTGAAGAGAGAAAGAGAGTGAATAAGAAAATAAAAGAGAATTAGAGAATAGACATAGAAAGAGAGAGAGTAAATAGATTAGAGAATAGAGAGAGAGAGAGAGAGAGAGAGAGAGAGAGAGAGAGAGAGTCAATAAGAGAAGAAATGGAGAGAGTTGTCATGAATGTCTTATTGCCTTCTTGAAGAATGAAGAAAATAGGTAGTGATTCTTGTCTTCTTGCTTCTTGATCTTGCCTTTTAAGTGATATAGTAAAGAGAGATTATGAAAGAGATTAAGAGAGAATGAAAGTATGGGATTGGAGGGCTTTAGAATGATTTAGATGAGAGCAAGAGAGTGTATGAGAGTTTTGGGGAAGATATATTGCAAATGGACAAGGGGGGAGTGCCGTTTTATAGGCAAAAGGACTAGGGAAAAAAATATGCTCCACTGGTTAGATTTCTAACCGTTGGAGCATATGCAATCACATATACAACATATGGCATATGTGACCATCACATGTGCCATACGCTGATGGTTGTGTGATTATGCGATCGCTTTTGACAACATTGGTTACATACTACAGATGGATGATTGTTACGCTATACGCTACATACTATTTAAAACACTGTACCAGCATAAGCTATCGGTGTACTGGTAAGTGGTAACCATTGGAGTGCACCCCCTTATCAGCACAGACTTCTTTGAAATGGCCTGATCTTTAGGACGCCCCTTCATCCTAGTGGAGCATGTTTGATTCATGGATTAGATGGCATATATAGGACGCGGATTGCATCCTACCCCCGCCAGGCAGGGCTCTGTGGGGCCCACCGTGATGTGATTGTTTTATCCACGCCATTCATCAATTTTCTCAGATCATTTTAATATATGACCCTAAAAATGAGGCAGGTCCACAAATCCAGTGGACCACACCAAAGGAAGCTACAGTGATAATGACACCCACTGTTGAAACCTTTCTAAGGGCCACCGTGATGTTTTTTTACCATCCAACTTATTTATAAGGTCATGTAGACATGGATGAAGTGCAAACACAAATATCAGCTTGATCTGAGACTTCTCCAACTCCCAAAAAGTTTTTAATGGTGGAAGTTCAATCCCCACTTTGTGGTCCACTTAAGCCTTGGACCTGCCTCATTTTTTGGATCATATCTTAAAATTATCTGAGAAAAATGATGAACGGTGTGGATGAAACGCTTACATCACGGTGGACCCCATAGAGCCCTGCCTGGACAGATTACCGTCCGGGCGGGGGTAGGACGCAATCCGTGTCCGCATATATATACCATGGTGGGCCACACTCACAGAGACGATCACTCCCCCCTTGTCCTTTTGCAATATATCTTCCCCAAAACTCTCATACATGGATTAGTTTGGATCACCTCTACGATATTTGAGTTTGGATAGCTGCAGTTTCAAAACCTGCAATGCAGTCATTGCACCATTAATATTTCCATTGAACAATGGATCACAAAAGATGTGCTCTCGTTACACCATCATTATTTCCATGGAACAGTGGATCAAGATGAGGGAGGGGACAGAAAGGGCAACCGTACTCGGTTTTGGATAGACATTTGGAATGGGGAGGAAGCTCTGTGTCGCTTTTCCACGTATTTTCCGTATCGTGAAGAATCAGAATATCACAGTGGAAGCTTCTTATTCGATTAGAGGAGGAGCTGTGGTGTGGAACATGGTGTAGAAGATTTCTTAGAGATAGGGAAATTGAAGACTATGCTGCCCTTCTCAGCCGGATTTATAGCGTCAGCCCAAATCAACAGGCGCCGGACAGATTAGATTGGCACCTGGACAAAAATGGTAAATTCTCGGTAAAATCCCTTTATGGCCTTCTTGCAAGCAGGCCTTCTCCAAGTGTAGAGTACCCCCTCTATCATGGCTGGAAGTATCAAGTCCCCCCCAAAATTGCAGTTTTTGGTTGGTTGGCTGGCAAGGATACGGTGCTCACAGTTGATAATCTGAGAAAGAGGGGAATGACCATCACAAATATTTGCCTATGTTGTATGGCGCAAGAAGAATCGGTGGATCATCTCTTTATTCACTGTCAGTTTACATATCAGATTTGGTCGGCCTTCCTAGTTCGTTTTAAGATTCATTGGACCTTTCTGAAGTCTGCTCACGACCTTCTTCAAGCCTGGCATGGAGTTAGATGTGGGAAGCAAAGTTCTAAGCTTTGGAGAATGTCTATCCTGGCGGTTTGGTGGGCTGTTTGGGAAGAAAGAAATGGAAGATGCTTTAAAAATTCCTCTAAATCAGCCGAGGCTACTTTTCTAAGAGCGACACACCTCTTAATTGAATGGGCTTCTTCTTCAACTAATAGGCAGGATTGTAATTTTTTCTTTTTAGGAGCCCAACTGGTCGGCCATCTCAGCCGTTCAGTCTCCTTTCTTTTGTTTTCTCTCTTCTTTTAATACAATTTAGTTATCTTTCAAAAAAAAAAAAATGCGTCTTCAACTTTAGCTGATTTGAAATGTTGTAACCCATGTGATGTTCCGCAACATTTATTGATGCTGTTCAAGCTTACCCATTCCCTTGTAAACATTCATAATTCTGCTTTAGGTAGATAACCACATCAGTCTTACAATTTCAAATAGCTTTGGTTCATTAATTTTGGCATGCATTATACAATTTGTTCCATCATAACTTTCATGAGTCATGATAAAGGCATAACTGTATTGCAACCTTTTCAGGTAAAATCAATGTCCCCAAATGCGCTTTGTTCCTCTGTCAGTGACATTGGCTCCGTTGTGAGTATGGTCGACAGGATAGCAGGATCAGCACCTGGTAATGGGTCTAGAGCTGCTGTGGGCGAGGACTTGGTGGCCATGACAAAGTGCCGTCTGCAAGCAAGGAACTTCATGTCACAAGATGGAAGCGCTGCAACAAAGAAAATGAGGCGCCAAATGAGTGCCATGCCCTTAAATGTGGTTTCGTCAGCTGGTAGTGTAAATGACAGTTTCAAGCAGTTGGACAGTCTTGAGACATCTGCATTGGAGTCGACTGCAACATCTAGGATCAAGAGGCACAAGGTTGAGGTATGGTATTCACTTTTGAATTTCATCCATGAGATGTTGCTGCCTAGTGAGACGTGCTTTTCAATGGTGATTATCATCATTCGCTGCAAAATTCTCTTGATTTTATTTGACCGGAAATATTCTTTTAGCCATAGTTCCTCCTAAAGACCATGTGGACAACCATCTTAGAGGAGGTTTTGCCTCCAGCTTGATGGTTCAGCAAGAGTGTTGTTGCCAAATACCTGATATATGGCAAGTGGGTTAATGGATCCAGACTCCGTCTGATAAGTGGACGACTCTCACCTTAGCTGTATGAACCATGTGGCCTTGAAATATGTAGGTCTGATAAGTGGATGACCCTCACCTTAGTCAATATTCGTTGGGAAAAGTAGAAGGCTAGGATTTTCTTTTTGGTGTGATTTTCAATGGCAGGCCATCCATGGAGAAGACTTGAATAGTTTGGATTCACCGCTTCCCCATCATGTGTCGACTATTCGGCGATGAGCGCCCATGCCCGACCAGAGTCGGCCTCATTATCTTGTATTTGTTTTGAAAGTAAATTGCTGCCAATGACACCCTGATCCATAGCTCAAGTGGTAGACTGAGTGAAAGATACCTTGTTTCAACACTGAGGTCTTTGTATCGATCCCTAGTGGGGGTGGCTAACAGCGAAGTGTGAACTAACGGTGTTGTGTACTAACAAGCTAACAAAATAAAAAATAAAAAATAAAAAATGATGCCAATGCATGTTGGCTTAAAAACTGAGAGGCATGATAGAAATCTTGTATCCTTTTCTCCTGGTAGGTGGGTTCTATGCTGCTACTGCTGCATTATAGAAAGATCTTGGTTGTTCCTCATCAATCCCTGTGTCTTCCTAAGCTGACAGATGGTATTTCCATCTCCTGTTGCAGGCTAGCCATGCACTGCTGGAGGAGATCAGGGAAATAAACCAGAGGCTAATTGATACTGTGGTGGAGATCAGTGATGAGGATGTTGACTTGATTGCAGCTGATGGTGAAGGGGCCATCGTCAAATGTTCCTATAATGCCGTGGCTATCAGTCCAAACTTGAAGTCGCAGTATGCTTCAGCGCAAATGGTGAGCTTTGCTAATCTTGTACATGCAACAAGCACACATCCACACCATGTATTGATTCTGTGCTTTGCTTATGCAGTCCCCTGTCCTGCCGTTGCGATTGATCGTCCCCGCGAATTATCCAAACTGCTCTCCTGTGCTTTTAGACAAGTTGCCGGCCGAACTTAGGTAGGAATGGATCCGGAATTCATTTTCCCAACCTGATATGATCCTGTAGATGGACTTGCACAGGGGGGGGGGGGGGGGGGGGGGGGGGGGGGGGAGGCACGTGTGTGAGATCCATGCATTTCATTAGGTGGGGCCTTCTATGAATATGCCATGGCCCATAAATAGGGCGGTCCACTTATCTGCTGGGCCACACTTGTAGGGAAATTGATGGTTGGTAAAATAGATTGGCTCTCCATATTCAATATACATCTGTGGCTCACCTGATGAATAAACTGGCCTGATATTTGAGAGATGCATGTTCATGGAAGGTGGGTCTTGCATGTGTGCCAGCCACGTTCATGGTGATGAATCCCCTCCCATCTCTCACTTGTGGGTCCCTTTCATCCACACATTTTCATTGATATCGTTGCTTTCTGACATGAATTTAAATCATGTATGTTCACACAGTAAGGAGTTTGAAGACCTGTCAGTCAAGGCTAGGTTAAAGTTCAGTATATCACTCCGTGGCCTTTCGCAGCGCATGTCATTGGGGGAAATGGCGAGGACTTGGGACATCTGTGCCCGCAAGGTTGTCACTGAATATGCTCAACAGAATGGAGGAGGCAGTTTCAGCTCAAGATATGGTACGTGGGAGAAATGTGTGAGCGCTCGATCATGGCCATTGCTGGCATGAAAAAATGCAGTCTGTGGTGGCACAATTGCCCATTAGAGTCTGTGATAATGCAATTCAAAGGAGGATGCTGAATTCTAGATAGGCAAGATAAGATGTTAAGGCAGCCCAAAACCGTTTGGGACTGCAGTTTTAACCTACAATAAAGCATCTTGCACGGTTCAATTGTGCAAAAGGAGGGGGGGTTTTGACGCAGCCTCCGTTCCAAACTGTTTTTTGTTGTTTTAGATGCATTTACATGTGTCCATCCTTATTTGTTGTATAGCAATGTACGTTGGCTTTCTCCATGATTTAGCTTGAATACAAACTGTTTATGTTGTGCAAAATCTTGGAAAAGAATAGAAAATCTGCAGCAACAGGTGAAGTACCTATTTATTTTATTATTATTATTATTTGTTATTATTTTGGGTAAATAGATTACATTAAAACTAGGAAGAACTGCAAAAACACACAAAGGTATGCTATATAATACTGAGTAGACAGGCAATCTTTCACTAAGTTCTTGGAGAGTCCTGAACATTGGATTTTCCAAGAACATGTGAAAGGATTTGAGCCAAAGGTAAGTCGGTTGGGTTGGGTTGGGTTGGGTTGGGTTGGGTCGGGTTGGTGCTCAACCTTAACTCAACCCAAGGTTCCTATACCTCACCCCTAACCCAACCCAACCCAATCTCAGGTTGGGAATTCTCAACCCAGGCCCAACCCAAGCGGGCTTGGTCGGATTGGTCGGGTGTATACGTGCTAATATTTTCCTTATTACATTAGTTTATTATATTTCAATATAAGACTTATTTTTTGTATCTATGATTTTATTAATTATATATGTGATTATTCATCATAAAGAACATTTTTTTCTTTAAAAAAAGAAGCTAAAATATAGGACAACTAATTTAAAAGTCATGTAGCACAACACGCAATCTATTTGGGAGAGAACTCTAGCATATCTTGTTAGCTTGAGTCCTGGGAAATGACGTGGACAAACGAGACCTGACATCACTAGTGTGCCTTTGACGCAAACGATCCACGCTCAATTATAATTTATAAATAACTTATATATTGATTGGGTTCGGATTAGGTCAGGAACCGAGACCTCAACCCGATCCCAACCCAAGTTTTATTGGGTTAGTGTTTGTATAGCCCAAGCTTGAGATTGGACCCGATATATCCTCCCCGAGCCCAACCCAATGTCTAGTCAGTCACAGTTCGGTCAGGTTGAACCGCCCAACTTTCAGCCCTAAAGGTAAGGGAGTTTTGGAGGTGCCCGACAGCTTTGGCTGTTAAGGTTAACAGGTTAGGTTCGGGTCGGGTCCGATGGTACTCAGTTCAGGGTTTGGGTCTTCACAGGTTTCGTGTCCTTTCGGGTCGGGATCTTGTTCTTGAAGACCCTGAACCGGATCCAATTGGGCATCCATCGTGTATTGAAATCTAGGGTTTTAGTTGGTTTAGGTCAAATAAGAGCGTTCACCAGGCCTGGCCTACTTGATGGACGGCTTTAGATCACACACATGTGCCACATGCGTAGTAAGTAAATTTCTTAGATGCACGTGGCTTGGGAAATCTTGTTCTATTCCTAGACTAAACAATATATATTAAATGAGGTCTCACGTCCAAGCGGTTGGACCACAGGCACCTACCTAGTAGATAACTTCCAACCTGTTAAGTGTATGTGAAATCCAACCCTTCCAATTGGTTTGCCCCACCATGAGGATCGCATAATGCAAAAATCATCCCTATCTACTTATCAGGTGGGCCACACCGTGAAAACAACATGGTGATCCTCATGGATATGAATGAAGGGTGTGGTCCACTTGATGAGTGGATATGGGCGATTTTTGCACAAGGCGATCCTCGTCGCTGCACCAACCTATTGTATGGGTTAGATTGTCACTCGCACATGAAAGGTTAGAAGTTATCTACTGCTTGGACTGTAATTGCATTGGGATTCTCAGACAGGTTCATTCCATTGATGTTGACTGTTCAGTAGGTCTAGCACACATTTCATGGGCTACCAGGCAAAAATCACACTAATCTGACAAAACTTAACCGTTTGATCAATGGCCTTAAAAATGGACAGTCAAGATCATTCACATAATAATAGGTCTAAGTAACAATTTAATCCATCCATGTGCTACACAGCATCATGAATTGCCTATGATTCAAAAGAAATAACTTTTTTCAGGCAATCATAATCATCCCATCTATGGCTTGTAAAAAAAAGAAGCATGGCTACAGAAAACAAGGACAAAGTAAGGATGGATTAGATCATCCATTGAGTGGGACTTTTGCATGGTAGCCTAAGAGATTTGGTCCAAACTTAATGGACAGTTCAGATCAATTGTTTTAATTGACCAAGCACTATAACTTAGAGAGCACTGGAGCATTTCTCAATATTACATATAATATCACTGTTAAAACTAGCTAGATCTTACCTCGATCCGTATTGACCTGACCTGGCCCTTTTCAATGGGGTCCAACTTGATGAACTCGACCTGAATCCCAGCCCGACCTAAGATCTGAACCTGACCCAATTACTTGCCAGCTTCAGAGAATTGGACCTATTAAAATCAGGTAGGATCTATCGGGTACCTGCAGCTATTCATTGCTTAACAACCAATGACTGAGATTTTACTAACCAAGCCCCATGTACATCTTACTTGCTAGTAACATTGTTTCCTTAGCATTTTAAAATGTTGATATGAGTAGCTCAGGTGCCTTAAACTGTATATAGCCTGCACCCACACCAAAATGAATATTGCTAGAATACACGGCCTGCCTTGTTGCTTTCGATAGGTTAGGGACTTTAGCATTAAGAGCGGGGTCATCTTCTAATGATACACGGCCTCACCTTAACATTGGGTAGAAATAAATAATAATAATAAAATAATGATTCTTATATTTGGATACTTAGTATACCTTTGATCATTTAACTCATTTAAAAGAAAACAAAAAATAAAAATTCTTGGTTTTCACAACCTTTAAATAATCCAAAGATTGATATACTTCAATATAAGAAGTATCTTGGATATCCTACACAGACAGTTAGTCCAATAGAATCCTTTCTGTACAAGTCTTCGTGTATTTTTAGTCTTCACCAATTTTAACCGAATGCTACGGTAGAGGGAGTGTGGATGGTATATGCATCTATCTTAACATCAATATGTGTACCACCACCTTCGTGGGGTCCACTACATGCCATATCCATATCATCCAACGATAATTGATTCTAACAATTGTGACCCACCTCGTGGATAGCTTGGATCTCACCATGTGTGTCATAGGGAATGTGTGGTTTCTTGGGTAGAAGAGAGCAATAGGCAAGTAGGGATTAAAAATAAGTTAAGGAGGGTGTAGTTTTTAATTTTAGGGACTATTTGGTTGATGCCTAAAATGAGTTCATTTCATTTTAATTAATAGTAATTGTTTATTAGAGATCATATATTTTTTATAACAAATAAAAATAATCTTGATGACCGAAAATTATGTTGGCCAATACATTATTACGATTAACTAATATAAGATGAACCCATTTTGTAATATGTCTACCAAACAAACTCTTAGTTTTGACAGGAATTTTTTTATATAGAGATTTTGGGGTTTTAGAAAATAAAAAACCCAAAAAAATAACTTCATATATTTGTATTTATTTATTTATTTTAATTGGAGTTCTTTATGCTCTGGCAGAGTATGCCGCTTGATACGCAGGCATACAAAAACTGTACACGTGGGATACATTAGCTTAAAACAAATTGATTGGGGAAAAATCTTAACCTCTGATTCGTAGACACGTTGAAATAGGACCATTGGATTATTTTCATTAACCGTCCAATGAATGTCCACGAACCCAATAATCAGATAATCAAAATAAGCATTGGATATCATGATACTTGGACCGTTAATTTTGAAAGCTCGACTTGGTTGCCACATATGCAATTTCACGGTGCCTGCCTATCATTCATGATTCTTCGTTAAGATCTTTCTCTTATTTTAATCAATATTTGAAATGTATGCAATTTCACAGTGCCTGCCTATCATTCATTATTCTTCGTTCTCAAGCCCCAGTGTCAAAGATCTCTCTCTTATTTTAATCAATATTTGAAATGTAGAACTGCTAAAATACAACCTAACATGACTTACTATCTATTATTTATTTTATTATGTAAAATCAAACAAACGTACGTAGGACGAGATACACTACGTTTGACAACCGGGCGAGCTGCTGTTATAAGTCTATCAAGCACCTTCAATCATCACCGTTCAATCATGAACTAATGCTGATGATTTTCTCATGCCGAAGGAGTCGTGTCACATGTGAGAGTAGTTCAGTGCATTTGCTATTTTAGGTAGGAGATTTTTGAAAAGGCCGCTGTTAGAAATGCCCCAATGCCTAAATTTAGTTTATCTACTTGTTAGGTGGGCCTCACATATGCATTTAATATGGACCGTCGTTTTTTTGTTTTTTTGGGTTTACATGCACATGCAGCTCCACCTGCTAGTTTCCTGGATGAGGGTAAAGTGGGCCCATTCATTACTTAATGAATGAACGAAATCTCTTTCACATGCCACACCGATTCCTATGAGCACTTCCATGGAGGAAAGGTAACGGAAGCAACATTAGGGAGAGATTTCGATGTATTTAAATAAGATACGTGAAGACTAGCAGTTAGATTTGAGGTCAAATCCATGTCAGAATTTGTTTTTGTTTTTACACCGTACAAAGTGAAACTTGTCATATAAATGGCTTGGATCGCTGGAAGATTATCCAGATTGAAAGGCTAAAGTCCCAACACATCGAATTGCAATATTAGGAGATACATTGGAGCAAATATCAAGAAGTCGAGATACATGTCATTGGGTGGTCATGTTCTTCTAGAACATTGAAAAGTGTACCCGGGCATTTATGTTATTTGCCCGGGTGGCCCCGTTGGGTGACGTGGTTGCCATAAATAAGATATTTTAGCCCCAAATTCACTTTTTCATTTTTCCAATGATCGAAGCCATCTCAAAAATTAAGAAGTCATTTTAAAAAGGGATACAGTCCCATTTAAAACTAAAAGTTGGCTCACCTCTTGGCTAATCTGATCAATTCATTTTATTGGGACAACTGTGAACTGACGAAAGAGTCTTTTCAATTATATGTTTGAAGCTCTTTGTTGGCTATAACTACACTAACGTCGTGCATTAATTATGAATTTTTTTTTTTTTCAATATTGTTCATCTGCAATGGCTTTTGCCCTCAAACTTAGATCAATGACATGAAATTAAAATCCTTTATATGTGAGTGGGATAAATTTGTTTCAAGACAACTAAGTGGGCCTCACATAAAATGTGGATGAGTTCAAAATGTGGGGCCCTTAGGTATGAGCCATTTGGCCATTTCCTTTTTCATTATCAATTTTTTTTTTTTTTTTTTTTTCATAAGAGGGGAGAATTATGTTTTTTGGCTTCATTCCTTCTTCTTATGGTTCAAGTTGGTCGTAGTAATTAAGGTCGGGACTTGAGATCAACGATCATCTCCTTTTAAGAGGCACGTCATAGCTCTCTTCTCCTCTTCTTCATCTCCACGTACACAAATGACAATCAAACAATATGTTTTAGTTTTTTATTTTTATTTAATTGTGTATCTTCTTTCTTATATACCTATTTACTCCCTACTTAGGAGTGACAAGTTGATTAGAGCACCATATGACCTCTAAAACCAAGCCCAAGTCCAAGCCTAGTCCAACGCCCAATACAAGCCCAAGCCCATATAATTTTAGGATCACAATAAAGTAGAAAGGAGTGGACTAGAGGGGAATTAACACCTCGCTTGGTATATATCCTTATAAAAGATGGGCCCATCCACATGATGCGTCACCCGCCATGTAGATTCCCATGATATTTTACTGTGAGTTAGGTGAGGAGGCGAAAAAACCCTTGCCTAGGAAAACTTCTGGTGGTGAAATGACCGCTCTGTTGGGGATTTGCCTGTGGAATCACATAGATTTAGATGTAGGATAGCAATTCAATGGCGCCAAACACATACAAGAGAACACATAGATTTAACGTGGAAAACCCTTTCGGGAAAAAACCACGGCACAAAGCGACAGATCTCCACTATGAAAATAGAAATTACAAAGAGAGAAGACTTACCCGATTCGAACAACCTTAAATCTCACCCTTGCTACACCCTTTGATTTCCCTAGAACCCCTTTAGAAAGCTTTAGAATTATTTCACATACCCTAGAAAAACCCTAGGGACACCTACTTATAGTTTAGGCAACTTCCCTTTCTTCCCTTTCACATCCTTGTTGCGAAATGATTCAAAATCCGCAATCTTCACAAAATCGCAGAATGAATCTGCATAACCACGACCGGTCGAGCGGATTGCATGACCGGTCGAGCTCCACCCACGACCGGTCAAGCGCCACCCACGTGACGCAGGGGAGGACGTGAGGTCGAGCACCGTCTTCCTCAAGAGGATAAATATTCCGAATCCACGGAACTTCTCTGGACTCCTCACAGAGACTTCTCGAATCCACGAGAAAAGAGAGCAGAAAATAGAAATAAATTCTAAATAAATTCGAAATAGATTAATGAATAATTGATACCATTTTCTAACTGACGCAGGGGAGGACGTGAGGTCGAGCACCGTCTTCCTCAAGAGGATAAATATTCCGAATCCACGGAACTTCTCTGGACTCCTCACAGAGACTTCTCGAATCCACGAGAAAAGAGAACAGAAAATAGAAATAAATTCTGAATAAATTCGAAATAGATTAATGAATAATTGATAATTTTCTAATGTGTCTCCTTACACTATTAATAAAGAAAAGAAAAAAAAAAAACTAAAATTCGTAATTACCACAAATAGCAAAATTCTAACTCTAATAAAAATCCTAATTCTAATACAACTCTTCGAAGGCCTAGTTTCTAAAAATAAAAATTGCAAATAAACTTTCTCTAGAAGAGTCCCAGTATAGCTAAAAGTTATTTCTAAAAGGAAAGAAAATCTAAAACTCTAAAAATATTACAAAAATTCGGAATTACTAAAAATAGTAAAAAATTTCCTAAAAATTCGTTTTTGAGCTGAAAGCGCGCACTTTCTGACGAAACGGACAGATACGACCCACCTCGTGGGTCGGTTCACCTCAGATGGCCCGTTTCAGTAAAGATTGATAGGTTGTGCGCCCTGTAACGATACCCGGATCAAAAGTTATGGTCAATTTACGATCCATCTTCTTTTGGCCCAACCATGCTACATCAGACTCCTCCACTTGAAAAAAACTCGTCCTCGAGTTACGCAAGAGACTTGGCACATGAGTCTGAGATAACTTCCGACGTCGATGTTCATTAGCTCTTTTTATGTACTTGACATTAAGCTCTTGAGTTGACACAATACATGTACTCATGCTTTCCTTGACTTGACTAATATCGATTAGTTCCTTCACATCTGCCTTCAAGATCTCATATTTTTTCTGATAATGTGGGCAATTAGGCGGACTTGCCCCTGAGACGGGATCAACGTGATTTTGTATATCTTGTATGGGAGGTAATTTATTAGAGAGTTCATCGAGCACAACCTTCTTGAACTCCTGCGATACTGGTTTCAAATCCTCTAAGATATTCACAGGCTCCACATATTTTTTCTTTTCAACTAATGGATATATATTTCTCGTTTCCTCATATTGTTTAACAAAGGCCTGTTCAGTGATGAGATATTGTTCCTCCACTTTAGAAGTGTTGGGTTGGTTCTCCATTCCTATAGAGGTCACATGTTCGCCACTGATGAATCCTGTGGTCTGTTGCAAGTCTGTTTTGATGAAGTCATTTCTCGCGGACCAATAATAGGATTTTTCTGCATAACCTTTTACTGATCTACTATCTTGATAATAATTTTGGTTTTGTTGGAATAATACCTGATCGTAATCTCGAGGGAGGAATCGCATGCACAATAACTTCTTCATCCGCGACCACGTGCGAATTGGCGCCTTCATCTGTCTCGTTCGCTCGAGTTGAAGTTGTTCCCACCAATCTGAAGCTCTGCCCGTCAACTTGTAGGCCACGAGTTTAATTTTATTCTCTTCTACAATGTTCATGTAGTCGAAGAAACGTTCGACCTCAAGCAACCAATCGAGAAAGTCTTGGAAGTAGAGTTGGCCATTAAAATTAGGAAGATCGACTTTCATCTTAAATTCTTGAATCATCCTGTGGTTCATTGATAGTATCGCTCTACGATCAGTATAATTACGAATTCCAGCAATTGCTGGTGGTGGATCACCACCATGAACACGGAGTTGCCTTAGGTTTTTCGCCAAGAGATCCGTTATGCTGTCGATGGAAGCCTGCAGCCTTTGCATGGCTTGCCGATTCTCTTGTTGCGCTACTTCAAAAGTTGCCGCCGTTAAAGGTAAATTCCCTGGAGCACCGCCCATGGGATTGTTGCCCGACCCGTCGTTAGAAGCCATCGACCCGAGGAGAAACCTCGCTTTGATACCAAACTGACGCAGGGGAGGACGTGAGGTCGAGCACCGTCTTCCTCAAGAGGATAAATATTCCGAATCCACGGAACTTCTCTGGACTCCTCACAGAGACTTCTCGAATCCACGAGAAAAGAGAACAGAAAATAGAAATAAATTCTGAATAAATTCGAAATAGATTAATGAATAATTGATAATTTTCTAATGTGTCTCCTTACACTATTAATAAAGAAAAGAAAAAAAAAAAAACTAAAATTCGTAATTACCACAAATAGCAAAATTCTAACTCTAATAAAAATCCTAATTCTAATACAACTCTTCGAAGGCCTAGTTTCTAAAAATAAAAATTGCAAATAAACTTTCTCTAGAAGAGTCCCAGTATAGCTAAAAGTTATTTCTAAAAGGAAAGAAAATCTAAAACTCTAAAAATATTACAAAAATTCGGAATTACTAAAAATAGTAAAAAATTTCCTAAAAATTCGTTTTTGAGCTGAAAGCGCGCACTTTCTGACGAAACGGACAGATACGACCCACCTCGTGGGTCGGTTCACCTCAGATGGCCCGTTTCAGTAAAGATTGATAGGTTGTGCGCCCTGTAACGATACCCGGATCAAAAGTTATGGTCAATTTACGATCCATCTTCTTTTGGCCCAACCATGCTACATCACCACGACTGCTCGAGCATGACCCACAATCGGTCGAGCACCTCAGATCCTAAAAATTTATGCTCGCTGTACTTTAAGTCGAGCGGGCTACGACTAGTCGAGCCGCTCCCACGACCGGTCGTGGTTGACCCACGACTGGTCGAACAACACCCAAAAAACAGATTTAAGACTTTTTTCAACAATCTCTATCGACTCTTCAATCTTCAACCGTGTAACTCCTTCACCTTTTCTCTTATCTCTTCATCGCATCATAGCTTCAATCAACGCTTCTCGTGCACACTCCGTCCTTCTTTTACGGCATCGCCAAGCCTAGAGAAGTTACACAGAACTTAAACTTCTCTACAGGAACGATCCAGGTGAGCATGTCTGCCGGATCAAAATCCACAAGCTCAACCACCTTTGCTCCTGTCTTCTTAAAAGAAAAGAAGTAGTCTTCTTACCATCTCACCGCTACCCAATATTGCTTACTGGGGTACTTGCTCACAACACTGATAGCCTGTGAAATAATTGGTCTAATCCAGACCATGACATACACTGCCAACCGCATTCGAATAAAGTTCATGAGATATCCTACTTTTCCTCATCTGTTTTGGGACATGTCCTGAGGAAATCTTGAGAAGAAACGCGTAGGGAAAGTTCTGCGGCTTAACCTGGCCCATCACATCCTTGACCAATACTTACACACAAGGTATTCCTCCTGTGATTACCATAACCTACTCCTCCTTCAGTCTCAATGCCAAGAACCATCTTTGCAGCCCCCCGATCCTTCATCTATGAAAGAATCAAACCACTGCCTAGGCGACAGGTCGAACCACGACCTCCTGCAAAGTCTTTTCTCAGCCCCTTTAACTTCGAACGGTTTTGGTTGCTTCATGTAGACCTGCTCTTCACTTTCTCTTGCAGAAGTGCAGACTCCATATCCATCTTTCTAGCTCAAGATCACATTGGCCAACCAGCGCCAATCATGGATCTAATAGACACCTGCTATACCGTCGGCGCGAATATCTCTGAGAAGCTGATCCATTCTCTCTGAGCATAACCCTTCCCTACTAACCTCGCTCTCTATCTATGCTGTATCCTCCTGAAGATCCACTTGCATCCAACCGATTTTCAGCCCACTGGAAGCTCCACTCGCTCCCATATGTCGGTTTGGTACAACGAATCCATCACATCATCCATAGTCACCTTTCACTTCTCAGCACCAGGCTCATCTAAAGCCATCTGAGTAGAAGATGAATCCCCTGCGATATTGGAGTCGTCCATGTACCTCGCTGATATCCTGCGATCATGCCTTGTGATTCTTCTCACAGGTGACTGCTCTACCTGCTCTGTATCCCTGTCCACACGTCTCAGCCTTCCTGCCCTGCCTGCTCATGTGGCCATGCCTAACATGCCACACACTTGCAGATGTGGAATCTGCTACATCCACAGTGGCTCCACCTTTTGAAGTGCTTCTAATCAACCTGTATAAGTTACCAAGTCGTTGCGCTTTCGTGATTACCTGTGCCCCCTTAGATACCTTAAGGGCACCATCAATACCTGTGTACTTGCATCATTTTGCCTCAAGCACACTAAGAGAAATCAGATTCTGTTTTAGATCAAGAACGTGCCTGACATCAGTCAAGGTAAGCTCCACCCCATCAAACATCTTGATGCCCACCGTACCAATAGCGACAACATTACAGGCAATGTCATTGCCCATAAATACCTGTTCACCATCACACTCCTTATAGCTGGTGAACCAACTCCGATAAGGAGTCATGTGAAAAGATGCCCCTGTGTCTAACATCCACTCGTCCTTACGATCATCATATGACCGTCTAATCGAAGACACAGATAAAACATCATCATCACATCCATCTGACATGACAGCGTTGGCTTCCCTGCATGAGGCCTCAGAATCTTCCCTCTTTGATTTAGGATTTTCACAATCCTTCTTCACATGTCATTCCTTCCCATAGTTCCAGCGCTTTACCTTTCTTTTGCCCTTGCCCTTGGATTTGGATCTAGAACCTGAAGAACCTGTACCTTGTTCAGAATTCCTACCAACTGTAAACAGTGCATTAGAAGATGTCCCCATGTCACTGTTTAGCTGTCTCATAGCCTTCCCTTGAAAGGCTGAGATAACGGTGTCAACACTCAAGGTTTTATTCATGTTGCACATAGTGTCCTTGAATGACTCATATGACACCGGAAGAGAATTCAACAACATACATGCTTGTTCTTTATCTTTCATTACTTCCTCCATATCCAACAATTTGCAAACTAATTTATTAAAGTTGCTGATGTGAGTCTCCAGATCTCCACCCTCTGCCATCTTGAAGTTAGACCACCGCCACTTTAAGTGTAGGCGATTTTCAGAGGATTTTTTTTGCATAGACATCCTCTAACTTCGCCCATAACTTAGCCGCAGTTTTCTTCCTCATGACGTTGTAGAGAACTTCATTCGTGAGTCATAAATGGATCGATGATAAAGCCTTCTTATCAAGAGCATTCCACTCATCATCAGTCATAGTAGACTTCCGCTCCTCAAGAGCACCGTCTTCGCCTTGCTTGATTAAGGAATTCATCATCTTGATTTTCCATAACTCAAAATTATTTTTTCCTGAGTATTTCTCAATCTCATACCTAGCGCTCGTCATTATTATTAATATCTCAGATTCAGATCTGTGCCCCAACGATTGCTTTGATACCACTTGTTGGGGATTTGCCTGCAGAATCACACAGATCTAGATCTAGGATAGCAATTCAATGGCGCCAAGCACATACAAGAGAACATACAGATTTAACGTGGAAAACCCTTTCGGAAAAAAATCACGGCATAAAGCGAGAGATCTCCACTATGAAAATAGAAATTACAAAGAGAGAGGACTTACCCGATTCGAACAACCTCGAATCTCACCCTTGCTACACCCTTTGATTTCCCTAGAACCCTTTTAGAAAGCTTTAGAATTATTTCCTATTCCTTAGAAAAACCATAGGGACACCTACTTATAGTTTAGGCAACTTCTCTTTCGCATCCTTGTTGCGAAAGGACTCAAAATCAGCAATCCGCACAAAATCACGGAACGAATCTGCGTAACTACGACTGGTTGAGCGGACTGCACGACCGGTCGAGCATGACCCACGACCGGTCGAGTACCTTGGACCCAAAAAATTTATGCTCGCTAGACTTTGAGTCGAGCGGGCTACAATTAGTTGAACTGCTCCCACGACTGGTCGAGCAACACCGAAAAAACAGATTTAGGACTTTTTTCAACACACTCTTCCCCTGTTTTTGTCCAAAATTATGCCTCTTATCACACAATCAACCATCTACATGGCGACACGTGGCATACCCATTCCAACAACCAATCCCAGCCCTTAGGGCCTTCTTTAACCCTAGACTTTTTAAAAATGGCCAAATGTCACTCCAAAAACCTATAAATAGTCTATCCCATTTCATTTCTAAACTATCTTCTATCTCTTATTTCTTATCACTCACCATTACCAAAAGAGACTTAAGGAGGAGAAGGAAAGAGGGAGAATGGGATGTAGCCCATCCTCCATCCACTAAGGAGGAGAAGGATGAACCCATTTGGTAATCTGTCTACCAAACAAACTCTTAGTTTTGACAGGAATTTTTATATCTAGAGATTTTTGGGTTTTAGAAAATAAAAAACCCATAAAAATAACTTAACGTATTTGTATTTTTTATTTATTTTAATTGGAGTTCTTTATGCTCTGGCAGAGTATGCCGCTTGATACGCAGGCATACAAAAACTGTACACGTGGGATACATTAGCTTAAAACAAACCAACTACATATTGTGAAGCCACTGGAATCAGATTGATTGGGGAAAAATCTTAACCTCTGATTCGTAGACACGTTGAAATTGGACCATTGGATTATTTTCATTAACCGTCCAATGAATGTCCACGAACCCAATAATCAGATAATCAAAATAAGCGTTGGATATCATGATACTTGGACCGTTAATTTTGAAAGCTCGACTTGGTTGCCACATATGCAATTTCACGGTGCCTGCCTATCATTCATGATTCTTCGTTAAGATCTTTCTCTTATTTTAATCAATATTTGAAATGTATGCAATTTCACAGTGCCTGCCTATCATTCATGATTCTTCGTTCTCAAGCCCCAGTGTCAAAGATCTTTCACTTATTTTAATCAATATTTGAAATGTAGAACTGTTAAAATACAACCTAACATGTCTTATTATCTATTATTTATTTTATTATGTAAAATCAAACACACCTACGTACGTACGACGACGAGATACACTACGTTTGACAACCGAGCGAGCTGCTATTATAAGTCTATCAAGCACCTTCAATCATCACCGTTCAATCATGAACTAATGCTGATGATTTTCTCATGTTGAAGGAGTCGTGTCACATGTGAGAGTAGTTTAGTGCATTTGCTATTTTAGGTAGGAGATTTTTGAAAAGGCCGCTGTTAGAAATGCCCCAATGCCCAAATTTAGTTTATCTACTTGTTAGGTGGGCCCACATATGCATTTAATATGGACCGTCGTTTTTTGGGTTTCCATGCACATGCAGCTCCACCTGCTAGTTTCCTGGATGAGGGTAAAGTGGGCCCATTCATTACTTAATGAATGAACCAAATCTCTTTCACATGCCACACCGATTCCTATGAGCACTTCCATGGAGGAAAGGTATCGGAAGCAACATTGGGGAGAGATTTCGATGTATTTAAATAAGATACGTGAAGACTAGCCGATAGATTTGAGCTCAAATCCATGTCAAAATTTGTCTTCGTTGTTTTTTACATCATACAAAGTGAAACTTGTCATATAAATGGCTTGGATCGTTGGATGATCATCAAGATTGAAAGGCTAAAGTCCCAGCACATCGAATTGCAATATTGGGAGATATATTGGAGCAAATATCAAGAAGTCGAGATACATGTTATTAGGTGGTCACATTCTTCTAGAACATTGAAGAGCGTACCTGAGCATTTATGTTATTTGCCTGGGTGGCCCCGTTGGGTGATGTGGTTGCCATAAATAAGATATTTTAGCCCCAAATTCACTTTTTCATTTTTCGAATGATTGAAGTCATCTCGAAAGTTAAGAAGTCTTTTTAAAAAAGGATATAGTTCTATTTAAAACTAAAATTTGGCTCACCTCTTGGCTAATTTGATCTGTTCATTTTATTCGAACAACCGTAAATTGACAAAAGAGTCTTTTCAATTTTATGTTTGAAGCTCTTTGTGGCCTATAATTACACTAACGTCATGCATTAATTATGAATTATTTTTTTCTATGTTCTCCATCTACAATTGCTTTTTCCCTCAAACTTAGAACAATGATATGAAATTAAAATCCCTTATATGTGGGCAGGATAAATTTGCTTCAAGATAACTAAGTGGGTCTCACATAAGATGTGAATGTGTTCAAAATGTGGGGCCCTTAGGCACGAGCCATTTGGCCATTTCCTTTTTCATTATTATTATTATTATTATTTTCATAAGAGGGGAGGATGATGTTTTTTGGCTCCATTCCTTCTTCCTACAGTTCAAGTTGGTCGTAGTAAGGTCGGGACTTGAGATCAACGATCATCTCCTTTTAAGTGGCACGTCATAGCTCTCTTCTCCTCTTCTTCATCTCCACGTGCAAAAATGACAATCAAACCTTATGTTTTAGTTTTTTTTTTATTATTTATTTTTTAATTTAATTGTGTATCTTCTTTCTTATATACCCATTGACTCCCTACTCAGGAGTGACAAGTTGATTAGAGCACCATAAGACCTTTAAAACCAAGCCCAAGTCCAAGCCTAGTCCAATGCCCAATATAAGCCCAAGCCCATATAATTTTAGGATCACAATAAAGTAGCAAGGAGTGGACTAGAGGGGAATTAACACCACGCTTGGTATCCTTATAAAAGATGGGCCCATCCACATGATGCGTCGCCCGCCATGTAGATTCCCATGATATTTTATTGTGAGTTAGGTGAGGAGGCGAAAAAACCCTTGCCTAGGAAAACTTCTGGTGGTGAAATGACCGCTCTTCCCGGTTTTTGTCCAAAATTATGCCTCTTACCACACAATCAATTATCTACATGGCTATATGTGGCATACCCATTCCAACAACCAATCCCAGCCCTTAGGGCCTTCTTTAACCCTAGACTTTTTAAAAATGGCCAAATGTCACTCCAAAAACCTATAAATACTCTATCCCATTTCATTTCAAAACTATCTTCTATCTCTTATTTCTTATCACTCACCATTACCAAAAGAGCCTTAAGGAGGAGAAGGAGAGAGGGAGAATGGGATGTAGCCCATCCATCCACTAAGGAGAGAAAAGAGTGTGAGGAGAGGAGCTTTCTTGCCCAGGTCAGCCCAACCAAGTATTACCCTTAGCCGCTTGAGCCATCCAAAAGACTAATTTGACCTAGTCCAATTGATCTTCGAAATTACCGGTTCACCTACTCACTCATCTTTGGTCATCTTCATCCATACCTACATCTGCATTATGCATAATCATTTCTACTCCCAACCCACTTGCTTATCTAGTCAATTCGATTGTATGCTTTGCAGCTTGCCAAAATAATGGATCTTGCCCATCAAAAATTCAGATTGAGTGGTCTCTCGACCGCTTCTCCAAGTGAGTGAGTTTGGGTAGAGAAGTCTATCTCGATCCATTTCTTGAAGTAATCACCACATTGCTGCATTATATTTCACACATATTTGCATAATCTATGCATGAGAATTAATTCAATCTTTAATATTTTATTTTATCTTGTAAGTAATTAAAGATTGTACGCTTGTACTAGCAGGGAGTGTGCCTAACACATTCTCTCTTTGTCACAGTGGTCTCTTATCCAGAATTTTCAATCGCAGATCAGGAGTCATTTTAAGACAATGAATCCTCCAATTCCTTGACTTAAGGTTTCTACAATGTCTAGCTTAATGTGAATATCTGCGTAACTAACTAGTGGTAATTCCAAGTCAAATATACAACACCGCGAGTAAAAAATATACTTGAAAGCTTGCGAAGCTCATGTGAGTGTGATCCAGTGTCCACAATACTCCCTGCTTATTATCCAAGTAACTGTTGAGTGTATGCTCTACACCCCTACACCCCCCAAATTTTCCAATTCTGGTGTATCAGAAATCAAGTGTCATTTAATTTTCAATTTACTTCATTTACTTAATAGTGTGTTATATGTGTGTTATTTTTTTCTTTTTCTTTTATTACTACGACTACAATCTCTCTAAAATTTCATCATAGGTTGAGACACTGCGATTTCCTTAATGGTGAGTTGGGTTAAGTAGTAGCTTACTAATCAATTTCTGACGTTGTTTATAACTAGCTAGTTAAGTAAATAAAGCCATCCCAAACCCTGAATCTCTAAAAGTTCTAAAATCTCGTAAAGTAGAGACAACAGTACCTAATCCCTTTCCATCACCGATGTCCTTACCTAGAATCTTTTACTGTAAACTATATTCAGGAGTCGCATCTTAATTGAGGAATATTTGATTCTCTATTCTAAGACAATTTTGTGGGTCTGGTTGACCATAGATTGTAGGCATCTATCAACTAGTGGCGACTCTGACTATTCCAAATGTATCATTTTAAGTTCACATCACGTCTAATCCAGGAAATCAAAAGAGCATCCATGCCAACACCATGGATTATGTTCATGTCCGTCTTGTCCGGAGAACGTGAACACAAATATCATTGTAATTCACTATTCAAATAGGCAATAAGGATATGTTTGATGATGATTTGTGTCATCATTATGATTTTTTACCATGGCCAAATTAAACACGAGAATGATTGTCAAATGCAAATGTATTTTGGAGATGAGTAAAAGAATTGGTAATCATTGTACTTTTTCATTTTTAATCAACAATGATCAATGCATTTTGATGATGATTTGATATTGGAGTAATATAAAAATGTTATATTATGTTTTGATTTGGAATTTGGCCACGTGATGCACATGTGAGGATGCGGGCGAGCTAGAAATGATTGGTCCCGGTTCAAACCAAAACCACCGAACCCTGATGTCAAGATAGATTAGTGCTTGGTTTGGAACACAACTTACCATCTATTGAGCCAACTGTCGAGTGAGATATTAGGAGATTTGTGAATGTTGAAGATATTCCTCCAATGCGTCCTTTTTTTCCTTAAAAATCTAAGGACTTTCAAAGGTGTAACACCTGTTTGATTGAGTGAAAATAAATTAAAAATGAATATGGAGAGGGGGAACTTACCACTAAAGTCGGAATCGCCGATTGACTTCGCTGAGAGCAATGGAGTGCTGCGTAGAGCAATGCGTTGATAGGCGATGATCGATCAATACCAAAGATTATAAACTACTATCGACCTAGCTTACAAGCGTAGGTGGACGATTCTTAGAACTAAAGTACAACTACAACTAAAGTACAACTACAATTAAATGACTGAACAACTCCTAAAAACTAAGGATAAAAGTAGTTTAGTGCTTATGATTTGATTGAGCTGTTATAGTTGTGGATGTACATCTTCGACGTGGTAATTTCTGATATTGTCAATTATAAAGTAGTGGTTACTTCCTTTTGATTGTGTTTGCCAAATGCATTATTCTCTTGTGAATAATTTCTAGCAAGTTCTTTAGTGGTGACGCAACCCTAATGATCATGAATCCTTATCTTGAAATCACGAGCTCAGCCTGCCTATTTAAATATTTTCTTAGTAGTATAATATTTTCCGTATATTTCATACACAACATAAAAGATCTAGATATTGTCCCAAACATTACGATTTTACTACGGAAAAATCAAATTAAAAAATTAACGATAAAATGTGGGTGACTTGTGCAATTACATGCAAAGTAATTTATAATCATTACACATATCCTTTAATTTCCCAGAAATTTTGGCAAAAAATCAGGCCCTACCAAAAAAAGGTTTAGCATGATAAAACAGCTAGCTAGAGTACGTTTTATACGGTTACGGAAATTTCGGCAAAAAATCAGGCCCTACAAAAAAAAAGTTTAGCATGATAAAACAGCTGGCTAGAGTACGTTTTATACCGAGTGTTGCGGAAATTTCGGCAAAGAATAAGGCCCTACAAAAAAAAGGTTTAGCATGATAAAACAGCTAGCTAGACTACGTTTTATACGGAGTGTTGTCCGTTGGTTGAATATATATATATATATATATATATATATATATATATATATATATATATATATATATATATATATATATATATATATATAAAGGGCAAAAGGCCGTTTTGTAGTTTTGGCAGGTTCCTCTTTGAACTGGAAACGGATTGGCTACTCCCCTTGCCACCAGCCAATGGCTGGTGGTCGGTGCTATGTGGGATCCACCATGATGTATGTGTTTCATCCATGCCGTTCATCTATTTTTCCAGATCATTTTATGGTATGAGATCAAAATGGAGGTACATCCCAATATCAATTGGACCACATTACAGGAAACAGTGTTGAATGAGCGTCAACCATTAAAAACCTTTTCGGGGCAATAAAAGTTTTGGATCAAGATGATATTTATTTTTTTCCTTTCATCTAGGCCTTTATGATCTAATCAACAGATTGTATGTTGAAAAAACAGTACAGTGGGCCTTAGGAGGATTTTAATGGTAGATATTGAATCACTATTATTTTAATTCCTGTGGTGTAGTCCACCCGAGATATATATCCCTATAATGTTTGGGTTCAAGCCCTAAAATTAGGGGTGTACACGGGTCGGGCCGAGTCGAACTGGCCTCAGCCCGTCTAGGCCCGTTCAACAGCCACACAAGGCTCGAACCCGACCGGGCTTGGTCATCGGGCCAACATCTTCAGTCCGAACCGGGCCCGACGCGAGTTCGAGCCGAGTTCGGGCCAGTTTCGAACATTCGAGTTCGGACTAGTTTCGAACCTGAGTTCGGGCCAGTTTCGAACCTTATAGCAAGTTTATGGGAAGGGCTTTGGCAGGTAATCTGCGTCCCATTACAAGGCCCTCGATTAACAGTTTAGATAGTTGAAATATAAACTCCACAAAAAATCTAACTAGTCAGGACATTTACATACATTTGATAAAGCATAAAACAAAACATTTTATACAAATTAAATACAGTCATACACGGGTCGGGCCGGTCGGGTTGGGTCGGGGCGAGTCGGATTTCGGACCGAGTCGGGCCGAACTGGGAGGTATCCGAACTCGGCTTGAACTCACTTTCGGGCCTTAAAAATTGGCCCGTCCTGTTCCAAACTCAGTTTCGGGTCGGGCCGAGTCGGGCTTTTTCGGGTCGGGTCGAGTGAGCTAACCGGGCTAGCCCGGTTTGTGTACACCCCTACCTAAAATGATATGTGTAAAAATGAATGAAAGAATGGATGAAACACATACTTCATGGTGGGGCCCACAGAGCACCGACCACTAGCCACCGGGCTGTTGGCACGGGGGGTAGCCAATCCGTTTCCAAATTAGGGGAGGGGATTTAGGTGTGACCTCAGATCCACCGAGGTCGGTGAGACCCCTCACCGTGGAGCCCACTGTGATGTATGTGACAACATCCACACCGTCCATCCGTATTAGAAGCTCATTTTAGGGCATGATTCAAAAAAATGAAGGAGTTCCAAATCCCATAGGGACCATAGTACAGGAAACAGTGGTGATTGACCATTAAAAAACTTCTTGTGGGCCATTAAAGCTTTGGATCGACATGATATTTGTGTGATCTCTTCATCTGAGTGTTTTTGACCTTATCAACAAGTTGGATGACAAATAAACATTCGAGTGGAATCCATGAAGTTTTTAATGGTAGAGATTCAATCATGACTGTTACCTATGGTGCGGTCCACGTACGATTTGAGTCAGATTCATTTTTGGTATAATACCTTAAAATGAGCTTTCAAAATGGTTGGACGGTGTGGATTTAAGAAACATACATCACTGTGAGCTCTACAGTCAGGGGTCCGGTCCGGGGTCTCACCTAATCTGCTCCCGTTTGGTAGTACAGTCCCCCACTTTCGTGGCCTGAAGAAATGGACGCGGATTGTCTACTGACGCGTCAGTACCAAGGTGGCTACTGACAGTGCTCTCTGGGCCCACCATTGAAAACTTTGTACGGCCTACTGTAATGTTGATTAGGCCTGTATGAAAGGAAAACACAAGTATCAGCTTGATCCAAACCGTTTATGCCCCTGAAGTTTTTAATGATGGGCATTCAACCACAACTATTTTATGTGGTGTGGCTCACCTGACATTTGGGTCTACATAATTTATGGGACTACCCCTTAAAATGAGATGGAAAAATGAATGGACGGTGTGGATAAGACACATACATTAAGTTGGCCCACATAGCTTTTCCAGCAACAACCAACTCAAGCCGATTTCTTCCAGGTACTTGTGAACATAGGTTTTCTAGAATACGGCCCCAGCTTATTATAATCCGATAGATGGCCTACAGCTGTCCGATTTTGATTATTTTCAATTATTCAAACCTATGTGTACTCCAAATACGAAAAATCTCATATTGAATATTTTAAAATATTTATTAGAGAATAATTAGGTTAACCGTTCACATTCAAACTTAGAAAGCCAACTTATCAATGCATTGAAAATATCAACCTTAGGAGATTGTAAGATGCAATTGTTTGTGTTCGTTTTCATTCATGATTCACCTAAACTGGGACCCATTTATTTAAATTATTTGTACTCTATATGTATGCAATTTGAAGTTAGTATGTGTGCAAAACTTTGAAATATTCAATCTCATTGCGCCAACTGCATTATCATTTCTCTGGCCGGTATCCCTGTTGGGAGCTGATTGCCTTTGACACCTGGCACAAAGATATCTCTGTGCCTGGGGCTACGTGGGGCCACAGAGATGTCGGTGACAAATCCACTCCGTGCGTCCATATGTTTTGAAAGGCTAGATAGGATATAACTCTAAATATCCAATAGATCCAAAACTTAAGTGGGCCATACAATAACAGCGTCCAAAATTGAAACCTCCTTGGAGCTGACCATGATCTTTATATGCCATCCAAACCGTTCATAGAACTATTAATATTCAGATAAACATGTAGGAACAAATATCATCATGATACAAAACTACTGTCACTGCCAAGCGTTCAATCCCCACTATTTCATGTGTTATGGCCTACATGAGTTTTGGATTGCTTGATTTTTACAATCTTGTCCTACCGTGGTCTTTCAAACCTGATGAATGGACTGAATTTTTTTTCTCTATGAGGTCACACGCAAGCCCGGTGTAGACACCCCAATCAATACGAGAGCAAGTCACTCATCATTTTAACTAACTTGGATAAAGGTAAACCATTGAACCATCACAAGAGTTGGACAAATACACAGTTGATACGATCATGAAAGTAACAGATGGACCCGATCAATTGATCGAAAGGACCCTAATTGATTCGTCCTCAGTTTAGCTACATGGGTTCCCCAAAAATGGAAGTGTTAAAAACTCACCTAGCCTGGCAAGGAAGGGTTCTTAACGTGACCCAAGAGAGACCAACGGTCTAGATCGGTGAACCCAAGATTGAAACAATCAACTGTCCGTACAAGTTGACCACAAAAGTAGTGTACATCGAGTCGAACCGAGTTGAGTCGGCCTCAGCTCGACTTGGCTCAGCCACTAGCTGACCTCAGCTAGAACTCGGCTCGGCTCGGTCCTCAAGCCTGACTAGCCAGCTCGGCTCAGTTTGGTTAGCAGCTCGGGCCAGTTCGAGCCAAGATCGAGCCGAGTTTGCTTACGCAACATTTTCACAAACACATGGATCGCACTTTTAAATTTTCACTGAATGTAAAACACAAGCAACAATTTTACAAGTATTTCATCAAACACCTTGTAAGCAACATCAAAATCAAGAAAAAAATGGATTCGTTTGATGAAACATACCTTCCTTACCACCAGCCGACACTTCATTGAGTTATTTCATCAAACACTGGTGAACAACATCAGAGAATATCAATTGCTCTGTTTTTTGTTTTGCATTTACTTCAATTACACATATTCATTTCTAAAAATTCCTGTTGAAACATCAGAGAATATCCATTTCTTCTTCTTTTTCTATTCTTTTATCTATACCACCTAACCGAGTCAATCTGAGTCGATCCGAGTTGAGCCGGGTTCGAGCCATATATCAAACCGAGTCGAGTCGAGCTAGGGCCTGCTCGAACTCATTTTCGAACTCTAAAAACCAGCTTGACTCAGATCAAACTCAGCTTCGGATCGAACTCAACTTCGAATCGAGCTGATTCGAGCTTTTTCGAGCCGAGTCGAGTGAGTTGACCGAGCAAGCTCGGTTCGTGTACACTCCTACACCAATGCATCAAATCAGACCATATACAGTGACAGAAGTTGATCAAAGTCGATCAGTTGGGTCCCTGGAGCTCATCACATGCAATTATCAGAACTAATCTTTAAAAAAGATGAGCCACATGGGGCGCAGATCTTAAATGCATACTTCAACTCCAACAACCCTGAAATTATCTCCCCAACAACTGGGACCAAAAAAAAAAAAAGAAAAAGAAAAAGAAAAAAGAAAAAAGACAAAACAAAACCTGACAAGCGGTTCTTCGCCTAAATTGACTTAAAAGCATCCATTATTGAAGTATTGCAGGATGGGAGAAGGGATATCATTGAGGACATCTGATTATTTCTTTTGTACACAAAAAGAGTATATATACGAGTCTTTCAAAGTTAAACTGCATCTGCATCTGGCTTCATACATTCCCAAGATCAATACTACTTTTACATATTCACTCCTTGCTAAACTCTTACTCAGCCTACTTTCTATTTTTATATTTTCACTTATCCGGATAGTCGAATCTCCATGTAGTAAAGAAAAATGTGATATGTGATATTACTGAAGTTTGGTTAAAATTCTAATAAAAAACCGACAAACCTAAAGTAAAGATTGCACAAACTCAAAAGTAAAAATCGCACAATGTGCGGGCGAGAAAGATACTTAACTCCTCCTTTCATATAATCAAGGCCTTTACCCAGGAATCTACTATTGCAGATCAAACCATAGGAGTCGTTCAAAATTGAAAATTTTAGGATCACCCCAATCAAATGCTATTCTACAATGTTTAGTTGGCCATAGATCTATAAGCTGGTTTCAGCTAGTGGTAACTTCATATATCATTCCCATAACATTGTCCAACTAAGGAGAAAAAAGGTAGCTATATCCGAATCAACTTAAAAGACATTAGTGAGTCTGAATTGCCTAGTAGTCATCGAGTGCACCTGCTTGCATTCGTGCACCATGGGGGCGGGATTGTTTAGTGAGGCACTCACCAAACCATTACTGTTGTGTGAAGACTCTATGGTGCTCACCATGATTTATGTGTTTTATTCACTCCATCCATCTGTTTTTCTAACTCATTTTAGGGATGAGCCCAAAATTGAAGCATTCTAAAGCTTAAGTGGACCACACCACAGAAAATAGTGGGGATTATAATGTGGACCGTAGAAACCTTCCTAAGACCCACAATGATATTTATTTGCCATCAAACCTGTTTATAAGGTCAGACAGACCAGGATGAAGGGAAAACACAAATATCAACTTGATCTAAAACATTTGTGACCTTGAGAAGTTTTTACTGATGGGTGTTCAATCACTACGGTTAATTTTCAGTACTGTGGTTCACTTAAGCTTCCAATCCCCCTCAATTTTGGGTTCATGCCCTAAAATGAGCTGGCAAACAGATAAACGACGTGGATATAAAGCACATACCTCACCACAACATTGCACAGGGTAATGTGGACAACGCCACCTAATCTGCATCGGGCTGAAAGAGCTTGAGGGGTAGAGTTGTACATGAGTCGAGTTAGCTCGGTCATCTCGCTCGACTCGACTTGGAAAAGCTCGCCTTGCCTCAGCTCGACATTGGATTCGGACTGAGTCGAGCTAGTTTTTGGAGCTCGAAAAAATTTGGAGTTGAGTTTGAGCTTGCCTGAGCTTGACTCGACTCGGATCGAACCTCAACTCGAATCAACTCGGATCGAATCAGCTCGGTGACTCGGTTATTTTGATATTGATGTTGCTTGTCGAGTGTTTGATGAAATGACTCAACGAAGTGGTGTTTCCGGTGTGTACATTCTCCGTGGGATCGGTTGGTGGCAAGGAATGAATGGATACGAAACAAATCACTAAAAAAATTTATATTTTAAGACTACCCTCATATCCTGATTTTGATGCCGCTCGCTGAGTGTTTGATGAAATACCTGTAAAGTGTTGTTACCATTTTGTATTATGTGAGAAATTGCATATGCACTCTATACATTTGAGAAAATGCTGTAGAGGCTCGAATTGGCCCAAGCTGCTGATGAAACCAAGCCGAGCTACCTAGTCAAGCTTGAGGACCGAGCCAAGCTGAGTTCGAGCTGAGGTTAGTTATTGACTGAGCCGAGCCGAGCTGAGCTGTGCCAAGCTCAATTCAGTTCAACCAATGTACAGTGAGTAAGGGGTTGCATGAACAACCGAAGTGAGGTCACCAAGTTCTGTGGGACCTATCATGATGTTTGTACTGTATCCACACTGTTCATCCATCTGAAGAGACCATTTTAGTGCATGAGCCAAAGAATGAGGCATATATAAAGCTCAAGTAGACCCACCACAGAAAGCATTAGTGAAAGTGATGCCCACCGTTGAAACATTCCTGAGCCCCCATGATGTTTCTTTGAGATCTAAACACAGACATGGACGAAAGTAAAACACAAATATCTGGTTAATTAATCGAAAACTTCTGAGCTCTAAGAAGGTTTTAACGGTAGCAGGTGTTCAATTCCCATTGTTTTTTGTGGTAGGTCCACTTAAGCTTTGGATCCGCTCACGTCCTAAAATGATCTCTCCAAATAGATAGACGGTGTGATACAACACATACATCACAATTCAGTAGTGATGTAGAGCGGGTCGCGGACAATTACATGGCAAAGATGGATCAGAAACGGCCCGGTCGGTGACAGAAGTGATCTGGACCATCAGACCTTAAATCAGGCGTATCTCGCAATCCGGGATGAGTTAACCGACGAAAAATATATGATTTTGGGGTAGAACGAGCTACTTTAGCCAACCAACCCTGCTATGCCGGGTTGCGACACTCGGAATTGCAAGAAACCCCTGATTTGACGGTCGTTTCCCTGTTTCAATTTCGTTTTTACTATAAATAGTAAGTTTTAGTTTGCTTATAACTCTTCATCCGTCGGGCTTTAGGAGTTGCGCCCAACGTGAAAAGAGCTTAGAATAATTAGGAGAACGGGTTGGTGAAGCCAAATAGGACACTTACTATTTTTGGCCGAAAACCTTGCGCACTAGTAGACATCACGACCGTCTATAAATAGTAAGTTTACTATTTATAGTAAGTCGCGAATTCTAGGAGTCCTAGTTGTAGTTTGATTCTGATTTCTTTCTCATTGCTTAGTACCCTTATTTAAAGGGTTGTGAACTCGTTTTTATGGATTCATTAAGCTATTTCGAATTTATTTAGAATTTATTTCTATTTTTTACTCTCTTTTCTCGTGGATTCGAGAAGTCTCTGTGAGGAGTCCAGAGAAGTTCCGTGGATTCGGAATAGTTATCCTCTTGAGGAAGAAGGTGCTCGACCTCACGTCCTCCCCTGCGTCAGTTTGGTATCAAAGCGAGGTTTCTCCTCGGGTTGATGGCTTCTAACGACGGGTCGGACAACAATCCCATAAGCGGTGCTCCAGGAAATTTTTCTTTAACGGCGGCAACTTTTCAAGCAGCGCCGCAAGAGAATCGACAAGCCATGCAAGGGCTGCAAGCTTCCATGGACCACATAGCGAATCTCTTGGCAGAAACCCTAGGGCAACTCCGTGTTCCTGGTGGTAATCCTCCACCACCAATTGCTGAAACCCGTAATCGCCCTGATCGCAGGATAATACCAGCAGTGCATCCAAGGGCCGTCACTGAGGACGGGGGTTCCAGTGAAGAGGAGATCGATGACGTGATCTTCTAACACCCCAAGCAAGGCGGCGATCGGGTAGATCGAGACTTCAAGATACGGGTTGATATTCCTAACTTCAATGGCCAGCTACACATTGAGGATTTTCTCGATTGGCTTTCTGAAGTTGAGCGATTTTTTGACTATAGGGACATCCCTGAAACAAAGAAGGTCAAGCTTGTGGCCTACAAGTTGAAAAGAGGAGCTTCAGCTTGGTGGGAACAACTGCAACTCGCAACCAGGCAGATGAAAGCACCAATCCGCACATGACAGCGAATGAAGCAGCTACTACTTGCCCGATTCCTCCCTAGCGATTACGATCAGGTATTATTCCAACAATACCAAAATTGTCGACAGGGTAGTCGGTCGGTGAGAGAGTACGCAGAAGAATTTTACCGCCTATCGGCGCGCAACGATTTGGTCGAGACTGAATCGCAGCAAGTCGCCCGATTCAACGGTGGATTGCGTATGGCGATCCAGAATCGGGTCCAGATGCAGTCCGTCTGGACAATGAATGATGCGATCAAGTTGGCTACTCGGGCAGAAGCGCAACTTGAACGTTCTAACACACGGGCCTATCCTACTGCGAGGATCACTGCGGCAGGTCCACCCTAGGGAGCTCCACAGCTTAAGGGGAAGGAGCCCGTAGGAGCACGCACTCAACCTCCTACGTCTGAGAACCGAGATCAGGGAAGCGGGCAAGCTAGACCCCAAAGGGGCGTATCGACTGCCGCTGGTCCAAGTACAATCCCGAACCCTTATGCTCGGCCAAGGCCTAACAACTGCTATCGTTGTGGCCAGCCCGGCCACCTGTCAAATACTTGTCCCCAACGAAAAGTGGCAAACCTCGCGATTAATGATGGGAGTGCTGATAACGCTTATGAAGATCCAGATATTGAAGAACAGGAGCATACCGCCGAGGACGAGGTAGATGATTCAGATTGGGTTCAGCAAGATCACGGCGAGTCGCTCGTCGTGAGGCGGCTATTATATGCGCCAAGAAAAGAAGTGCATCCATAGCGGCATAACATCTTTCGCACTAGGTGTACGGTGAATCGAAAGGTTTGTGACGTGATCATTGATAGTGGAAGCAGCGAGAACATCGTCTCCAGGGGCATGGTGGAAAAATTGCAATTGAAAACAGAGCGTCATCCCTCTCCATATACAATCGGTTAGATCAAGAAGGTCAGTGAAACAAAGGTAACTGAACAGTGCACCATATCTTTTTCAATTGGCAAACATTATAAGGATGAAGTAGTATGCGATGTGGTTGACATGGAAGCATGTCACATACTACTCGGTCAACCCTGACAATCTGACCGTGACGTCACTCATAAAGGGCGAGATAACATATATATCTTTGTCAAGGATGGCCGGAAGACCATATTGGCCCCTATGGATCTAGAAGGACTACCTGAAACTTCTAAAGTGGAGGGTCGTTTTCTCTTAACCATTCGGGACTTCGTGGAAGAATCCAAAGAAACAGGACAGACTTATGCATTAATTGTAAAAGGGGAAGAACTCGAGCCTACTATCATCCCTGAAAAACTAAGGCCCTCGTTACATGAATTCCAAGAAATCTGGCCCGAGGACCTTCCCGATGGGTTACCCCCTATGCGAGATATCCAACACCATATCGACCTTGTCCCTGAGTCCAGTTTACCTAATCGTCCTCATTACCGAATGAGCCCGAATGAGTCGAGATTCTGCAGGGACAAGTGGAGGAACTGATCCGTAAGGGTTTTATTCGAGAAAGCATGAGCCCATGTGCTGTACCAGCTCTGCTAACTCCAAAGAAAGATGGGAGTTGGCGCATGTGTGTCGACAGCCGGGCCATCAACAAGATCACCATAAAATACAGGTTTCCTATACCACGGTTGGATGATATGTTGGATATGCTAGAGGGCGCAAAAATATTCTCTAAATTGGACTTAAGGAGCAGCTACCATCAGATTCGAATACGGCCGGGTGATGAGTGGAAAACAGCCTTCAAGACCAAGGAAGGATTGTACGAATGGATGGTCATGCCTTTCGGTTTTCTAATGCGCCTAGCACATTCATGAGGTTGATGAACCAAGTTCTGAAACCTTTCATTGGGCGGTTGTTGTGGTTTATTTTGATGATATTTTGATATACAGTCAAGACGAAACCACCCATATGGAGCACCTCAAGAAGGTCCTTCAAGTGCTCACTGAAAATAAACTGTACCTCAATTTAAAAAAGTGTAGCTTCATGACTGATAGCCTATTGTTTCTGAGTTTTGTGGTTACATCCATGGGCATTCGAGTGGATGAGGAAAAGGTGAAGACAATCAGAGAATGGCCGGTTCCCAAAAATATTCACGAAGTACGAAGTTTCCATGGACTAGCGACATTCTATCGTCGGTTCGTGAAAAATTTCAGTAGCATTGTGCCATGGATCACAGATTGCATGAAGAAAGGGCAGTTTCAGTGGACTGACGAAGTCGACAGGAGCTTTGCAGAAATCAAGCGCAGATTATCCACGACCCCGGTTCTTGTACTTCCCAACTTCGACAAACTGTTTGAAGTCGAATGTGATGCCTCATATGTCGGGATTGGGGGAGTTTTGTCTCAAGAAGGTAGGCCGGTAGCCTTCTACAGTGAGAAACTTAGTGATGCACGCAAGAAGTGGTCTACATATGAGATCGAGTTGTACGCGGTGGTCCAGGCACTGCGACACTGGCGACATTATTTGATTCAAAGAGAATTCATACTTTACACGGACCATCAAGCCCTCAAGTTTATTAATAGTCAAGCTAACATTAACCGTGTGCATGCTAGATGGATCTCATTTTTGCAGGAATTCACATTCGTGCTAAAGCATAAGTCAGGGCAACAGAACAAAGTAGCCGATGCGCTGAGTCGCCGTGTAACTTTGTTAGTCACTATAAGCAATGAAGTTGTCGGGTTCGATCGCCTCAAAGACATATATACCGACGACGACGACTTCAAGGACGCATGGGTTAGAGTCAGGAAGGTCACCCCGGTGACTTACATATACAAGACGGGTTCCTTTTTAAGGAAAATCGACTATGTATCCCAAAGAGTTCGCTAAGGGAACAGATAATCCAAGAGCTACATGGAGGTGGCCTCAGTGGACACCTTGGGCGAGACAAGACGCAAGCTCTTGTGGAAGAACGGTATTACTGGCCGCATTGGTACGTGATGTGGGAAAAGCAGTCCAACGCTGTTATATTTGTCAGACTTACAAGGGGCAATCTCATAATACGGGCCTCTACACCCCGTTACCCGTGCCTGATGGCCCTTGGGAGGATTTATCTATGGACTTTGTGCTTGGTCTCCCACGAACACAACGCGGCATGGATTCGGTGTTCGTGGTAGTAGATCGTTTTTCTAAGATGGCGCACTTTATTCCATACAAGAAGACTCTCGATGCAACACACGTGGTGAATTTATTCTTCAGAGAAATTGTGCGGCTACACGGGATTCCTAAGACTATTACTTCTGACTGTGACATGAAGTTCATAAGCCACTTTTGGCGGACTTTGTGGACTCGATTCGATACACGCCTTCAGTTCAGTAGCGCGTACCACCCACAGACTGACGGTCAAACTGAGGTTGTGAATCGCACATTGGGAAACCTCCTTCGATGTATTTCAGGAAAAAAACCAAAGCAGTGGGATTTGGCCTTGTCTCAAGCGGAGTTTGCATTCAACAACATGGTGAATCGCTCGACAGGAAAATCCTCGTTCCAGGTTATTTACGGACGAGTACCTCGCCAGACACTAGACTTGGTCCCTCTGCCCAAGCTCCCAGGCATGAGCATTGCAGCAGAACATATGGCAGACAAAATCATGAGCATTCATGCGGAGGTACAGAACAAGCTACATGCCTCGAACGAAAAGTACAAGGAGCAAGCGGACAAGCATCGGCGACAGAAAGTGTTTGAGGTGGGCGACCAAGTAATGGTCCATCTGCGCAAAGAAATATTTCCGACCGAAACGTACAACAAGTTAAAGAATAAAAAGATTGGACCGGTACCAATCATCCGAAAGATCAATGACACCGCTTATGTTGTTGATCTTCCAGATGATATGGCGATCTCACGAACTTTCAATGTTGCGGACGTAACTGAGTATCATGAACCAGCGCATAATGATAACTCGAGGACGAGTTCTTTTGAAGTGGAGGAGACTGATGTAAAGCGGGTCGCGGACAATTACATGGCAAAGATGGATCAGAAACGGCCCGGTCGGCGACAGAAGTGATTTGGACCATCAGACCTTAAATCAGGCGTATCTCGCAATCCGGGATGAGTTAATTGACGAAAAATATATGATTTTGGGGTAGAACGAGCTACTTTAGCCAACCAACCCTGCTACGCCGGGTTGCGATGCTCGGAATTGCAAGAAACCCCTGATTTGACGGTCGTTTCCCTGTTTCAATTTCGTTTTTACTATAAATAGTAAGTTTTAGTTTGCTTATAACTCTTCATCTGTCGGGCTTTAGGAGTTGCGCCCAACGTGAAAAGAGCTTAGAATAATTAGGAGAACGGGTTGGTGAAGCCAAATAGGACACTTACTATTTTTGGCCGAAAACCTTGCGCACTAGTAGACATCACGACCGTCTATAAATAGTAAGTTTACTATTTATAGTAAGTCGCGAATTCTAGGAGTCCTAGTTGTAGTTTGATTCTGATTTCTTTCTCATTGCTTAGTACCCTTATTTAAAGGGTTGTGAACTCGTTTTTATGGATTCATTAAGCTATTTCGAATTTATTTAGAATTTATTTCTATTTTCTACTCTCTTTTCTCGTGGATTCGAGAAGTCTCTGTGAGGAGTCCAGAGAAGTTCCGTGGATTCGGAATAGTTATCCTCTTGAGGAAGACGGTGCTCGACCTCACGTCCTCCCCTGCGTCAAGTAGCCAATTTGCTATAGGTGCTGTCACTAGCTTATCCGGTCCGTGGAAAATAGTGACAGTAGCCAGATTGGGTGCTGAAGTAACGTCACCAAATTCCGTGGGCCCTACCGTGATGAATGCGCCGACCATATATTTGAAGAGTCCATTTTAAGGAACGAACAAAAGAATTCTGGCTCAAGTGGATCCACTGTAGAAAACAGTGGGGACAGTGACACCCACGTTCAAAACATCCCAAGGGCCACATAAATTTTAGATAAAGCTGATATTTGTTTTTTCACTTAATATCTATCTCTATTTTAACTTATTAACAGGTTGGATCTCAAAATTACATGGCCCTTCTAAATGTTTCAACGGTGGGTGTCACTGTACCCACTGTTTTATGTGGTAAGGTCCACTTGAGCTTTAGATCTGACTATCTTTGGCTCATCCCATAAAATAATCTCTCTAAATGGATGGACAGTATGGATACAACACATGGTGGGGCCCGCAGGGCTTGGTGACGACACTTGAGTAGCAAATTTGCTTAATAATATACAAAGCTCACCCACACCACCTGAATCAGTGTGAATTGAAGTCTACTGTTGATAAATTCTTGGGGCCACAAAAGTTTTAGATCAAGATGATATTTGTTTTTTTTCCTTTCCTCCATGTCCGTGTGATCTTATGAACAGTTTGGATGCTAAATAAACATTCCTAAGCCTTAGAAAGGTTTCAAAGGTGAAAATCAATACTTCTACTGTTTCCTTTGGTATGGTCTACTTTATACCTTAAATTTAAGTTCAACCCTCAAAACGATATGGAAAAATGGATGGACGGAGCAAATAAACCACATGAGCCCAACAGAGTTTACTCAGTACGATAAGAGCGCATTAAGTTACTCGGTACGCAATCCGATTTCCTAACCGGCGTTTCCGTGGAAAGTAGCATGGAAGCTTTTGACCCTTCTTAATGCGTGTGACACATGTAAGTCATGCAATAGAGTTCCAGAGGATGCCGACAGAAATTTGTTATGGTATAGATCAGGAGTCGGATGAGCACCACCTACATCCAAACTCAGTGTAAGAGGCACTTCGTAAATGAATTGAATATAACAAAGAATTACAGTAACTGTGACTTCCTCTGGTATTTTTTGTTTTTGTTTTGTTTTGTTTCTTTTGTTTATGTCGGCGTAAGTTCAATGTCAAATAAAAATCAAGGTCAGCCATAGTAAGGTTTTAAATGTGGCCATTATTATTTTCACAGGTATTATTATTTATTTATTTATGTTGGTGTGGTTTATTTGAACTTTAGATATGCTTTATTTTTTAGGCTCATACCTTAAAATGAAGATGGATCCACTATATTAAGGAGCCATGTTTGCTGCTTCTGAAATTCTAACACAAGTCTTTTCACTCGGATACCATGTTAAATTATCACTTTCTCTAAAATCTCAAATTATTAGAGGATGACGTATCAACGTATATCAAGGGACCTTAACATTCTACCAAAGCTTATAAGGTGGTAGACTGCATATCTAGTATTGGACCACCTTCCAATTTGTCATGAGTATTTGTTTCAGAATTTTTTCCTCCATTAAAAATATGTTGAACTTAGAGAAGTTAGGTGATTAAGGGACATGGAAGTAATAGGAAATTCCTGCACTTGGAAGCTACTTGGGATCCACATAGATGCCCGTTGCAATCCACTTTGTCCATCAGTTTCAAAAGATTGCAAAGAGTCTAAAAATCGGGTAGATTCAAAACTCATATGGCCCACAACAAATGAAATAGTGAGAATGGAAATGCCCTACTTTGAAGACTTCGTGGAGCCAACCATGATGTCTATATGCGATCCAAACCATTCACATGGGTTACTACCATCAAATAAGCCGTAGGCACAAATATTATCTAATACAAAAATTTTGTAACCCCTACAAAGTTTTCGATTTTGGGTGTTCAGACCCCACTATTTCATGAGTTTTGGATCTTCCCGAGCTTTAGATTGCTGTCTTATTGTCGTCTTGCAAAACTGATGAACAGAGTGAATTTGTCACGGACATCTTTATGGGTTGCACATAGCTTCCTACCAAAGGAACTTCTGTGGCCGGGGCACAGGCAATCCGCGTCCATGATTAAGCATGAATTTGAAGGGGGGCTTATTTGATACCTTGGCTGCGTATGAAGTTTGATACACAGGTTCTTAGAAATGGTAAACATGGCAAATACAAACTCTATTTAAGCCCATTAAATTGTGAAACAGATGCGGCTAAGTTAGTTAGAAATCAGTTTAGTTTGAAGAATCCTATTCTTTAATTCGTGGACACTTATTTTCTGAAATAAGACCATAGAAGGTTATTCAGTTTTAACCATCCAATAAATGTCCAACAATCTAAAAGTTCGGTAACAAAATAAGAAGACATTTGGTTCATGGTACATGGTGCATCTAAACTAGTAACTATTACTTGTATGCCATGCATACTATCTCTCAGTAAGTTCTTACTTCCTGTCTATCATTCATCACACTTTGACTGAGCATCGAACAATTTCTCAGGTCAAAACGCTTGGATGGTGTACTCCATCCCATCCACCCACCTAGAACTGGGCATCAGATCGAGTTGGACCGGATTGGGTCCAACTCGACTCGGATAGAAATCTGCAGGGCTTGACCCAAACTCGATCCAATCCGGGGCCGAGTCCGGGTCATTTGACTCGAACCGATCCGACTCTGACTCGGTCAGGAAAACCGAGTCGGATCGGATTGGGCAAGGTTCGGATCGTCCATTTTTTTCAACGGTGTGAAAATCATTATTCCCACTGTTTCTTATGGTGCGATCTACTTGATTATTAGATATACTTAAAATTTAGCATCTATCTCTAAAATGATCTGAAAAAACTGATGGACGGTGTGGATAAACCAAAAAAAAAATTCAAGACGGGCCCACATAGTTTACTTAGTGGGATAAAATAACTCAGTACGAAATCTGTTTCTTGAAGAAGCTTTGTAAATATTCCATCAAGTACTTACTGTCTATAGCTCACACCAGCTATACAACTGCTCTAGGTACGTGTCGTAAGAAGACGAGCACTGACACTCCTCGAGCTCCGAGTTGTACGAACGGTTCAAAGGAGATCAAAGTTACATGGCCCCACATTGATGTATTTAGTATATCTATACCATTCATCTATTTTTAGAGATCATTTTAGAGCATTATCCAAAAAATGAATCATATCCAAAGATCATCTGGACCACACCATAAATAGTAGCGGAGATAATGATTTTCACCGTTAAACAATTTGTAGGGCCCACCATAACGTTTATTTTCCATCCAATCTGTTCATAAGGTCACAAAGACCTAAATGAAGAGGAAAAACAAATTTCATATTGATCCAAAACTTCTGTGAACCCAAAAAGGGTTTCAATGGTAGACGTTCAATCCCCCACTGCTTTCCGTAGTGTGGTCCACTTAATAGTTAAATCTGTCTTATTTTTTGTCTCAAGCCTTAATATGATATCGCCAAATGGATGGACGGTTTGGATATAAGACATAGCTCGTAATCAGACCCACAGAACTTGCTAACGTTACACCAGCCAATATGCTTTTGTCAACTTGGGGTCTGACTGTCAAGACGACAGCCTGTAAATAGCTGTATTCCCACCATTCTTCAATCAATGCCTACTACGACTCTCTCTCTTTCTCTCTCTTTCGTACACAACTATACACCATTTCTCAATTTTATCTCTCTTCAACAGAGAAATCCCATAAAGCTCCAAAACCAAACAACTCTCAATGAATATCTTTCTCCAACAGAGAAATCCCATAGAGCTTCAAAACCCAACGACAGAAAGAGAGAGATTTGATCTACCGCAAGACATCTAGCTTGCCTTCTTCTTCAACAGAAAGGGAGAGACAGATATAGGGAGGGACAAAATTATATATATATATATATATATATATATATATATATATATAGATAGAGAGAGAGAGAGAGAGAGAGAGAGAGAGAGAGAGAGAGAGAGAGAGAGAGAGAGAGAGAGAGAGAGAGAGAGAGAGAGAGAGAGAGAGAGAGAGAGAGAGAAATATTAGAGGTGGGCATCGAGCCGAGTTGGGTCAAGGTGGGCCAAGCTCGGCTTGGCTTGTCCATGATGTACTCGAGTTCGAGCTCGAGCTCGAGCTCGGCCTCGAGCTCAACATTGAAGCTTGGCTTGTTTGCCAAAGCTGTCGAGTCGAGTTCGAGTCGAGCTAGTGGTTTGAGTCGAGTCGAGTTTACCTCGAGTCGAGCTCGAGCTTGTTAGGTGAGATAGTAATGGATTTTTTTTCTTGATCCTCCTCCATTGATGAAAAATTCAAAAATCTTAAGAGAATCAAAGCAAAACCTGATGAAAAAATCAAACAAAGCTTTAAATCGGATAAGGAAACCTGCAAGAACTGATCTGTTCTTGATCTTCTTCCACCAGCAGAAATCCAAGTACTAGAAAAGAAACAGAGCAGAACATAGATCAAAAATCCAAGTAAAGAGCTCTAGCCAATCGGATTATTGGATTTCCTTGAAGCTCTAACAAATCTGAGAAGAACCCATCTCGGATTTCTTGAGTTTTTCGCCAAAGAAGTAGATCTTAAGAGATTGAAATCATACTATTGTGGAGCTGAAATGAAAATTGGTGGTGGTGGTTCGGGCGGGCGTGCGGCTGGCAGTGGGTAGAGAAAGAGAAGAAAGGGAATGGGAAATGGGGTGCTTGCGGTCGAGTAGAGACTCTAAGGTTTGTTTGTTTGTTTGTTTTTTTTTTTTTTAAAGTTTAAACTTAAAACTTATATATATATATATATATATATATATATATATATATATATATATTAATCAAGCCGAGTCGAGCTCGAGTTTGAGCTTCAAGTAGAGTCGAGTTGAAATGCCCCCTGGTCAAACTTGGCTTGAACTCAACTCGAGCTTCAAATAATTAGCTTGGCTCGGCTCGAATCGACCATTCAAGCCGAGTCAATCCGAGCTGACTCGAGCCGAGTCGAGCGAGTTTTTTGAGCTAGCTCGACTCGTGAACAACCCTAACAGATATATATATATAGAGAGAGAGATAGAGAAATAGAGTTGGGGCTCAGGTGTACATTGGGCGGGGTTTTTTGGCGCCAAACAAAAAGCCAAAGATGAGTGGGCGGTAAAACTTTATTGAGAAAGGGAATTTTGCAAAATAGAAGGATATTTACATCCCGGGTCGGGTCGGTTCGGACTCTTTTGGTCCGGGTTTTCGGATTGGTTCTGTTCGGATATACCACTATCCGAATCCGACACAAAAAACGATCGTATCTGAATGGAAAGACTCGATCAAGGCCGATCTAGGCCGTCGGTTATGTTCGGAATGGTACCGAGTTGGGTCGGATCTACCGGATCGGGTCCAACATGCCCACCTCTACACCCACCCAACACCACTAGCTACATGGTATCAGGATACTATATGGCCTACCTTAATGTGTGTGTGTTTTATCCATGCTGCCCATCTGTTTTTTCAGCTAATTTTAGGGCATGAGGCCAAAATCGAAGTCTATCCAAAGCTCAAGTGGACTACACCATAAGAAACAATGGGGATAATGATGATGACGTCCACCGTTGAAACAACAATAGGGCTCACAGTGGCGTTTATTTGTGACCCAACTTGGTTATAAGAACCCTAACAAAGGAAAAACATAAATATCATCTTGATACAAAACTTATGGGCTCCCAAGAAGTTTTCAGCTGTAGGCATTTAATTCCTCTCATTTCCTGTGTTGTGGTCCATTTGGACATTGTATATGCTTCAATGTTAGGCTTATGCCTTGTAATGAGCTGGCAAAATAAAACAGATTATGATAAGCCACAAAAAGTCTTGACAACACATGGCTCTCTGGTGCCGTGGGCACCAGGCAATCCACATGCCCCTAACCCAACCCATCGAACAAGCACTATGTGTGCATAAGGGGCGTAATCTTGAGCTATGTTTGGTGATCCGAACAGTTTATATATACAACAAAATACGTAGCTGATGGCGACTTGAATGTTGATTTCCTTGCCGCAATGAGACCCATCACATACATTTTTTGGATCAATGAAGCATGACCCAAATCCAATGGCTACAATCGATACTTTATAACAAATCTCTTGTTAGTTTTTCCAATCTTTCTCCATTTTTCTTTGTATAGAGAGTCTTGTGCTTCTTGCTCTTCTATTCACCTTCTCAGTGATATCTGACCTGATAATGCCCACTGGATCAACACAAGTTCAATGAAGCATTGACCAACTAAGCCCCATCTCCAGCATATGTACATGTTGTGATTGTGCATCAGGTGGACCACGTTGTGTTATTCTTTCATCTGTAGCCAACCAGGGCTATTTGGGGTGTACCATTTTACTCTCCCAAAATGTGTTCATACATCAGATGGACCATGTTCTGATTGTGAAATTGCTTAAAATTAAAATAAAGCCTAGTTGGCGAGCCACGGCCATTCTAATTTCAGGTGGTCCATTTCTTTTAAAGTGCATTCTTTTTAACAACTATTTATCGTGACCGAATCTCTTTCTCTAATTTTTTTCCCTCTATGTTAGTGCGGTAACCCAGTACTGACATATGGTAGGTATGCTGCCTCATCTTAACCATTGAACCTAAAATGATTATAATCTAAAACTCAGGTAGGCTACACTATAGGAATTAATCGAGATGGAACGCCAACTATTAGTTGTGTAGGCCCCACTACAATTTTTATATGCCATCCAATCCATTGATATAATGTGCCTCTCGCCAGGGTAAAAGAAAAACTAAAAAATCACAACATGGAGAAACTAAGATGAGCCATATCACATTAATTTAGAAGTTTTAGGTATGATATTTTAGGGTGGCCCACCTGATGTGAAGTCAATGTGATTGATCAAGACTAAACAAGTGGTAATTTACCTGATAGCGTCATACATTTCATGCACAATAAGTCATTTCCTCCTATGTTAGTGAAAGTAACTTGATAGGTACCCACCGTCATGGTTTCGTGGCGGTGAAAGAGCCTTACAAAACGAACATCACGAGTTCCTCCTATGCTATTGAAAGTAACCTGATAGGTTCTCACTGTCATAGCTCTGTGGGTGGACAGAGAGCATTTCAAAATAAATGTTATGTGTTCGAGTCCGTTGGGTGTGTTAAAAAAAAAAAAAAAAAAAAAAAAAAAAAAAAAAAAAAAAAAAAAAAAAAAAGAAGAAAAACAACGAGGATGCACCCAAGCGTTTCCATTCCATTATCGTGGGGCCCACCATGATATGTGTATTATCCACTCCGTCCATCCGTTTTTCCAGATAATTTTAGGGCATTATCCAAAAAATAAAAAGATCCAAATCCCAGGTGGACCATACTCTAGGAAACAGTGGTGATTCAACACCTTATAATTAAAAATTTCTTATGATCCACCTGATAATTGGATCTGCTTCAATTTTTTGGATAATGCGGTAGAATAATATGAAAAAAAGGATAGACGGGGTGGATACAAAATACACAAATCAAGGTGGCCCCACATTAAGTGGGGGCACCGTCCTGGGTAAGTCCGGGGTGTCACCTAAACAGCTCCCATTGCCCACAACCGTTCATTTTATGGAGTTGACGGTGTTGGGCTGTGGACGCGCGGACAGGGAACTCCACTGAAAACGAGTTAACATAGCACAAGCACCATTCATCAAATAGACCCACAACGATCATCTCTTCACAAAAACCAAGGGCAGTTACACTAATAAGGTAAGCAATAAATTCATGATGAATATGGACCGTCTTCCATTTCTCCCTACAAGTGTCGCCTCCATAACAACTGGACTAGTATGATTACCAAGCCCACGACACATATCTACAGTGGGCCTCATCAGAAGAACGGCCAGGATCTTGTAAACATTCAACATGTTAGCAATTACGCCGCAAAGTCCCCTGACCAACTCAAGCGTGGCGAATAAAAGCTTAGAGATACAGGAATGGGCCACGGAGTTATGTTGCACCATACCTTCTGTACTTTAAATCACTTCAAAAAAGACAACGGTTATGGGCGACCTGCAGAAGGTATGGGAGCGGTTAATGGTAAATGGTAGTGAGTTATTCTCTTCACACATGACCCTGATGTACAGCTATCTGCATCATATAAATTGTGGATCCCATTTTGGATGGAGGATATATAGAAAATCACACTGATCAAGCAATCCTGACTATCTATCAAATTATAAATAGTCAGAAGTAAATTAGAAAGTGGTCCAAATTCGTTGGAAAAATACATCCATCATTATTAATATTGTGACGGTGCATATTTTCTTTTTTACATCCATCCACAGTTGAGTAGTGAATTGGACGGTCTAGATTGCTGTACAACTGTGCCATGTGTGAATTTGAAGAGTCACCACCATTTTCTAAGTGGTACAAAAACTAACATAGCAGTTTAGGCCCAGAATAGGTGACATTTCAATGCCGATGAAGCAACTACAAAAACACCCTTATTATCGACTAATTTCCATTAAAAGCTATACATCCCCAAACTAGATTGATTGAACAATTCCAACACTTGATCTTGGTTGGACCTACATTCTAAACTGAGAGACCCATGAATTTTAACAATTTAATTTGAATTACTTGTACACTGTTTTCAATTTTTAAGTAATTTCTATATGCCTGTCACATCAATGTATGGTTATCAAAGTTTTTTCTCTAGGGTCAAAATTACAAAATTATAAGGGAGTCGTTTGATACTCTAATAACACATGATGCTTGATACTTAGGCACACATGTAGGATATATTAACTCAAAGTAATATAATTAATTTGTGGAACCCACTATGACTTGGTTACCGTCCAAAGATACTCTAATAACGCGTGATGCTTGATACTTAGGCACTAAGAAATAGCACATGTGGGATATATTAACTCAAAGTAATATAATTAAATTGTGGAACCCACTGTGGCTTAGTTACCGTCCAAAACTTAGATTTGGTTGAACAAATCTAACCTCTCATCCGTGGACGTCTATTCATTCGTTGAATAAGACCATAAGATATTTTCTTTTCATTTGAACCTTCTAGAAGTACCCAACAATCTAACAATCAGATAATCAATGGCACATCTAAAATGGTATATATAACTTTGAACAATTTAATTTTAATTACTTGCATGATACATATACAATTTCGAAGTAAGTGCTAATTCCCTATATATCATCCAACCCAGTACTCTTTTGTATTAATGTTGTCTTTTAAATTATTTACCCCCACATGGATTAAGAAACAATTTAAAATGAGAAAATTACAATCTAGCACCTATAAATATAGTAAAATTATAGCAATCACCTATTATATAGATGACCAAAAAGTCATCAAAGGGAGTTCATCTAAATGAGAAAAATACCATTCGTAACAAAATTAACTGCTTTTTACTCAATCATTTCTATTTGTGAACCTGCATTGCATGTGCCAATTTAATCGTTTGTGAATAGTCTATACAGTGTGTTGGGTTGGGTTTTATGTAAAATTTATGTGTCGAAATTTCCAAGTCAACTCATTGAGTCACATATATAGTGTTGGAATGTAAGTCTTTTTAATCCCATAAATTATATATTTTATTCATTAATGCTTTATACTCATTATCAGATTGTAATGATAAAATATATAAATGATTGTGATGAATTTGTCGAGAGACTTTATTAAGGATTATTCATCAACATAGATATTGTCACGGCTAGTGAATAAATCAGTTTAGCTTAATCCATAAGCCATTATACATAGTGTGACTATTGTGTATACGGTGAGTGTCTCCCATGATACATTATCCCCACCTTGTTGTGAGAAAAGTCTTCACCGCCTTCGACTGGTCGTGGGATTGCTCGACCGGTCATAGGAGCTGCTCGACTGGTCGTGGCTTGCATGACTCAAAGTCCAGCGAGCTCAGTTTTTCATGTTCGGGCCCTTCGATCAGTCGTAGGGATTGTTCGACCAATTGTAGCTCCCCTTCGACTAGTCATAGTTTACGCAGATTCATTCCGCGATTTTGCGGATTGCAGAAATCTGTGTCCTTTTGCAACTGGGATGCGGAAGGGAAGTTGCCTAAAATATAAATAGGTGTTCCTAGGGCTTTTCTAGGGTATGGGAAAGATGGGGAATATTTCTTAAGCTTTCTAAAGGCGTTATAGGGAAATTAAAGGTTGTAGGAAGGGTGAGATTCAAGGTTTTTTGAATCGGGTAAGTCCTCTCTCTTGTAATTTCTATTTTCATAGTGGAGATCTGTCGCTTTGTGCCGTGCGTGGTTTTTTCCCCGTAAGGGTTTTCCACGTTAAATCTACATGTTCTCTTGTATGCTTGGTGCCATTGGATTGTTATCCTAGATCTAGATCTGTGTGATTCCGCAGGTTAAAACCCCAACAAGTGGTATCAAAGCAATCGTTAGGCACATATCTAAATCTGAGAGATTAGTAATAATGGCGAGCACCAGGTATGAGATTAAGAAGTACTCAGGGAAAAATAATTTTGAGTTATGGAAGATCAAGATGATGAGTTCCTTAATCAAGCAAGGCGGAGATGGTGTTCTTGAGGAGCGAAAGTCTACTATGAGTGATGGTGGTTGGAATACTCTTGATAAGAAGGCATTATCATCGATCCGTTTATGTCTTACGGATGAGGTTCTTTACAATGTCATGAGGGAGAAAAATGCGGCTAAGTTATGGGCGAAATTAGAGGATGTCTATGCGAAAACATCCTCTGAAAATCGTCTGCACTTGAAGTGGCAGTGGTATAACTTCAAGATGGCAGATGGTGGAAATCTAGAGGCTCACATCAGCAACTTTAATAAATTAGTTTGCAAATTGCTGGATATGAAGGAAGTGATGAAAGATGAAGAACAAGCATGTATATTACTGAATTATCTTCCGGCGTCGTATGAGTCATTCAAGGACACTATGTGCAGCATGAATAAAACCCTGAGTGTCGACACCGTTATCTCATCCCTTCAAGGGAAGGCTATAAGACAGCTAAACAGCGACATGGGGACATCTTCTAATGCACTGTTTATAGTGGGTAGGAATTCTAAACAAGGTACAGGTTCTTCAGGTTTTAGATCCAAATCAAGTGTTGGAATTGTGGGAAGGAAGGACATGTGAAGAAGGATTGTGGAAATCCTAAATCGAAGAGAGAAGATTCTGAGGCTTCGTACAGGGAGGCCAATGTTGCCACGTCAGATGGATCGAGTGGATGTGATGGTGATGTTTTGTCTGTGTCTACTATCAGGCGGCCATACGATGATCGTAGGAACGAGTGGATGCTAGACACAGGGGTATCTTTTCACATGACTCCTCATCGGAGTTGGTTCACTAGTTACAGGGAGTGCGATGGTGGACAGGTATTTATGGGCAATGATATTGCCTGTAATGTTATGACTGTTGGTTCGGTGTGCATGAGCGCACCCTGACTGATGTCAGACACGTTCCTAATTTGAAGCAGAATCTGATTTCTCTTGGTGTGCTTGAGGTAAAAGGATGCAAATACATAAGCATTGATAGTGCTCTTAAGGTATCTAAGGGGGCACGGGTAATCATGAAAGCTTAATGACTCGGTAACTTGTACAGGTTGATCGAGAGCACTTCAAACGGTGGAGCTACAGTAGATGTAGCGGATTTTACCTCTGCACATGTGTGGCATGTTAGGCATGGCCACATGAGCGGGTAGGGCAGGAAGACTGAGACGTGCGGACAGGGATATAGAGTAGGTGGAGCAGCCACCTGTGAGAAGAATTACACGGCATGATCGCAGGATATCGGTGAGGTACATGGATGACTCCAATATCGCAGAGGATTCTTCTTCTATTCAGATGACTCTAGGTGAGCCTAGTGTTGGGAAGTGAAAGGTGACTATGGGCGATGTGATGGACTCGTTGTACCAGACCTTCATATGGGAGCGGGTGGAGCTTCCAGTGGGCCGAAAAGCAGTTGGATGCAAGTGAATCTTCAGGAGGATACAACATAGATACAAGGCGAGGTTGGTAACGAAGGGTTATGCTCAGAGAGAAGGGATCGGCTTCTCAGAGATATTCGCACCGATGGTATAGCAAGTGTCTATTAGATTCGTGATTGACACTGGTTAGCCAACATGATCTTGAGCTAGAAGTATGGATGTGGAGTCTGCACTTCTGCAAGGGAAAGTAAAGAGCAGATCTACATGAAGTAACCAAAGCGGTTCGAAGTTAAAGAGGCTGAGAAAAAACTTTGTAGGAAGTTGTAGTTTGACCTGTCGCCTAGGCAGTGGTTTGATTCCTTCATGGATGAAGGATCGGGGGGCTGCAAAGATAGTTCTTGGCATTACGACTGAAAGAGGAGTAGACTGTGATAATCACAGGAGGAATACCTTGTGTGTAAGTATTAATCAAGGATGTGATGGGCCAGGTAAAGCCAGAGAACGTTCCCTACGCGTCTCTCCTCAAGTTTTCCTCAGGACATGTCCCAAAACAAATGAGGAAAAGCAGGATATCTCATGAGCCTTATTCGAATGCGGTTGGTAGTGTATGTCATGGTCTGGATTAGACCGGTTATTTCACAGGCTATCAGTGTTGTGAGCAAGTACCCCGGCAAGCAATGTTGGGTAGTAGTGAAATGGTAAGAAGACTACGTCTTTCCTTTTGAGAAGACAGGAGCAAAGGTGATACAAAAGACAACAAGTACCCCGGCAAACAATGTTGTAGAGAAGTTCAAGGTCTGTGTAACTTTTCTAAGCTTGACAATGACGTAAAAGAAACACGGAGTGTGCACAAGAAGCTATGATGTGATATGAAAATAAGAGAAGAGGTCAAGGAGCTACATGGTTGAAGGTTGAAGACTTGGTGGAGATTGTTGTGAGAAAAGTCTTCACCGCCTTCGATCGGTCGTGTGATTGCTCGATCGGTCGTAGGAGTTGCTCGACTGGTCGTGGCTTGCACGACTCGAAATCCAGCAAGCTCAGTTTTTCATGTCCGGGCCCTTCGACCAGTCGTAGGGATTGTTCGACCAGTCGTAGCTCCCCTTTGACTAGTCGTAGTTTATGCAGATTCATTTCGTGATTTTGCGGATTGCAGAAATCTGTGTCCTTTTGCAACTGGGATGCGGAAGGGAAGTTGCCTAAACTATAAATAGGTGTTCTTAGGGCTTTTCTAGGGTTTGGGAAAGATGAAGAATATTTCTTAAGCTTTCTAAAGGGGTTCTAGAGAAATTAAAGGGTGTAGGAAGGGTGAGATTCAAGGTTGTTTGAATCGGGTAAGTCCTCTCTCTTGTAATTTCTATTTTCATAGTGGAGATCTGTCGCTTTGTGCCATGGTTTTTTTCCCGCAAGGGTTTTCCACGTTAAATCTACGTGTTCTCTTGTATGCTTGGTGCCATTGGATTGTTATTCTAGATCTAGATCTATGTGATTCCGCAGGTTAAAACCCTAACACACCCATGTGTAGGTCACATTGATTAGATTTAGGAAGTCAAGTTGGATGTAGCCATATGATATTAGCTTATGTTTCTTGTAAGGGAGCACACGGTTCGGTTCGGTTCAGTCTGGTTCTCGGGTGAAACCGAAACTGAACTGTTCCCAATGGTTCGAAGACAAGTAGACCCAAAACTGGACTGTTTGCACCCTAGAACTGATCGAACTGGAACCGAACTGTTAAAACCGGTTCGGTTCTACGGTTCTGGGCTATTTATAATCCAGTCCAATTGCATGGTTTATTTTTATAATCTAGCCCAATTGCATTATTTTTTGTAATCTAGTCCAATTGTACGTTTCTTGAGAGACAAAGAGAGGCCGCGAAAGAGGGGGAGAGTAAAGAAAGATTAGGCTTGTTTTGCTTTTATGTTAAAAAAATATATTTTAAATTTTTATTGACTGAGGGATCTAGTTCAAAGTATATTTAAAAATAAATCCAAAGATACTCTAATAACGCGTGATGCTTGATACTTAGGCACTAAGAAATAGCACATGTGGGATATATTAACTCAAAGTAATATAATTAAATTGTGGAACCCACTATGGCTTAGGTACCGTCCAAAACTTAGATTTGGTTGAACATGCAAATCTAACCTCTCATCCATGGACGTCTGTTCATTCGTTGAATAAGACCATAAGATATTTTCTTTTCATTTGAACCTTTTATAATTACCCAACAATCTAACAATCAGATAATCAATGGCACATCTAAAATGGTATATATAACTTTGAACAGTTTAATTTTAATTACTTGCATGATACATATACAATTTCGAAGTAATTGCTAATTCCCTATATATCATCCAACCCAGTACTCGTTTGTATTAATGTTTTCTTTTAAATTATATACCCCCACATGTATTAAGAAACAATTTAAAATGAGAAAATTACAATCAAGCACCTATAAATATAGTAAAATTATAGCAATCACCTATTATATAGATGACCACAAAGTCAACAAAGGGAGTTCATCTAAATGAGAAAAATACCATTCTTAACAAAATTAACTGCTTTTTACTCAATCATTTCTATTTGTGAACCTGCATTGCGTGCCAATTTAATCATTTGTGAATAGTCTATGCAGTGTGTTGGGTTGGGTTTTATGTAAAATTTATGTGTCGAAATTTCCAAGTCAAATCATTGAGTCACATATATAGTGTTGGATTAATGTAAGTCTTTTCAATCCCATAAATTATATATTTTATTCATTAATGCTTTAAACTCATTATCAGATTGTAATGATAAAATATATATATGATTGTGATGAATTTGTCGAGATACTTTATTAAGGATTATTCATCAACATAGATATTGTCACGGCCAGTGAATAAATCAGTTTAGCTTAATCCATAAGCCATTATACATAGTGTGACTATTGTGTATATGGTGAGTGTCTCCCATGATACATTATCCCCACACATGTATAGGTCACATTGATTAGATTTAGGAAGTCAAGTTGGATGTAGCTTGTAAGGGAGCACACGGTTCGGTTCAGTCTGGTTCTCGGGTGAAATCGAAACCGAACTGTTCCCAACGGTTCCAAGAAAACTAGACTCGAAACTGGACCGTTTGCACCCTAGAACCGATTGAACTGGAACCGAACCGTAAAAACCGGTTTGGTTCTACGGTTCTGGGCTTTTTATAATCCAGTCCAATTGCATGGTTTATTTTTATAATCTACCTCAATTGCATTTTTTTTTTTATATATATAAAAAAAAAATTTAGTCCAATTGTACTGTTCTTGAGAGACAGAGAGGCCACGAAAGAGGGGGAGAATAAAGAAAGATTAGGCTTTTTTTGCTTTTTATGTTAAAAAAATATAATTTAAATTTTTATTGACTGAGAGGTCTAGTTCCAGGTTTCGATCTAAGGTTCGGTTCTACGGTTCGATCACGGTCTGGTTCAGTTCTACAAAATCCAAAATCAAGAATTGAATCAAACAAACCAGTTCTTTGGTTTTCGGAACTGGAACTGGAAACGGTGCGCTTCAAAACTGGACCAAACCGTTCGGTCTAGTCAGTTCCGATCTGGTTTACCAATTCCGTGTGCACCCCTAGTTTCTTGTACTTGTTATGGATTATAAGATACAAGGATTTTCCTATAAGAGTTTTATAAATTAATGGGCTTAATTGATCAATGGTTTGGATTTCTCTAAAGGTTTGATATTATGATCAGGCATATTGATGAGCCCAATTAGAATTGTGATTAATTTTAAATTCATTTGGTGTGGTTAAACTGTGATACATATACAATCTTAAAATAGGAAGGAAAACTTTTAAACGTGTAGAGTTGAGGAGGAGTTTCGGTGGATTTTAAACTACTCTATCCTTCATTATATGAACAAATCTATGTACCAAACCAACAAATGTTTGAAGCACTCTTTTCTATCCTCTTATTTACCTAAACGTGTAAGGTGCGGAAGATTCCGACAGTCGCCTTTAGCAATGTCGTACCAATCAGTTACACACATTTAATTTAGTTGTTTGATCTTTATACTCATGCATAATTCAATCCTTAATTCAATTTAAATTTGATTACATGCCTTATAGAAATCTTTCCATGACAATAAAAGCTTGGTATTAAAAGCTTACAGTTCAATACATACTTAAGAGCCATCTTTTATTGACCTATAGAATTTTGTCCTTAAAGCTTTCTTATCCTAGGTGTATAAACCTTTAAGTAACCAGCAGACAAGAATGAGAGAGAGAGAGTACACCTTAGGATAAGAAAGCTTTCTTATCCTAGTAATGTGAAATCTTATCTGTATGCGGAATAGTCCCACCGATCTGTCTGTGCATAGAACATGGAGATTAAGGGGTCGGATGACTTACCTAGCTGTGACGCCATAGGAACCGGATAAGAATACCAATACCAGAATACTGATAAAGCTAGGATCTTCCTTTCCTTCACACCCTTTCTGCAAAACACTAGATGAGACTCGAATTTCTGCTGTTGGTGTAGGATCGGGGACCCAGCTCTCTTTTATAGAGACTGTGGAGAGAGTTTGAAACCCATCACAACTCTCTCCCTCTCACGCTCCACATTGTAGTCTCCCAGTTCAACTCAAAGTGCTGTCTGCGTAAGACAGCTATAGCATTCCAGCCCTAGTACGCAGAGCTGCGCAGATAGACTGCGCAGCGCATCACCTGAAGTGGGGCCCACTGGTCTACTCAATCATCCAGTCCAACTGTATGACAATCCAAACCGTTGATCAGTGAGGCCCACTAAACAGAGTTCTTACATTCTCCCACTTGGGCCTCATTGAGCAACGTCAATGATAGTCATATAGAATTATTTTGAAAACATGTTTTGATCTTTCAAGAAAATATCCAAATGGTTAACCAATTAAAACAGTTGGACAATATGAGTAATGTTATTCAATCTGGTCCATCAAGACAGTCAGTATCGAAACGCGGTAGTCATCACAACATTTAATTTAAGCGAAGTGAGTCTAAGCGCGATCACAAATACTTTCAATCTTAACGACATAGATCACGAATTAGGAAATGTGGTATAAGGATTACACACTTCAGTGTGATGATATGTGTCTATCCTTAAGAGGTCATGAAGCTTTTACATGTCTCCAACGAGACACGACTGTAGTTCTACTTACTCAAAATTTTGCGCATATATATATAGAGAAGTAGAAATAAATCTTTATATCAAAATCATCCAAATAAACTGTATAAAACGAGATCTCTAAGTGTCTGTGAAAATCAAAATACGCTCAACTCCCACTAACTGAAAACATCTGTGGGATCAATGACTCCCATGGATGTTACATGCTCCTGAAATGGCGTGATAGGGAGCCCTTTAGTGAGCGGATCTGCAATCATCTGCTTGGTGCCGATGAATTCCACGGACACTTGATGATTTTGAACCCTTTCCTTTACAACAAGGTACTTGATGTCGATGTGCCTCGACCTTGACGAATGCTTGTTGTTACTAGAGAAGGAAATAGCAGCCGAGTTATCGCAAAATATTCTCAATGGTTTCGGGATATGCTCCAATACCCGTAAACCTGAGAAGAAACTCTGTAACCATAATGCCTGATTAGATGCCTCATGGCAGGCAATAAATTCAGCTTCCATAGTGGATGAAGCTGTGGTAGACTGTTTCACGCTTTTCCACGACACAGCTCCTCCCACCATCATGAAGATGTATCTTGAAGTAGACTTCTTAGTATCAATGCAGCCTGCGAAGTCTGCGTCTGAGTATCCGATCAACTCCAATGGATCAGATCGTCTGTATGTGAGTCCGAAGTCTTTTGTTCTCTGAAGATACCGTAATACTTTCTTCGCAGCTATCCAATGTTGCAATCCTGCATTAGATAGGTATCTTCCCAACATTCCAGTGACAAAAGCAATGTCCGGTCGCGTACAGACTTGAGCATACATGATGCTCCCTACTACTGATGCGTACGGATATTCTTTCATTCGATTCTTCTCTAAATCATTCTTTGGACACTGAAATAGACCAAATTTGTCGCCCTTTACAATGGGCAACTTTCTTGAAGCACAATTTTGCATGCCATACCTTTCGAGTACCTTAGTAATATAGGCCCTCTGTGACAGGCTGAGCAGTCCAAGTGTTCTGTCACGGCGAATCTCAATGCCGATGACGTAAGAAGCTTCACCAAGGTCTTTCATTTCAAACTTTTGAGATAAGAATTTCTTGGTATCGCTCAACATCCTGGTATCACTACTAGCCAACAGAATGTCATCAACATACAAAATCATCATAACGAACTTACTCCCACTGGTTTTAATGTAGATGCATTCATCTGCAGTGTTTTCTACAAAACCATATGAGGAAATTACTTCATGAAACTTAAGGTACCACTGTCGCGATGCCTATTTCAACCCATAGATAGACTTCTTAAGTTTGCAAACCAAATGTTCTGAGCCAGTAGCTACAAAACCTTCGGGCTGCAACATGTATACATTCTCATTTAGATCCCCATTGAGAAATGCAGTCTTTACATCCATCTGATGTAACTCTAAATCCATATGAGCTACAAGAGCCATTATGATCCTGAATGAGTCTTTCTTAGATACTGGAGAGAAAGTCTCCTTAAAATCAATGCCCTCACGCTGGTTAAAACCCTTGGCAACAAGTCGGGCTTTATACCTTTCGACATTACCCTTGGAGTCCCTTTTGGTTTTAAATATCCATTTAGAACCAATCGGCCTTATTCCAGTGGGTAACTCTACAAGATCCCATACTTTATTGTCCTGCATGGATTTTAACTCATCTTTCATGGCATCAAACCAACGAGAAGGATCAGCACTGTTTTTGACTTGTGTAAAGGATACAGGATCCTTTTCCACCCCTATGTCAAAATCGTGCTCCTGTAAGTATACGATGTAGTCGTCTCGATTTACAGGCCTTCTCTCTCTTTCAGATCTTCTCAATGGTTCATCTTGCTGGGTCTGATCTTGATTTTCCTCATCAGTGGTTTGTATATGAGGTTCTACGTGGTGTTGTGCAGTGACTGCAGGATCGACTGCATCATTAATGTCCACGTAATCTGGATTGACTATGACAGGAGTCACAGTCCTTTGTTCCTCAAATACAAAATTTCTTATGTTCGTACTCCCACTGTTTTCAGTGTCCTCAATGAATCTGGCATTCCCAGTCTCAACAATCCTGATAGAGTGGGAAGGACAGTAGAATCGATAGCCTTTTGATCTTTCTGGATATCCAATGAAGAAACAACTTACGATTCTAGGATCAAGCTTCTTTTCATGCGGGTTATAAACTTTGTCCTCAACAGGACAACCCCAAACATGTAGATATCGGAGACTTGGTTTTCTCCCATTCCACAACTCAAAAGGAGTTTTGTTAACTGCTTTGCTGGGGACCCTGTTTAGTATATGAACTGCGGTTTTGATCGCATCACCCCATAGAGATTCTGGCAATGTCGTATTACTGACCATACTTCGCACCATATCCATAAGGGTGCGATTGCATCTCTCAGCCACTCCATTCTGCTCTGGAGTACCAGGCATAGTGTACTGAGCGACAATGCCGCAATCCTGCAAGTATTTAGCGAATGGCCCTGGGTTGCGTCCTGATTCGTCATATCTGCCATAGTATTCACCACCACGGTCAGATCTGACAACTTTAATTCTCTTATCGAGTTGATTTTCAACTTCGGCCTTATAGATTTTAAAAGCATCCAGGGCGTCTGATTTCTCACTTATAAGGTATAAGTACCCGAAGCGAGAGTAGTCATCTATAAAGGTGATAAAATATTTGTGGCCACTCCATGAGGCTGTAGGGAATGGTCCACAGATATCTGTATGTATAACCTCTAATAGACCTACACTCCTGGTTGCACCTTTCTTTCTTGTTCTAGTCTGTTTCCCTTTTATGCAATCAATGCATACTTTATAGTCAGAGAAGTCTAGAGAATGCAAAATTCCTTCTCGCACAAGCCTTTCTAATCTCTCACGAGATATATGGCATAGCCGCCTGTGCCACAACATGGAGGAATTCTCATAGTCTAGTCTTCGCTTGGATCCCACTTTATTTTCATGCAAAGAATTAATATTATAGACGTGAGAGGCAATCAAGTCTAACTGGTATAAGTTGTTTACTATAGAGCCGGTTCCAATTTTAATTGAATTAAAGTAAATACCAAAACTTTTATTTTCAAAATGGAATGAATATCCCAACTTGTCCAAACAGGAAATTGAAACTAAATTGCGCCTTATAGATGGCACACAGAATGTATCTACTAAATCCAAAAATTGACCCGACTTTAACTTAAGCCTATAGGCTCCTATTGCCTCCACGTCTACCTTAACACCATTGCCTACGTATACTGAGCGCTCCGCATCAGTTGGTGGCCTGGCCTGTAGTAATTCCTGCATAGAAGTGCATATGTGAATAGTAGTTCCTGAATCTATCCACCAGGAATCCGCTGACACATCAGTTAGATAAGATTCAAAACAGACAAGAACAGAATGATTACCTTTCTTTATGAGCCAATTCTTAAAGCCTTCGCAGTCTTTCTTGAAATGACCCGCCTTATTGCAAAAGAAGCACGGTTTGCCTTTAACCCGTTTGCGTTTAGATCCATTTCCAGATTGATTCTCATGGTTTGCAGATGGAGGACCAGAGAACCCATTATTAGAACCTTGTTTCCTCTTCTTCTTACCTTTATTCCCTTGCCCATGCCCATGACCTGAGGTCACCATATTAACATTTTGAACTTTAACCACCTGCCTGATCCTGTCTTCTTCTTGGACACATTGAGTGATGAGTTCATCCAATGTCCACATGTCCTTCAGAGTGTTATAGTTCACCAGAAATGTGCCGAATTGGGAAGGTAGGTTATTCATGATCAAATGAACCAGTTGATCATCAGTGAGTACTAGCCCTAGAGCACGGATCTTAGAAACAACCTCGATCTGCTCTACAATGTATTCACGGATGTTGCCTTTTCCATCGTAGGACGAACGAGTCAATTTATTCAGAAGGATGCCTACTTCAGATTTATCAGATTTCTTGAACCGTTTTCTCATTTCAGTCAGGAAAGTTTTGGCATTGTCTGTATCAGGCATGGCGCTCTTCATGGATTCATAAATCGAATATTTAATTACTTTCAGGCATGTATCATTTGATCTAAACCATACAACCCATTGATTATATTCAGCTTCAGTAGCATCATCAGATGGTTCTGGTGGTTCTGGTGTTATTAGGGCAAGATCTAATTGTAGACACCCTAGTACAACTTCAATGACGTTCTTCCATTGAGCATAGTTAGATCTATTTAGGGCAGGGACTTGATGTGTATTAGTTGGAATTGAGACTGAAATAAAAGAGACACATATATACTCACATTAGTTTACAGTTTCACAAATCAATTTCGTGAATGTAAATAAAGAATATCAGGCAAATTAAATCAATTCAGTTGTTAAGAGAGGGATCAACTGAATCATCCAGGATGACGATGGGCCCAACCATCTCATCCTGGTGAGAATCTGTTACATCATCATCATTCCTCCTGTGGGTGGTAATAACAACATGTTAGTGATCCTCCTGCACATGAAGCTAAGTGATGTAAGTCATGTAAATCTGAGACACTCAACACCTGTGGATGAAATGAGTCTTTCAGCTTTACATTACCAGCACCATTTACTTCACCCGTTCACGTCTCTGCCAAATGGCAATCGTCTGTGTTTTCGTTACCGTATGCATGAAAACGTGAACGCAACTATATGCAATCCTTATGATCCCAATGTTACAAGTCCGTACTTGTAAAGTTTTCATCGCTTGAGGTCACTATGGTGGCTAACACAACCGAATCCAAAACTACAAATATAGACTTTAGGATTGCTATTATAATCCTGCCTCTCTTTGGATTATATCTTAATTGGTCCGATGCGGCCCACTAGATGGTCAGTATTGATCATTGGAAAATATATGAGCCTTAAACTGAAACATGCGGATAGGTATCATACCATATATTCCAATGGTCTATACCAATTCTTAAGGATGGGTGATGGGCCTATAATAGAGCCGAATCAAGACTTCCTATCGTCAGGTCACACTGAATGGGTAAAGCAAATCTAGTAAATTACATTTACATGATAGATAGGAAACTTTAACCCAACTGGATGTGTGGATGGGTGTCAACAACATGGATGGATCAGCCCATATATCTGCTTTACCTATCAAGAGAATGCATAAGATTAATTTGCTCATGTTGAATTCTACACACCAATTAGATGTGGGCTGACATGTGACCCAATTAGAATGGTCCAAAAAATTGGACTCTTTAACTAAAATGGTCATGGTATATCAATGATGTAAACTTTATATGTGTGCAATGGGCCTGCTATCAAGACATCAGATATAAATCAAATGGCCCAGATCTGCAATGGGCCTGTTGTCAGTGCAGGTCCACATGATATAACATTGAGACCATACGCAGGCTCATAAGGTGGATCCTAATGTATGTAATAGGGTCCACTGACCCGACTACCTACAAGGTCAGTTTCGACCGAGCAGCGATCGACTAAGGGTAAGGATAGCAAAAAAAAAAAAATCCCTTTCGTGAGAGGTATCCGAACTTTGTGGAAGATCTCGTCACCCCATCGTCCACGACGCTGATTCGAGAAGAAATCAGGCCGTTTTCGACCTACCGAGGGCGGCTACAGAAGGGAGAGAGAGATATCTTCTTCTCCGCAGATGGATTCGCAGCCGGTCGGACGTCCGGTCGTCTATATCAATGACGATGTTAAAGACATCGCCTTCCTTGATGGTGGGTTACATGGCCGATAGTGGTGCTGAAGTCCATGACCGCCTCCATTGAAGACACAGGTAAGGGTATATAAAATCCCCAATTTGGGATTAACGGTTTCGAATCTGAGCTTCTGAGATCAGGGATCTGAAATCCCTAATTGCTGTATTTGGGATTCGAATCCGAAATCTCCAATTGTGATTTGAAAACCCTAATTTCTAAATCTGGATTTGGGGATATGAAATCCCTAACTCTGGATTCTGAATTTGGGATTCAAATCCCTAATCGGATGTTGTTTTTAGGGGTTCGAATCCAAAATCTCTAATCAACAGGGTTTGGGGATTCGAAGATGAATTCCCTAATTGTCTACTGAATACAGGGATTAAAAATCCCTAATCGTTAATACAGGCTTCAAATTGGGAAGAAATAAATCCTGATTGTATATATGGGTTTGGAATTAGAAATCCCTAATTCGAATCTGAATATGAAATAGATGAACCTGATCATCCATGCCTTTGCACAGATTGCTCTGATACCAAATGTGAAATCTTATCTGTATGCGGAATAGTCCCACCGATCTGTCTGTGCATAGAACATGGAGATTAAGGGGTCGGATGACTTACCTAGCTGTGATGCCATAGGAACCGGATAAGAATACCAATACCAGAATACTGATAAAGCTAGGATCTTCCTTTCCTTCACACCCTTTCTGCAAAACACTAGATGGGACTCGAATTTCTGCTGTTGGTGTAGGATCGGGGACCCAGCTCTCTTTTATAGAGACTGTGGAGAGAGTTTGAAACCCATCACAACTCTCTCCCTCTCACGCTCCACATTGTAGTCTCCCAGTTCAACTCAAAGTGCTGTCTGCGTAAGACAGCTATAGCATTCCAGCCCTAGTACGCAGAGCTGCGCAGATAGACTGCGCAGCGCATCACCTGAAGTGGGGCCCACTGGTCTACTCAATCATCCAGTCCAACTGTATGACAATCCAAACCGTTGATCAGTGAGGCCCACTAAACAGAGTTCTTACAAGTAAACGTTGATGGTATTTCGTTTTTCAAAAAAATCACTGGTTACGGAGTTTGTGGTAATTCAAGTATATTTAAAAGTAAATCCTATTTAATTTCATTTGCTTCCAACATACACAAATGTTTTTTCACATGCACTTTTAGTTCGCTTCTTCGAACTACTCAATTTTTCTCATAGGAGTGAGCATGCCACACATTGTCATAAGAACGGCCTATTCATCTAACCATGGCACGCACATTTATTCGGCCCGGCTCATTATCATGTGATAAATGCACTGGTGCGAGTGATTTTGTATGAACCTAAGTGTGATGGGTCTAAAATGTGCCAGAGTTTATAGGCGATTGAAAATGATTGGATTATTAACTCGAAATGGCCAGCCGTTTTTTAAAATGGCTAGCAGCCTTGAAAGCCATAACGGTCTGAAAATAGACAGGTCATGATGATCCAATGACCAGAAACGGTTTAAATTGATGAATTACGGTCAGAAACGTTTTTAACCATTAATGACCACTGAGCCCACTTCCTAATGCCTATATAAACTAGACCATTCCAATCCAAATTTCAATTAACTTAAACACATCTCTCATCATCAATCAGATCCTCCAAATAACATTTCCATCTTAGAATGCTATAAATACATCTACTGTTTGATTATGCAAGAAGATCTGTTACGTTGAATTGTTTCTAAGTAGACTATTCGTGATTGCTGCAGGCAGTATCTAGACATGCTTGTCTTATTCTCGCTCATAAACCATTGGCAATTGATAAGGGGGTGAATTATGCTTTAAGAACATCATAAATTTCAGCATAGTAAAACCAAAATAATTAACCTTATTTTATTTTTATTTTTCAGTATTTCCAACACAAATTTCCAACAATTAATGAGTGCCCCGAATACCACATCGGTATGCTAAGTTGGCATGTGTCCGGTTCATTGAATCAGTTCTTGTGCCACCGAACTTGCATCATTTCTGTCTTATTACCATTCCCGGTTGCTGTCGTGGCGGTCTATCTCTAAAAAGTTGGCTGCAGTCCCACTAACCGAGGAATCAGATGATACAGCAAATATTAATTGATACTCTTGACGGAGTTTGATACACAGGCACCGAGGAATGGTCAACATGTCAAATATTAACTCAAATCTACACCGAATAAATTGTTGAAACCAGTGTCTCCAAGTTAGAGGCTAGAAATCAGATGGGTTGAACAATCCTAACCACTGATTAGTGGACACTTGTTTTTGAAATATGATCATCGGTGTTATTCATTATCAGCCTGCATATAAATGTCCAGCAATCTATAGTCTGATAATCGATTGAAATCGCTTTTTTGGCTCATGATACATCTTAAGCGGTGGTTTATTTTGGTTTACTTACACGCTATGCCTGCAATTTCTAAGTGAGTTCTGACTGCCTGCATATTATCTGTTACACTCTGTCAGAGTATCCATGTATTTGTCGAATAAAAAAACGACTGGAGGGCGGGCGCCATCCATCCCTTGCAAAAACACGACATTATGCCATTCAAAAGGAAACCTGTGGGAATTGACGTGGCAGGGATGCCAATTGCATGGTGACCCCAACTCCAAATAGCCATGTGGTGTCAGGTGAGGCTAACATAATGTATGTACTTTATCCAAGTTGTTAATCTATTTTGCTTGCTCATTTTAATTTATTCTAGAATGAACTTAGAATTGAAGCATATCCAAAGCTCAGGTGGACCATCCCACTGAAAACAATGGGGATTCGATGACAAAAGTTTCGGATCAAGATGATATTTGAGTTTTTCTATTACTAAGGTCTTTGTGACCTTATGGGAAGGTTGGATGACAAATAAATATCAATATGAGCCTTAAAAAGGTTTCCCATTGGATATCATTATCCTCATTTATGTGCCCATTTAGAGTTTTGGTTATTTATTTATTTTTTATTATTAATTATTATTATTATTTTTTTGGGGGGGGGGGGGGGTTCATGCCCTAAAGTGATCTAAGCAAAGTGAGAGGACAGTGTGGATGAAATACATTGATGGGCCCCACAGGGGCGTAACACACGTAGCCAAATAGTGTTGGGGTCACCATGCAATCCATTCCAAATGGGTTAGCATGGTGCAATTTAAAGATTAAGAGAGGGCAATGGTTAATGATGGTGGTGAGTCGTTAGTAGAGTCCAATTTGCTGACAGGTGGAAACACTGAGTTTGGTGAGGTCTTAATGTGGTGACATTTGATTGATCCAGCCTGAGCAAAGCTTCGTGGATGGATCCTTGATTGTAGCGCCATAATGTGAATCGCAGAACATGGGAATTAGTGATGATTGACTATTAAAAACTTATTGTGGACCACAAAAGGATCAAGCAGATACTTTTATGGTACCTTCATCCAGGTCTTCGTGATCTTATCAACATGTTGGATGGCAAACATTCCAGTGGTCCCAAGTAGTTTTTAAAGGTGGGGTATTCAATCACCACTATTTACTGTCGGGTGGTCCCCCTAAGATTTGGATTTACTTCATTTTTAGGATCTTGCACTAATGTGGTGAGATTTCATTGGTCAAATCCCAAGTCCATCAAACCACTTTCAAACATGCATTGTGTGGCCCTATATATATCTGATAATGGTATATGCCCAATCATATTTTGCACCCTTGCAAACATGCTTTGGGGAGCCATTTCTGACCGCATCACGTGGCCTAATCAAATCTCATTGGTTAGAAGTACCAAGTGGTCCCAATTTGATGGGAAAAAAAACAATAGTCCAACATTAATATCATCTTAACAGTATTATATATATATATATATATATATATATATATATATATATATATATATATATATATATATATATATACCAATTACAGCACATCTACAGCCTACCCACGATACCACTGTTGGGTGCGTACCCTTGAAGAGTCATCATCATTTTCTAAATGGAGCGAGAGCTAACAGAAGAAAAGAATTTAAGAGGAGAAAGGGTTACGGATTGGGCAATGAGCACCTCAGTGAGAGTCACCATCATTTTCTAAATGGTGCAACAGCTAGCCTAACAATTTAGAACAGGTGCCAAAGTTGTAGAATAGCATGGAAAGATTTGATTGGTGAAGCCGTATGCTATCAAAGAAAGGTCCTCTCATTTATTTTATTTTTTGGATTTTAGCGAAATATATAATTGGCCATCTTAGAGAGTACGCAGCCCAAAAAGCAAATCATCCTGCCATTTCACCTCCTAGGCGTCAAATCCACTTCCAAGAAAAAAGTGGGATGAGATCGCCAGGTGAACTCCAACACTGTGCACACACTTGGTGTAAGGACTCTCTAGCACTGCTATTATGCATGTGTTTTATCCATGCCATTCATCTGTTTTGTTTTGCCAGCTTATTTATGGCATAAATTTAAAATTGAATAATATCCAAAGCTCAAGTCAAACTGATGTAGAGCGGGTCGCGGACAGTTTCATGGCCAAGATGGATCAGAAAAGGCCCAGTCGACGACAGAAGTGATCTAGACGGTCAAACCTTAGATTGGGTGTATCTCGCAATTCGGAATGAGTTATCGGGTGTAAAATATATGATTTTGGGATAGAACGATCTACTTTAGCCACCCAACTTGCTACATTGGGTTGTGCAAGCCGGATTTGTAAAATACCCTTAGATCGACGCTTGTTTTTCTATTTTAATTACATTTTTACTATAAAAAAGTAAGTTTTAATTTGATTATAACTCTTCATCCATTGGGCTTTAGGAGTTGCGCACAACGTGAAAATAGCTTAGAATAAATAGGAGAACAGCTTGGTGAAGCCAAATAGGATACTTACTATTTTTGGCCGAAAACCTTACACACTAGTAGACATCATGACCGTCTATAAATAGTAAGTTTACTATTTATAGTAAGTTGCGATTTCTAAGAGTTTTAGTTATAGTTTGCTTCTGATTTATCTCTCATTGATTGGTATCCTATTTAAAGGGTTGTGAACTCGTTTATTTCATTCATCAATCAAATTACGAATTTATTAGAATTTATTTATATTCTTATTGCTTTCTTTCTTCGTGAATGAAGCTACGTGGATTTGGAGTAGTTATCCTTGAGGAAGACGGTGATCAACCTCATCACGTTCATCCCTGCGTCAGAAACACACCACTGGAAATAGTGAGGATTAATTGTTTGTCATTGAAAACCTTTTAAGGGCCAAAAGTTTTGGATCAAGCTTATATTTGTGTTTTCCCTTCATCCGTATGACCTTATGAATGACAAAAAAACATTATTGTGAACCCTAAGACGGTTTCAACAGCCGACATTATTGCTACTGCAGTTTTCGTGTGGAGTAGTACGTGAACTTTGGATAGGCTTCAATTTTGGGTTCATGTTAAAATGAGCTGTCAAAATCCATGGATAACATGGATAAAAACACAAGCATCACAGTGGGTCTACAGAGTCCTTGCACCCAAGCAACAGGTGTGTTGGGTTCACCTAGCAATCGGCCCCCAACAAGGTGGCATCTCATTGTCAATATCTGTTTGTTGAGAAGTGGAGCCACATCTGGGGCCGCCCACGACCAGTCGAGGTTGCGCGGATTTCGTGTCGCAAGTCCTTTCACAACTGGGATGCAAAAGGAGTTTCGCGGATTTCGTGTCGCAAGTCCTTTCACAACTGGGATGAGAAAGGAGTTTCACGGATTTCGTGTCGCAAGTCCTTTCACAACTGGGATGCGGAAAGGGAAGTTGCCAAAACTATAAATTGGGGTCCCTAGGGCTATTCTAGGTTAAGGTGAATATTAGGAAATTATTCTAAGGTGTGGGCAAGGGATTTTCTCTGTACTTCCAAGGGAGAGGTTAATATATTGCCTTGTAATCTTCGTTTCTCTTCATAGTGGAATTTTGCATCCGTGGTTTTTTTACCCTAGTTTGGGGTTTTTCCACGTATATCTTGTCTTGTGGTTTGTTTTGAATTGCTTTGATCTATTTCTAGTTTATATTTCTTCCTGTCTATCGTTTGTGGGTGAGGCCTTAGATTGGATCTAGGCTCACTGCGTTGTTGGCGTGCTGCGCAACAACTGGTATCAGAGCCAAGTTTAGTTCTATTGGGAGCGATGGCAGAAGATGGGAAAACTAGAATTGAGAAGTTTGATGGTTCAAACTTTGCCTTCTGGAAGATGCAGATGGAAGATTATCTGTATCAGAAGGACCTCTATGTTCCTTTAGGAGGAAAAGAGAAGAAATCAGAAAAGATGACAGATGGTGAATGGTTTTTACTGGATAGGAAGGCTTTAGGAACGATCCGACTCTCTTTGTCTAAGAGCATCGCCTTCAATATATCCAAGGTGAAAACTACAAAAGAATTAATGGAAGCCCTAGCCACCATGTATGAAAAACCCTCAGCATCTAACAAGGTTCATCTTATGAAACAGCTATTCAACATGAAGATGTCAGATGGTGGGAGCGTGGTTGAACATCTAAACGAGTTCAATACAGTCACGAGCCAGTTGAAATCCGTTGGCATTGCTTTTGAGGATGAGGTCAGGGCGTTATTGATCTTATCCAGTTTGCCAGACAGTTGGGATGGTTTGGTGATTGCTGTGAGCAATTCTTCAGGATCGACAAAGTTAAAATTTGATGATGTGGCCGGTCTAATTCTCAGCGAAGAATCTAGAAGGAAGGCATCAGGAATTTCAGGGGATTCAGGGAATGCTCTAAACGTTGAAGGAAGAGGAAGATCGCTGAACAAAGGAGGCAATAAACACGGGCGTTCTAAGTCAAGGAATAAGTCCAAAGGACCGAAAGACAAAGACGAGTGTTGGCATTGCGGCAGAAGGGGCATATGAAACGTGATTGCAGGGCGCTTAAGAAACAAGAAGGAAGCTCTCAAGGTGGGAAGGATTCAGTGAATCTATCTGAGGAGAGTGACACAGAGGCGTTGATCTTGTCTCTTGATGCAAGGAATGAGTCTTGGGTTATAGACTCGGGTGCTTCGTTTCATGCTACTTCGTGTAAGGAAGTTCTGCGTGATTATGTGTCAGGTGACTTTGGGAGAGTCTACCTGGGTGATGATGAGCCGTGCAGTATCGTTGGAAAGGGGGACGTTCATGTAAATCAGAAAGACGGAACGTCTTTGAAATTGAAGGATGTCAGACATGTACCGAGTTTGAAACGTAACTTGATGTCTGTGGGGCAGTTGGCCGATACCGGTTATGTGACGACATTCACCAGTGATTCCTGGAAGATCACAAAAGGTGCCTTGGTGATATCTCGAGGCAAAAAGGAAGACACTTTGTACGTGACTTCAGGATCGTATAGTTCACTCACAGTCGCATCAACTGGAGTGAATGGGCAGCTATGGCATCAGAGGCTGGGACATATGAGTGAGAAAGGGATGAAAGTGCTATTATCAAAAGGGAAGCTACCAGGGCTGAAGTCTATTGACTTGGAATTCTGCGAGGACTGCGTGTATGGCAAGCAGAAAAGGGTAAGTTTCAAGAAGACTGGACACGCTCCAAAGACGCATTTGTTGGAGCTTGTACACACTGATGTATGGGGACCGGCACAGGTATCATCTCTTGGTGGCTCACGTTATTTTGTTTCCTTTATTGATGATGCCAGTAGGAAACTGTGGATTTATTTCTTAAAGTACAAATCTGATGTATTTGATGTATTTAAGAAGTGAAAAGTTACGGTAAAAAATGAGACAGGTAAAGCAGTAAAGTGTCTCAGATCTGACAATGGGGGAGAGTATTGTAATAAGAGGTTTGAGGAGTATTGTGCAGCAAATGGAATAAAACATCAGAAAACGATTCTAGGGACACCACAGCAGAATGGTGTGGTTGAGCGCATTAACAGAACCATCCTTGAGCACGCCAGGAGCATGAGGTTACATGCAGGGTTGCCCAAGACCTTTTGGGCAGATCCTGTGAATACTGCCGCATATCTCATCTAGAAGTCCCTCAGCACCATTGGATGGTGGGTTACCAGAAGAAACGTGGACTGGGAAGGAAGTGAACCTTGCACATCTCAGAGTGTTCGGTTGCACTTCATATGTTCACATTGACGCAGAGCACAGAAACAAGCTGGATGCGAAGTCCAGGAGGTGTACGTTTATAGGCTACGGGCAGCATGATTTTGGCTACAGGTTCTGGGATGTAGAAAACAGAAAAATCATCAGAAGTAAGGATGTAGTCTTCAATGAAAAAGTGATGCATAAGGACAGTGTGCAGGAAAATAAGGTCGAGAAAAAGGAATTCGTAGAGTTGGAAGAGTTACCGGACATGGGTGTTACAGCGCCACAGGATGAGGCAGAGCCGCATACACCACTTGTGAGGAGGTCTACTCGGGAGAGGAGACCCACGGTCCGATACTCACCCTCCTTACATTATCTACTACTGACAGATAATGGTGAGCCAGAGTATTTTGAAGAGGCGTTACAGTCAAATATATGGGTTAAGTGGGAGCAGGCCATGGATGATGAGATGGACTCTCTTGAGTCTAATCGTACATGGGAGCTAGTCACTCTACCCAAGGGTAAGAAAGCTCTTCATAACAAGTGGGTTTACAGACTGAAGGAGGAGCACGATGGTTCGAAACGGTACAAGGCCAGATTGGTTGTGAAAGGGTTTCAATAAAAGGCAGGTATCGATTTCACTGAAATATTTTCACCGGTAGTGAAAATGTCTACGATTCGCATGGTCTTGAGTATAGTGGCTTCAGAGGACTTACATCTAGAACAGCTAGATGTTAAGACAACCTTTCTTCATGGGGACCTTGAAGAAGAGATATATATGCATCATCCGATAGGATACGTGGCACCAGGTAATGAGAACAAGGTGTGCAGACTGAAGAAGAGTCTATATGGCCTGAAGCAGGCCCCGAGGCAGTGGTACAAGAAGTTTGATAGTTTCATGTCGGAAAACGATTTTAGGAGATGTCATGCAAACCACTGTTGTTGCTTGAAGAAGTTTGATACGTCATACATCATCCTTCTTCTGTACGTTGATGATATGCTTGTGGCTGGCTCAAGCATGAAGGACATCTCAGATCTCAAAAGACAATTGTCTAGAGAATTTGCCGTGAAGGATTTAGGAGCTGCAAAACAAATCCTAGGCATGAGGATAAAGCGTGACAGGGAAAACAAGAAATTAGTTTTGTCACAGGCAGAGTACATAGCCAAGGTACTTGATCAATTCAATATGGAAGGTGTTAAGCCGATTAGCACTCCATTAGCCAACCACTTCAAGCTACCTAAGGAGCAAGGTGTAAAGACGCAGGAGGAACAGGACTACATGACTAAAGTCCCATACGCGTCAGCTATTGGGAGTCTCATGTATGATATGGTGAGCACGAGGCCAGACATTGCTCAAGCAGTGGGAGTTGTTAGCAGGTTCATGAATAACCCCGAGAAGGAACATTGTGAAGCTGTGAAGTGGATCCTTAGGTACTTGGTAGGTACTAAGGAAGTAGGGCTGTGTTATGGTGGATCGAAAATCAAGTTACAAAGCTATGTGGATCAGATTTGGCAGGAGATATCGACAGCAGAAGAAGCACTACAGGTTATGTTTTTACTCTGGGTAGTGCTGCACTCTGGGTAGTGCTGCAGTCAGTTGGGTCTCTCAGTTACAAAAGATAGTATCTATCAGTACAACAGAAGCAGAATATGTTGCGGCTACAGAAGCATGCAAGGAGATGGTGCGGATGCAAGGTTTTATGGAAGAGTTGGGTAAGAAGCAAGCAGATTGCAAGCTGTATAGTGACAGTCAGAGTGCAATACACTTGGCTAAGAATTCAGCCTTTCATTCAAGGACCAAGCATATTGCCATCAGATATCACTTCATACGTTCGTTACTGGAAGATGAATCGATTGCTCTGGAGAAGATTCATACAAGTGAGAATCCTGAGGATATGCTGACCAAGGCGGTCACAAGGGAGAAGCTGAAGCTCTGTTCAGCTTTGATTGGTCTTCAGGCTTGAAGACGGGAAGGTGGTGCACTCCGGATGAAGAAGACAAAGGTTTATGGAGATGTGTCTCTAAGTTGGAGATTGTTGAGAAGTGGAGCCACATCTGGGGCCGCCCACGACCAGTCGAGGTTGCACGGATTTCGTGTCGCAAGTCCTTTCGCAACTGGGATGCGAAATGAGTTTCGCGGATTTCGTGTCGCAAGTCCTTTCGCAAACTGGGATGCAGAAAGGGAAGTTGCCAAAACTATAAATTGGGGTCTCTAGGGCTATTCTAGGTTAAGGTGAATATTAGAAAATTATTCTAAGGTGTGGGCAAGGGATTTTCTCTATACTTCCAAGGGAGAGGTTAGTATATTGCTTTGTAATCTTCGTTTCTCTTCATAGTGGAATTTTGCATCCGTGGTTTTTTACCCTAGTTTGGGGTTTTTCCACGTATATCTTGTCTTGTGGTTTGTTTTGGATTGCTTTGATCTATTTCTAGTTTATATTTCTTCCTGTCTATCGTTTGTGGGTGAGGCCTTAGATTGGATCTAGGCTCACTGCGTTGTTGGCGTGCTGCGCAACACTGTTGGCACAGGAATTTTGCCAGGAGGTGTTAATGGGCCGGGCTCGGGCCTAAAAAGTAAAATTTTGAACAGAGTTAGCACAAGACCCGGCCCAAAATAGTTCAAAATCCGGGCTGAGACCTATCCCAGGCTCGGCCTATTGATAGCCCTAAATTTTGCCACAGAAAAAGTGACCTGTCATTGTTAGTGGAACCAACTGTTAGATAATTGTTACCATCAGCGAAAAACTATAAAAAGAAAAAAATAAATAAGAAAAAGAAAAAATACCGTTTGATCAAATAACAGAAACTTCAAAATGAAAACAAAAGTTAGGGTTTAATATGTTCCAATTCAATAAATAAAATTAAAAAAAGATATAAATGCACAATGTGTATTTTCTTTTTAATTTTTTGTATCATACCATGAAATAATTGGTTAATATTATTCTTCATCTCTCTTAAATTCTTTATTTTCAATCTTCCACAATTACTTAATTGTATCAATGCATGTGACCACCAATTTCTCTTTATAAAAAAGGCCCGAAAATGAGTTTTTAAAGAGTGCAAAAAACCTTTTTCTTAAAAAGGACCCTCTTTAATTCGGCTTACCAGGAAAATGAGTTTTTATTACATAATACTTTCTAAAATATGTGAAGTTCTTTTGAAATATATGTTAGTTTAAAAGAGAGTTTTTTCAAACTATGGTTTTATGCAATAATTAGAAGTATACAGTAATCACTTCTTTCTAAGCTGATAAAAGAATAAAATCTCTCATATTTGAGTATTTCAATACCATGCATATTTGGTGGCAGGTGGATGAGAGAGAGGTGCACTGATGTTTCCTGGAAGAAGGGAGATGCGTGCTGTTTTACTAGTATTTTATGTTTCTTGGGGGAGGGGAGATTGGCGTTGGTTGACTAGTATTTAGCGAGTGAGAGAGACAGAGGTGCATGCACTTATGTTTCTTGCAGGAGGGAAATGGGTGTTGTTTGACTAGGATTTGTTTTCCCCTTCAGGTCAAGATAGTTGGTTGAAAGTGCAATACAATGCTTCGTCTTCAAGAAAGCTATTCACCTTCAAAACATATATATACCCAATTATCCAATTTGAATTGTAGAAATCAACACGTGAATTCAGCTACCCTCTTCATTTTTTGGTCAGTCGCTCTCTCTCTCTCTCTCTCTCTCTCTCTCTCTCTCTCTCTCTCTCTCTCTCTCTCACTCAAACATATAATACTTTTAAACAATAAAAATCTGATTTGCCTCTGATTATATTATTATAATTATTTTATTATTTTGTTGGGTTGCCATCCATTATCATTCTATTCTCCGTTTGGATGCTCATTTGAATTATATTACAATCAATATAGTGGGAATGGCGAACGTTTGGTTAATATCTACTCTATTAATTATGGCGCCGAAGTAGACATATAAAATCTTTTCAGTTTCTCAAGTACTTGGACTGTCGGTGGAGGAAAAGCTTCCATTTTTAGCAAAAGGATATCTGGGTCATTGAAAGAAGGCTATTGCAAACAAGAATGGCTGAGGAGATAGGATCAGATGCCAACGCCAAAGCAGATAGGCCCACGAGAAACTCATCAGAACCAGTTACCAATGGAAAATCCAAGGAGGTGCATGAGCAGAGTGAATTTCAGAAGAGCAAAGAAAAAGATGAGAGCAAGAACACCGTCCCATTCTACAAGCTCTTCTCATTTGCTGACTCCACTGATCTTGTGCTGATGTTGGTGGGCACCGTCGCCGCTGTCGGAAATGGTCTTGCTCTTCCCCTTATGACCATCCTCTTTGGAGATCTGGTGGATTCTTTCGGACAGTCTACGGACGTTCAGGACACAGTTCATAAAGTTTCTAAGGTATGTAAAACCTTCACATTGGTTTTCAATATTCGACACCTACCCACATATACTTTCCTTTGATTTCTGTTTGCTTGTACCCAAATTGCAAGTTGAAAATATTGCAATAGATTTCGGTGGGGTTGTTGGATCTGACATCATGTCTATTTGGTCAAATAAGCTTTTTTTCTTTTCTTTCTTCTTCTTCTTCTTCCTTCCTCCTTTTTACTCTAGTTTGATGTGTTTTACTTAGATTTGGAACTTGCATTCCATATTAATTCCCCATTCTTTAATAACCCGATTCAAATTATCATCCACTCTATAACAAAATTCAAATATCAACAAAAATTTCCTCATTTTCCATTTGGATTCTGGGATTTTATTGCAATATTCATCTAGAACCTGAATTTTATTAAATAATGCATTGAGCAACCGAAATTCCTGGACAATGCTTTTTTCAACTGGAGAAATTGTAACAATGACAGATTCCTTGTTTTCTTTAGGAAAAGTGATAAGTCTAAGAATGTGGGGCGGTAGAGCCGAGCCCCTCCAACATATGCACCCCAAACCATGATAATCTCACAAACCAAAAAATGTGACTGATCAAGGCTCAACTCAACCATTCCTCTTCGGATGAGGACGAAGGTTCATGCTGGCGAATCAGAATGGCAGTTCCGAGTCGTGATTTGGGAGTTGGCCCCTGATGTTGTATTCTCCTTTTGAAGCTTTATCATCCGAGGCGTGTAGCTCAGGCTGATCCCAATTATCCTTGCACAGATTTCCCCATAACAATTATTATTATCAATTTGATCATCATGCTGAATTACATCTTTTGGAGATGTCATACACATACCACATGGGCCCCACAATTCTCTAATTTATGGGTCACAAGGTTCTCTAATTTACCACTTTCTAAAGGAAAAGAAAATAATTTTGTAATTTATCCCCTAAAAAAGCACTCCTTGCGGGGAATTTCAATTTCTTGGGGCGTTATTTGGTAAAAAGTCTTGTTCCTGAGGAATTTTGTACTATGGCATAATTCTTCAGGAAATTGGAATTTACCAAATAAAATTGAAAAAAGCCTAGTCGCTTTTTGGAGAGGGAATTATATAAATGATGTCATTTATTTTTATTCTTTGAAGGTTGGTAAATCAAGAATTGTAGGCCCACATGATGTGTTTGGTATCTAACCCATCTAACAGATGTATCCCACCGTACTTATTTAACTCGAAACTTGAAAGAACAATCATGAGGTGGGCCCAACCATGAAGAATAATACACACCACTCAAAAACATCCAAATTCACGTGTTCCATTTAATAATTCAATTGGCTATGACGGGATGCATACGTCGGATAGGTTAGATGCTACACATACCACGTGGGCTCAAAATTCTCGATTTTGTTACTTTTTAAAGAAAAATAAACCAAAGCATTTGGTAATTTCATCCCTAAAAAGCATCTCCTGGAAATTTTGTTTAATCAAGGTCATCATTTGGTAAAATGTGAATTTTCTCTAAAAATAGTTGGTCTTCTTACTGGATTGTAGCCCAAGATGTATGAAATGTTATTGATGTTATCTGCTTATGATTCAGGTGTCTCTGGAATTTGTTTATCTGGCTATTGGATCGGGTTTGGCAGCATTCTTCCGTAAGTACAATGATTTTGCATCTTTTAGTAATTCACGAATTTTCTCTCTCTAATTGCATATCCTAGAAAATTGAACTATTGGAGACTAACAAAACCTGGATTCCTTGTTTTTTTGCCAGAGGTGTCTTGCTGGATGGTCACAGGGGAAAGACAGGCTGCACGAATAAGGAATCTGTACTTGAAGACGATACTGAGACAAGACATTGCATTCTTCGATAAGCAAACAAACACTGGAGAAGTTATAGGGCGAATGTCCGGCGATACTGTCCTTATACAAGATGCCATGGGTGAGAAGGTAATAGTAACATTCCTTGCTCCAAATAATATTTATCTTCATTACTGTTTCAGTGCTTTTCTGATGTATGCTCTAGGTGTGTTTGGTAACATCCCAACCCTGAAAATCAATTATTTTAATTTCCTAAATCAATTATTTTAATTTCCTTCTCCTGGGAAGAATTTATTCTTTCTTAAGTAGCTATTTGGTAAACAATTTCTCAAAGAATTATTATTTTTCTTGGACTAAAGGCGCGTTTGTTTGTAGCTTGGATGTTCAAAAGTAGTCCTTTGAATAGAATATAGCTGTTGTCATCTTTCGAATAGAATATAGCTGTGGGTATAAAGCACTGTTTGGCCAGCTTTTAGAAATAGCTTCTACTTTAAGACTTGTTTCTCTCTCTGTTTGTTGAACAATTGTTAGGCGTACATGATGGAGTCCAAGTCCATGTGGGTAGCAACTTGGGTTTATAATTAGAGGTGGGCTCAAAAGATTGGTCTAGTCTTTATCATTGAATGGTTTGTTTGGGTCAATATTAAAAACCCGCAGCCTAATTAGACCAATTCTAAAGACGAATGGTCTGATTCGAACAATACTAAAGATGAATGGTTAGATTGGAAGATGAACCGACTGATTAGTCCGAAATTGAAGCTCAACAACATGATTGGACGAATATTGAAGATGAACGGCCCCATTGTGCTGAAATTGAAGATGAATGGTTTGATTGTGTCGATTTGAAATCAATAACTACACTTGGACTAATTTGAAGTTCGATGCTCTTATTCAAATTATAGTAAAGATGAAAGGTTCGAATGATCCAGTTAGTCCCAAAAATTAGGATCTAGTCTGACTGGCCTGATATTGAAGTCGAATGGTTCAGTTGTCTTGAAAGTGGAGGTGAATGGTCCAATTTGGCTGATATTGAAAATGAAAGGTCCAGTTGGGCTAATGTCAAATTTGAACGGTTCAATTCGAGAGATAGTAAAGATGATCAGTCTAATTGAGCTAACATTAGTGATCAAGGGTCTGATTACATAGACATTGAAGATGAACCATCTGAATGGGTTGATCTTAGGTATGAATGGTCTGATTAGGTTGAAGTTGATGATCGATAGTTTGATATTGAAGGTAAATGATTTGATTGTAATTTATTAGTCGTTAATCGTCAACATCGGCCTAATTGGACCATTGATCATCAGCCTAATTGGACCATTGATCATCAGCCTAATTGGATCATTCATGTCTAATTTTAGCTCAAGCAGATTATTCATCTTTGATATCGATCAAATCTAACCGTTGATATTCAATATTGACCCAAATGGATTACTGATTTTCAATAGCAGATAAATTGAATAATTCATCTCCAATTATGGCCGAATAAGAATATGTTCTTCTTTGACATCCATCCAATAAAACTATTGATATGTAATATCTACCCAGACAAACCATTCACCTTCGATATTATCCAATCGGACAATTGATCTTCAAGTTTGAACTAATCGATTTCATATTTAATTTTGGTCCAATTGGACCATTCATCTATAGTATCATTTGAATTAGACCATTTGTATTATTTTGTTTTTTTTTTTTTTTTTAATTACGTCACAATTGGACCATACATCTTCGCTATCTATCTGCTCGGGCCGTTAATCTTCAATTTTGGACAAATCGGACCGTTCATCTTTGATATTGATCCAATCAGACCGTTTATCCTTATTATTTTGAACTGGATTGTTTGGCTTCGACATCAGTCCAATACAGACGTTCATCTCTTATTTCATCACAATCAAACTGCTCATATTCAATATTGGTCCACCTTTCAAAAAAAATGTTCTATATATGTCCAATCAGGCTGTTGATATTCAATTCTAGACTAATCAGAATGTCATCTTTGACATTGGTCTAATCAGGTCGTTCATCTTTAATATCATTTTTTGAGACATTTGACTTCGACATTCATCCAATCAAGCCGTTGATTTTTTATATTGGCTAATTGGACCATTCATCTTCAATTTCAATACAATCAAACTATTCATTTTCAATAACGGTTTAAATTCAACCATTCGTCTTATACATCAAACTAATTGAACCACTAATTTTCAATTTCAGCCAAATTGGACCATTTGGCTTTGACATTGGTCCAATTGGGCCATTGATTTTCATATTGGCCTAGTTGTACTAACCAATGATAAAGACTATACCATCTTGTGGCCCCACCTATGATAACGAAGAGAGAGAGAGAGAGAGATCTCTACGGAAGAGAGAGAGAGAGAGAGAGAGAGAGAGAGAGATCTACGGAAGCGCTTCTAGCTATTTCAAAGAAATCGTTCTCACAAGGAAATGTTTCCAAAATAGAATAACTTCTGTTTTGAAAGAGAACCTGCCTTTTGACCAAACACGCCGTAAAATGTTGACAAAACTGCGTGTCTTTTGGTTGAATGAATGTGGGGCCTACATGATGTATAGTCCAAGTCCATGTGGGACCCACCTCCACCTTTTATTGATAATCATAGGTGGGTCGACAAGATGAATAATCTCTTGTCTATAACTTTTTGTCATAAGGAATCGGATCGTCTATTTTGTTGGCTATGCTTGCATGGTTAGGATCATCATCTCAACGTGATTCTTAAGAGGAAGGGGGAATTAATGGTGGGGTCCAGATGATGGACGGTCCAGATCCATTACTAAAAAAATTATAGTAATGATCTGGACTGTCCATTTCATTGGCCATGGTTAGATGGCTAGGATCATTAGATCAAGTGATTCTTGAGAGGGAGTAGAGGTGGGGACCACAAGATTAACGGTCTATATCCTTGATTAGATCTTTTTTTTTGTCATAAACGATTGGGGTTGTCCATTTTAATATTGGCCATTGATTTGATGGTCAAAGATCAACACATGGAAGTGATTTTGAGAGGAACAAGGTTCATAAATGATTAATCAGATGGAAATGATCACTAAATCATAGATTCATAGTGATTCATGAAAGTAACAAGGATACAAAGGTGGGACTCACAATATGTGTGCCCCAAATCCATGTTCAAATATTTGTTCATAAATGATCTGGACCATTCATTTTGTTGGCCATTGATCGGATGAATAAGATCATCATACTAAAGGGATTCATGATCAAACAGTATTATGTAAAAAATGATCTGTTCATAATAAATTTGGAAGCAAGCCTAGAATATATTCTTCCAAAGTATTTACATCCAAACGCTATTCTTTCCATGCTAGTTTGTGTGATGATAATGAGAAAGTCATTATGTCCTACAACATTTCTAAGCTAAAACTGCTACCAAAGTACCCTTAGTTAATACCCATGTAACAAGGGCAATCCAATTTTAAAAATTGCCATGTATGATACACGGCAATACAACTGCAAGCAGAATTCATATTTATATTTTCCTTACTGTCTTCAGTATAATTTGTTTACCATTTAAATGGTATCAATGTAGATTATTTATCTAGATACATTTTTCTATATTACAAGCTCTTATGAACTTGCAAAATATATAATATCTGGTTATATAATTGTTTGGATGTTCATCATGTATGGTTTTCTAAAGGCCCCATGTCGACCATCTCATGTTTTTATCCAACACCAATGTGTAGCTGTGTCTAAATTACTTCCGTTGACACTAACCATCGATTCCTAGAAAGCGTCCCCCTATGATTTTAATCAACTGTCCTTGAGATTTTATTCACAACTGCATATTCCATTCTTTCTACTGGGATTAATGGAGAATCGAGAAAACATAGTTTGAAATTGGTTAATCATCTAAACATTTATTTTGGTCACTTATTATCTTGTAGGACTAGTTTAGTTCAGTTCTTTATTGTAATTTATTCTGCCATTAACCGAGTATAATATCGAATATTTTCCTCAAATGTCTGCCTTGTGATGTCATGATTACTTCGAAAATGAATGAATTCTGGCATAATATGATACTCTTTATTTGAATATCAAGCCAAAAGTTCAACCCAAGGACTGGTTTATCCTTGTAATTTATAAACTTCTTTTGATAGATGGCTTATCCTTATAATTTATAAACTTCTTTTGATAGATGATTCATCTACATATTCTCCAACAGAATAAGCATTATGTTTCTTTATATACTCCAACTAGAGCATTATTTTTCTTTTGTGGACATTCAAGACTGCTGTTTGGTCTTTGCAGTTTGGCTTTCCCATTGATTGCTGAGTGCCATTCTTCTTGAATATGTTTTTAATTTTCAAGTTTTCCCACTTTGCAGGTCGGTAAGTTCATTCAGCTGATATCAACATTTGTGGAGGCTTTGTAGTAGCATTCATTCAAGGGTGGCTTCTTACCCTTGTTATGCTATCGTCTATTCCTCCTCTTGTGCTCTCTGGTGCTGCCATGGCCATCATGATATCAAAGATGGCGTCCAATGGACAAACAGCATATGCGGAAGCAGGAATTGTTGTAGAGCAGACGATAGGTTCCATCAGAACGGTAGGTAGATATTTGTTTTCTTCTTTGTCCACTGTATACATTGGCTCATATGTGTCAATCCAGATTGCCCATATTGGTGGGGGCCACTGTATTTGGACCATTGCCCATTTTTATTAGACCATCCTTTTGATGGACACCAGTTGGATGGTTTGGATCATACTATCAATGCGATTTTTGCTATATGCTCCATTCACAATGTGGCCTATGATTTGGAAAGTCTGGATTAGCACATTTATAAAATGTGCGTGATGGATGAGTCACCGGCATCTGTCGATATGAATATTAGCCATGGGAAATTTAGCTTTGCACTGATATGATTCCACTCAGGTTGCATCATTTACTGGGGAGAAGCAAGCGATCAAGAAATACGACAAGTCTCTCAAGAAGGCTTACAATTCTGGTGTTCAGGAAGGGTTGGCTGCAGGATTAGGTCTTGGTTCGGTATTGTTTATCTTATTCTGCAGCTATGCTTTAGCTGTATGGTTTGGTTCGAAGATGATACTGAATAAAGGCTATACGGGCGGTGACGTGATTAATGTTATATTTGCAGTCTTGACTGGATCTATGTAAGTTTCAAACTGCTACTTCTTTAGCTTATAGAAATTAGATGATTCTTGATTGAATTAGGGAAATAAAATCTATTAATCATTAAGATTAAGGAATAAAATCAGATGGAACAAGTATGTAGTTATTAATCTGTTTGTGGAATGATTCAGGTCTCTAGGCCAGGCATCTCCTAGTTTGAGTGCATTTGCAGCAGGTCAAGCTGCAGCATACAAGATGTTAGAGACCATCAAGAGGAAGCCAGATATAGATTCATATAACACCAGTGGACGGAAACTAGATGACATTCAGGGAGACATCGAATTAAGAGATGTTTATTTCAGTTATCCGGCTAGACCAGACGAGCAAATATTCGCTGGATTCTCTCTCTCTATACCGAGCGGTATGAATGCAGCTTTGGTTGGGCAGAGCGGAAGTGGGAAGTCGACGGTTATCAGTCTAATAGAGAGGTTTTATGACCCACAAGCTGGAGAAGTCCTTATAGATGGTATAAATCTCAAGGACTTTCAGCTAAGATGGATTAGAGAGAAAATTGGGCTTGTTAGCCAAGAACCAGTCCTATTTGCATCTAGCATTAAAGACAACATAGCATATGGCAAGGAAGGTGCAACTGTTGAAGAAATCAGAGCTGCAATGGAGCTTGCCAATGCCGCCAAATTCATAGACAAAATGCCTAAGGTACAAGCCTTTCGCCGCTCCAAACAATTTTATTATTATTACTATTATTATTATTTTTTGGGATCTGTACTACAATTAATAGAACTTTCTTCTGGGATGATCTGACTTCTATTAAATCTATGGTTATTCTAAGCTTAAAAATATTGAAAGCTTGTATATTTGCCCAAAATATATACTGAGTGTAGTTGGGTGTGGTTCAAAAAACTTGTACGGACTTGGTACCTGGCCAAGCACTAGTTGTTCTTTTTTTTTTTTTTTTTTTTTTCGAGTAAAACTCAACGAAAGGGGAAAAAAAAATAATCAAATTGATTATCGACATGGATGAGTTTTTAGAAAATATCCCTTCTTTTGAATCTTTATTTTATATGTTAATATATAAACTCGACTACCGAGTATCGATATGGCTGTGCTGCTGGCTTGATTGATTTGTGAGTTTGCTTGGGTGATTGAATTAAAGTAAAATGTGCTTTTGTGATAGGAGAATAATGGATTTTTCTCCTTATTATGGTATACATAGCAATGGAATTCTAGCATGTTTTCTCATTACAATTTAATTGAAGATTGTTTTAACTTTATCCATTGGTGTGTATTATATTTTCAGGGATTTCATACTATGGTTGGTGAGCATGGGACTCAGCTATCTGGGGGGCAGAAGCAGAGAATTGCCATAGCCAGAGCAATTCTAAAAAATCCACGAATTCTACTCCTAGATGAAGCAACAAGCGCACTCGATGCGGAGTCTGAACGGATCGTGCAGGAGGCACTCGACAGGATCATGATCAACCGGACCACTGTCATTGTTGCCCATCGCTTGACTACAGTAAGAAATGCTGATATGATTGCTGTGATTCATCAAGGATCAATTGTTGAGAAAGGTAAGAGTTTCATAGATACAGTCATAGCTTCTGTTGAATTATCATGCTAGTGGGGATCTTCTCCTTGGCTAACTCTTATCTGAGATGACTTTGATCTTTCTTGGGTCCACCTTTTGGTAGTATATGCCATTTATCTGGTGAGACCCATCAAAGGATAGGCCATATCAGATGATCCTAAACACCCAATGACATTGGACAATCACAACCACTGGTCCACTTTTAACAGCTGGGATCATCAGATGGGAAGATTCTTTGGGGTGTCTACCATCCACCATTGAGTTAACATGATAGTTTGGATTACCAAAAGGTGGGACCCATGTGTACAATATTTTGGACCAAACCCGATCAGACATTGTATATTTCGTCTTTTAAGATCTAGTTAATGCACCACATCTGACAAGAGCATCCAACTTGAATAGAAATTTCATTTTTTAACTGCCACAACTACCTTACCAAGTCACCAACTGGATCTATTTATCAGGTTCTCATTCGGAGTTACTCAAGATTCCAGATGGAGCATACTGTCAACTCATACGCTTGCAAGAGATGAACCAAGAATTGGATGACCCAGACAAGCCAGAATTGTCATTGGATGCTGGCCGCCAATCAAGCCAACAGTTGTCTATCCGACGATCCATAAGCCATGGATCAACAGGTGGTTCTGGAAACAGCAGCCGTCGCTCATTTGGCCTACCTAGAGGAATCGACATCCAAGAAAGCTCCACAGCAGAACCTGATGCCCCACCACCATCACAGAAGCATCAAGAAGTCTCGCTCCGACGCCTCGCCTCTCTCAATAAGCCAGAGATTCCAGTTCTGCTGCTTGGCTCCATTGCTGCAGTTGTCAGCGGTGTAATATTTCCAATTTTCTCAATACTCCTCTCTAATATAATCCGGACTTTCCATGAGCCGCCATCAAAACTCCGGAAGGATTCCAGGTTCTGGTCATTGATGTTCGTCATCCTTGGCGTGGCATCGTTAGTGTCTAACCCAGTACAAACGTACTTATTTTCTGTGGCTGGCTCCCGGTTGATAAAGAGGATCCGAGCAATGTCATTTGAGAAAGTGGCATACATGGAGATTGGTTGGTTTGACAGTCATGAGAACTCGAGTGGTGCGGTTGGTGCAAGGCTGTCAGTTGATGCTGCGACTGTTCGCAGCCTGGTCGGGGACACGTTGGCGCTGATTGTTCAGAACATGGCATCAGCTATTGCTGGATTGACGATTGCTTTCCAGGCGAGCTGGCAATTGGCTCTGATAATCTTAGCTTTGTTGCCTCTGATAGGTGTCAGTGGGTGGGCCCAACTGAAATTTATGCAAGGATTCAGTGCAGATGCAAAGGTTCGTTCCAAACTCAATCGTTACATGAGGCATGAATGCTTGAAACTAATCCATTTCACCACAATATTAGAAGAACAAATGATAAACAGAACATATCATAGTAAGAGTTTAGTAGTTTGTAGGAAATAGCAAAATATCCATGAAACATTCCCCCCCCCCCCCCCCCCCCCCCCCCCCCCCCCCCCAAAAAAAAAAAAACTATTTATAGATTGTTTATGACTTTCTGGAACCAATGATCAAGCTATGGATTTTTGTCAGACGATTTAAATCCATTTGCAGAATTTCAAAATTTATTTAGTCTTCGGTGCATTTGGTTGCACCAAATATCATGAAATTTCACGATATTTGGTGCAACCAATGCACCTTAACTTTTTTCATTAATATATGATATTTATGCCTTGTAAAGTTTGGTGTTCTTTCTTATCATCTATGTTCCAACATTCAACAGTCATGTTTATGAGCCTGTGATGATGATGTGAATCCGACAATGTCTGCAGAAAATGTACGAGGAAGCAAGTCAAGTTGCAAGTGATGCTGTTGGGAGTATAAGAACAGTTGCTTCGTTCTGCGCTGAAGAGAAGGTGATGGAATTGTACAAGAGGAAATGTGAAGGTCCTTTGAAGAAAGGGATACGACAAGGGTTGGTTAGTGGGATTGGTTTCGGGGTCTCCTTTTTCTTGCTGTTTTGTGTCTACGCAACCTGTTTCTATGCTGGAGCACGCCTCGTTGAGGACGGGAAAACAACTTTCACAAAGGTTTTCCGGGTACGTAATGCTCATATTTCTGTTGACTTGTTGATGAATATTTCTAAGTTACTAACAAACTTGAAGAAAAAATAATAATTTACAAGGTGATATTTCACAAACAGGTCATAAATTATTCAGGTAACAGAAGACAAATAGGGCGATAACTTACATTTCAATTTTAGATATAGTCATAGAAATTGAAACTGGCATTTACAACCTCTCTCTTCAATGCACGCACCCACTTTTCTACTTTCGGTATTAGATTAGCATGCTTTGCTACCATTGTAACACCGAAAGTGGAAAAAATGGTTGTATGTGTAAAAGATAATCACGTAATATGAGAAGTTCTCAGTAAAATATTCAAGCTGATTTTGAGTTTGATAGACTGAAAGTTATTTTTTACCTCTATTAAAAATACAAACTGAGAAAAAGGAAAAGAGAAAAAAGAACAATAGATTTCTTCCAACTGGAGCGTAATTTCTTATTTTACTTGGCGAATGTCTGCTTTGATTTAGAGAAGTATTTTCTGAGAAAAACCCATTCAAGACAACAAGATGCAATAGCAGTGCATAGCAGGACATGTTCAAACACGCCATTCACTTTTGAATCGTAAAAGAAATTCCTGGTTCTGATCATGGTAGATTCATTGCTTCTTGCATGATGTGCAGGTCTTCTTTGCTCTCACTATGGTGGCATTTGCAGTCTCTCAGTCAAGCTCCCTGGCACCGGACGCTACCAAAGCAAAGAGTTCTACAGCATCTATATTTGCAATTCTCGATCGTAAGTCGAAGATAGATGCAAGCGATGATTCCGGAATGACACTAGAAGACGTGAAGGGCAACATTGAGTTTCAGCATGTCAACTTCAAATATCCTACAAGACCAGATGTTCAGATATTCCGAGACCTCTGCCTGGCCATTCGATCTGGCAAGGTAATTCTCAATAATCAATCTACAGGCCAGAAATCACTTGTCTCATGAATCTGAAGTCGTCTAATTTGGTTGGTTGCATTATATAAAATCACTATTAGTTTAGCTACATGATTTCTAAGGTCAGTATGTTTCTTAAGTTATAGCGTATGATGTGTTTCAATCTTAGTTAAAAAACCTTTAAACTTGCGTCGACTCAATGTTCAGCTGGGTCAGGTTGACTCGAAAACTCAACCTGACTCAACTCGATATGTAGTTATTATTAAATTGAAAATGTTATGAGTGTTGATAGATATTTAAAATAGTTAGATCTTGTATAAGTAATATAACTTAAAGCAACGCCATTATTGATGCTTCACTAGTTATATTTGCTGCCACTTTACTTGAGGTTGGGGGATCGAATTTTGCTCCTATTGTATTTTATTTTTAATAAACCCCATCACTTAAACTGAGTGACTCGGTTCGAGTCACACTGAGTCATGTAAACTGGACGAGTCTCTGCAAGTCTAGGTCGAGTCAGGCCCAGTACCAACTTTCCAAGAGACCTGGCTTGAAATCTTGCTGAATCGAGTTAACTCGGCCGACTTTTGAGTCAAGTCAGCGAATTTTAGAACTCTGGTTTCGAGTTCTTGGTAGTGTTTGCTTGATATAACAACAAAGAAATCTGCTTGGTAGCTGAATGAGAAGAACATATAAAGATCTAAGTTAAAGATGTAATTTAAGGTATGTTTGGATGGGCCTCAGCAATTGGGTTTAGGCAGAATGCATTTTTCATCCAAAATAATGCATGTGCTGTGGGCTGAAAGTCAGGCAACTCTGGTCATCAAGTGGGCCACATGTCCGAGAAGATAACCATTTTTGCCAGTCCAGACCACCTTTTTGGGTTCGAGCCCAAGCTCAATGGTAGGCAGTGTTTCAATGTTGAGGTCTTGGGTTCAAACCCAGCTTACCTGTCAAAAGAAGTTATTTTCTAACTGTCCATTATTTTCATACACAAGTGACCCATCCAATGACCGGGCCAGCCTGATTTTTCAGCATCAGCACAGATATGGTGGGGCCCACGTGGTGAATTACCTGGATCTTGCACAAACATTTCGATTTAGGAGTGTAGAGAGTAGCCATTGTATTCCTCAGATCATCTTACACTCCCAATTCTACAGTACAGCTGAAATATTCATCTTACATTCCTCCAAGCTACTTCTAACAATCTCTATCCTCTCTCTCAGACGGTCGCTCTAGTCGGAGAAAGTGGGAGTGGCAAATCGACTGCGATCTCATTGTTGCAGAGATTTTACGACCCTGATTCAGGTCAAATTTTCCTGGATGGAATTGAAATTCGGAAGTTTCAGTTGAGGTGGTTAAGACGGCAGATGGGTCTGGTGAGTCAGGAACCTGTGTTGTTCAATGACACAATCCGAGCCAACATTGCCTATGGAAAGGATGGAGATGCAACTGAAGCTGAGATTGTATCTGCAGCAGAGTCAGCGAATGCTCACAAGTTCATAAGTAGCCTGCAACAGGTATGGTTAAGTCTCTTTCATTGCTCTATTTACACAAACAAGCTGCTTCTAACATGTGCATGGAGCATGATCATGATAATCATGCGACCCACAACCTGGGCTGTTGGATTTTGGTCAATGCCAGGGTCTCCCGTATCATGGGTGCATCCAATAAAGCAAGCAGAACAACCTATGACTCAGATCATGCTCTGTGTGCACATTAGACCGACCACACTTATACGAGGAATCATGATGAAAGTATATTGCAATCTTTAGAGCCTGAAATAATTATGAATTTCTAACTATAATATAATGACTAGCAGATTGGTTGGTACGACTCATGGGCCAATGAATGTATTTGCTTTCTCACTACATTGTTTTCGCTTTAAAAAATGAAAATCTCAGGGTTACGAGACGTTGGTAGGAGAGCGAGGCGTCCAATTGTCAGGCGGGCAGAAGCAGCGGGTGGCAATTGCACGGGCAATAGTCAAGGAGCCGAAGATCCTGCTACTAGACGAGGCAACGAGTGCACTGGATTCGGAGTCAGAACGAGTGGTTCAGGAGGCGCTTGACCGGGTAATGGTGAACCGAACGACTGTCGTGGTGGCCCACCGGTTGTCAACCATTAAAGGGGCTGATCTAATTGCAGTGGTTAAAAATGGGGTTATTGTAGAGAAAGGAAAGCATGAGGCTTTATTGAAAATCACTGATGGAGCCTATGCTTCCTTAGTGGCACTTCACATGAGTGCTTCATCTTAGTAAAATTTCATCCAGTTTTCAATGTTATGCAGTATATAGTTCTCTGAAGAGTAGTTAAAGAGAAAAATGCGAGATTCTCTCTCTTTCCCAAGTTCTCATTTTCATATCAATATCCTATTTTATATTTTCCTAGTCACCAAGGGCCTATTTGGCGGATGCTTAAAAATGAGTTAAAATTCATTTTAGTTAATCATATTTGTGTATTAGAGATTATATTTCTTTTTGGGAAGGATTAACAATAAAGAGGCCAGATCGACTATCTCTTTTAGTTAATCATTTTATAGGGTAACCTTAACCTACAATCTAATGTATGGAGTCCTTCATGACGTTTCCACCAAATCCAATTTGTCCATCATGGGTACCCAGAAATCAGGCCAATCCAAAATTCAGTTGGACCACAACATGTAAAATCATGCATAAAACATCTAAAATTGCATGGTGCAGCGAGTTTTGGAATGGCCAGATTTTTTTCGGTTGTCCACTAATCCAAGTGGGTCAATCATTAGAATGAAGTGGATGTCATATAAAAATCATGATGATCCTGCCACAAAATCTGGAAGGTTTTTAATGGTAGACATCCCCATGCCAACTGTCCCTGTGGTGTGGCCCACTTAAGTTTTGGATCCGCCTATGTTTTGAGCACCAAGGAGAAAAATGATGACGCACGCATGATGCATGGATTAGATGTAATGCACAGATCACAGTCGGCCCCGCACATCATGTGTAGGCTAAGCTTAAACTACAAAACTTTGTAGGAGATTCGACCATAAGTAACTCTAGAACCAACAATCATGATCTAGGCACATGATTATGATTAACTAAAATGTGATCAACTCATTTTTAAGCATCTACCAAACAGGCCTTAAGGGGTCATGTGGATTCATGAACAACTCACTTGAGGAAAGGACGTCCAGTACTATGTGGATGAGGACGTCCATGCATTGTATTTGGGTGCATGGACATGAGTGTTTCTAGACATCCTTTCACTTGAAAGTTGATAATCCATGTATCAAATGAACAAATTATCAAAATAAGAATGATAAAACAGTAAAGACAGTAAACACAAAAAAGATGAAAACGATAATAAAAAAATAACATGCTTCATATACCCATCCACTTCACATTATCAAATCTATCTACCGGACAATTTCTTGACTCTACTTTCTCGGCATTTTGAATTGTCACATCTAGACATGTCCTTATTAGTAGTGTTTAGGAAGTGGATCATATGTGAGAAGTAGATGCCTAAGAAGGAAAGATTAGATGTAGACACCTTACTCAGTGTGGACAAGTTGATTAGAGAAGTAGATGCCTAGGAAGGAAAGATTAGATGTAGACACCCTATTCAGGGTCGACAAGTCGACCGGAGCACTGTGGGACCCCTAAAACCAAGCCCCAATCCAAGCCCAGTCCAAGGCCAATACAATCCCAAACCCAAGCCCACTTAGCTCTAGGATCACAATAAAGTAGAACGAAAGGGACTAGAGGAGAGCTAGCACCCCCTGGGCACCCAACAAAAAAAGAGGCCTATTCATGTGGCAGGAATCTCACGATTTTTGATCGCAGATTTGGTGGGGAGGGGAAAAAGTAACTCCTACATCGAGAAGCCTGCTTGGTATGAAATGATCCCTCTGCCCCTAGTTTTCTCCAAAATTTGGCCTCCTACCATCCGATTAACCATCCAGAATGCATCACGTGGCGCATGCATATCATCAGCCAATCACTGCCTTTAGAGCCTTCATTAGCTCGTAAACTTCTCAAAAACTACAAAAAATGCCATCCCCTCCCTCTCATTTCCAAATCATCCTTCATTCACTAAGTTTCATCTTCCATCACTTTAGAAGAGAGGGAAAGTGGGTTTAACCCATCCATCCACCAAGGACAGAAGAGAGGGTAATGAGAGGAGCCTTCTAGCCCGGGTTAACCTAGTCGATCCTAAACCCTAGCCACCAGAGCTATTCGAAAGACCGATCTAATCTGCTCTAATCAATCCTTGGGACAATTAACCCATTCCCCACTTATTCAAATCTGATTAATTTTATCTATATTTACATTTGCATTGTGCATCATTATCTCCACTCCCCACCACTTGCTCATTTAGCCAGTCCGAGTGTATGCTATGCGGCTAGACATAATATTGGATCTTGCTCATCAAAAACTCATATTGAATGGATTTCGATCACTTCTCCAAGTTGGTGAGTCTGGGTAGAGAAGTCTTTCCTAGTTTATCGCTTGAAGTAGGCACTGCATCACCACACTACATTTGCATCATTCCCAAGCAAGAACTAATCCAAATTCTTGAATTTTGTTAAATCCTATGAAGTAGAGACCGTAAGTTTGTACGGGTAAGCCCAACACCTTCTCTCTTTATCATCATGGTCCCTTACCTAGAATCCTATGTTGTAGATTATGAGTCATTTTAAGATAGAGAATCCTCAGATTCTTTGGCTTAAGGTTTCTACAGGGTCTAACTAACTGTGAAAATCTAAGTAACTGGTTAGTAGCGACTCCAAGTCAAATACACAACACCCTGAGTCACAAATATACTTGAAAGCCTTCGAAGGCCCTGTGAGCTCGATCCGCCCGCGATATAGCGTCCACATAAGAGGAGCATAGCATCTGAGGCCTTATTTGTAACGTCGTTCCACCGGATAAGTTTACACATGTGTGGACAAAGAGAGGCCACGAAAGAGGGGGAGAATAAACAAAGATTAGGCTTTTTTTTTGCTTTTTATGTTAACAAAATATAATTTAAATTTTTATTGACTGAGAGGTCTAGTTCCAGGTTGTAGTTCCAGGTTTCGATCTAAGGTTCGGTTCTACGGTTCGATCACGGTCTGGTTCAGTTCTACAAAATCCAAAATCAAGAATTGAATCAAACAAACTAGTTCTTTGGTTTTCGGAACTGGAACTGGAACCGGTGCGCTTCAAAACTGTAACGCCCTGAAATTCGGGGGTCGAGTATGAACTCAACTCCCGAGTTCCAACGCATCATTTATGCAACATACACAATGTCGGTTAAATGTTGTCTGAGTTAGCGCAATAAACATGAATGAGATTAAACCAAAACAGTAATTCATACCCAGTTCAATTGCATTTAAAAACAGCGGAAGACTGAAATTTTATATACAAGTATGTAAAGTAACAAAATTTTCTGAACTTCAGGGTATGAGCACTAGCTGAGCACCAATATACATGTAAAGTTTGTAAATTAAAAACCCAAAATACATCCTCAAAAGAGGCCCCAAAAGTCCCGCGATGCAGCCGGCCTAGGCGTAGCCGTCAGAATACTGCATGAAGAGAACTCCTCCTGGTCCTCATCAACGTCGGGCTCTGGCTCCTGAACCAAGGCGCCCTCTAATCCTGCAACAGGTCTGGTTGGTGTGTACAACACCATCCCGTATCGTGGGAGTGAGTAGCTAACTCAGTGGAACAATAATGCATAAGTTAACATGTTATCAAATCAACCAAGCAGTAATGATAAAGCAGTACAAATCAAGCATTTCTAACTACTCTTGTTAAATGCAAAAATGATATGACATGATGCTGTATGCCCTTGCCAAACCACCCTCAAGCGACATCATCTTACGTTCGCGAATGCTTAACTCCCTCAGTGCGCCACATCTACAAAGCACATGCGGTGCGATGATGCTCGTGATTGCCAAGTTATTATTAGTCCATTTCAATCAGCAGTATTGGGAAACTAAGGTACCTCCCTTGTATCATTCCCAACATGATCCATTCTAGGGTCGTCAGTCCTAGTTATTCTCATACGATGTTATGGTTTGAGAAGCTTAGTGATGGCATCACACAGGTTCGTCACCCGTCAGCGCGGATACAGATCTCACCGTATGCGGCTCAATTGCTGGCCGTCAGCTCGAGTACAGGTCTCACCGTACTCGGCTCAATCACTAGCCGTCAGCTCAAGTACAGGTCTCACCGTACTCGGCTCAACTCACACTCTAGTTACTGTGAAAGGCTCGTGGCCAATCACAGATACTTAAAGTACACTCGATGATACCACGGAGGACTCGTCGCCCGTCAGCACGAGCACAGATCTCACCGTACTCGGCTCTCGCCGAAGTATCGACAGCTCGAATACAGTGTCCCATACCACCGTATTCGGCTCACGAGATAGTTGCGCAATGGTCACTACGGGGAGGCACATGGCCCCAGCATAGGCCGACAGCTCGACCACGTGTGTCCCATACCACCATGCCCGGCTCATGCGTCTTAGCGGATCTAGGTACCATGGTTAAACAGGAATCACCACTGGTAAGTTTGGTACCCTAGGTTCAAGCAGTAGCGACCAAACAAGGTGAACACACAACTACACTTCGGTTCAAGTGGCGAGCGCCTGACTAGCTCGAGCGCACCACAAGTTGAGCGATATGGAGCGCAAAAGCACTCCGCGTGGCCAACCACTATCGCCAACCGAAGTACGACTCGGGTTCGCCGGACCCGTCCTTTGTGGCGACATGAATCTCAGCCACAATCACAAGTCTGGTACCGAGTGTTTGGACTATAAACATAGTCCCAAACTCAAACAGTTTTCATCGCTAGCATGTGAAGTAAAGCATGGTAAACAAGCAATACAAGCATGTTAGTCGGCATGTTATAAAGCATAAAGTAAGACATGGAGTAAGCATGTTACAAGGCATGTTGAGAAGCATGTTATAAAGCATATTGTAATGCATGTACTACAGCACTATCCCATAGGGATAGAATTGTGTGTGCACTGCAATTAAGTGGTTGCGGTGAACCACCGCATGGAGGGATCCTACATGTCTCAAGGGAGTTGGAGAAGCCATAGCAGCGCCTATCTAAGGCACTAGTACATGCACATGTACACCTACATGCACATACACAAACACTTAGAATACACATTTCCAACATACATGACGTATGTTAGGCAAGTTCGTGATTGGGCTGTCCCTAAGCCCCGGGAGTATTTTTCCCGCGTATATCGTATTCATACAACAAATAATCATTACAATTACATATCCAAAATCCGCACGCATGCGGGATTTCTAGAATACGCAATTTCGACATACATGGCATTTACACATGAACACATATTTTTGCGATCTCTTTCGCCGAACTAGTATTTTATCCACACATGATATATTCAAACATTAAATAAACATGTCAAACATTTTCTCAACAAAAATACGTATACGGTATTTCTACGTATATCAAGAGTATGTAAAATTCCATAATCTTTATCGCTAATCGAAACAGGAAACGGAAAGCACTTTGTACATGTGCATTTGCATGCAGATCATGAATCTATCATTCTCTGACATTGAAAGCGTTGAAAACCGTAACTTATACGCTTAAAGTCCTCACCTCAGCCCTTGGAATTCCAACGAATCAGCAAGAAGGTTGGTGCTTCCGTATACGGGAGTTTCTTAGCCTAAAGATCGCATTCGATTAGTCTTTCCCTAACCTATCACTAATTAGGCTCAAATCAGACCTAGGGTTAGGGTTTCTTACCTTCAAATGGGGTGGAAACCGCCGGGAAACCTCTTGGAATAGCGCGGTGTAGGCCGTGGGGAGAGGTGGAAGCAGCAGGAGGAAGATCGGCTTCGATCTCCACAAGTTCTCTCTCTTTTCTCTCTTCTCTCTTAGGGTTTTAACCCAAATTCGTATGGCTGTGAGAGGGGCTGTTCTAAGCCCCTTTTATAGCCACAAACCTTCCCAAAATAGACTCAGGTTCAAGGGCAACTGCTTACATAGGCATTTCGCCAATTTCCAAGCTCAAAAGGGGTGTTCTGGTGGCCCTCTTTGAGCCAAACGTCAGACTTAAGCTCACCCACTGCGGATCCACGTGGGATTACGTTTTCGGCTCGATCGGATTCCCAGATCGCACGTGGCGGACCACTTTCAGTTCAACGGTCCGTGGGCCACGATCGGAATTTCTGAGTACATATAAATGTTCCTGAAATTTTTCTTAATCCGAGGGTGTAATTTGGTCTGATTCCGACGGTCAGGTTGCTTAATACTGACGCGCAACCGAAAGGTGCCAGATCACTATTCCAGATATTTTATCTTGGATGGAAATAGTGTTTTTCACACTCCCTCGCTCCGGAGTGAAAATAATGGCCGTGGGACATCGGAATCATCTGATTTTTGAGATGATTGTCAAGCCCAGTGGGGCGGTCCTGGTTCCTTAGCTTCGTGTTAATCGGACTCCCGATGTGCGATTTAGACCTCATACGAAGTTTCGTTTCAGTCCCGAGAGCAGACGGGTAATGAGTTTGGCTCTAGACTTTAGGGTAACCTAGAGTCACCAATTCTGCAAGTTTTGGGTCTTGCAGATCGTATTTAAAGCGATCCCAACGGATTTCATGATTTACACTGGACCAAACCGTTCGGTCTAGTCAGTTCCGATCTGGTTTACCAATTCCGTGTGCACCCCTAGTTTCTTGTACTTGTTATGTATTATAAGATACAAGGATTTTCCTATAAGAGTTTTATAAATTAATGGGCTTAATTGATCAATGGTTTGGATTTCTCTAAAGGTTTGATATTATGATCAGGCATATTGATGAGCCCAATTAGAATTGTGATTAATTTTAAATTCGTTTGGTGTGGTTAGACTGTGATACATATATATACAATCTTAAAATAGGAAGGAAAACTTTTAAACGTGTAGAGTTGAGGAGGAGTTTCGGTGGATTTTAAACTTCTCCATCCTTCATTATATAAACAAATCTAAGTACCAAACCAACAAATGTTTGAAGCACTCTTTTCTATCCTCTTGCTTACCTAAACGTGTAAGGTGCGGAAGATTCCGACAGTCGCCTTTAGCAATGTCGTACCAATCAGTTACACATTTAATTTAGTTGTTTGATCTTTATACTCATGCATAATTCAATCCTTAATTCAATTTAAATTTGATTACATGCCTTATAGAAATCTTTCCATGACAATAAAAGCTTCGTATTAAAAGCTTACAGTTCAAGACATACTTAAGAGCCATCTTTTATTGACCTATAGAATTTTGTCCTTAAAGCTTTCCTATCCTAGGTGTATAAACCTTTAAGTAACCAGCAGACAAGAATGAGAGAGAGAGAGAGAGAGAGAGAGAGAGAGAGAGAGAGAGAGAGAGAGAGAGAGAGAGTACACCTTAGGATAAGAAAGCTTTCTTGTCCTAGTAAACGTTGATGGTATTTCGTTTTTCAAAAAAATCACTGGTTATGGAGTTTGTGGTAATTCAAGTATATTTAAAAGTAAATCCTATTTTATTTCATTTGCTTCCAACATACACAGATGTTTTTTCATATGCACTTTTAGTTCGCTTCTTCGAACTACTCAATTTTTCTCATAGGAGTGAGCATGCCGCACATTGTCATAAGAACGGCCTATTCATCTAACCAGGGCACGCACATTTATTAGGCCCGGCTCATTATCATGTGATAAATGCACTGGTGCGAGTGATTTTGTATGAACCTAAGTGTGATGGGTCTAAAATGTGCCAGAGTTTATAGGCGATTGAAAATGATCGGATTATTAACTCAAAATGGTCAGCCGTTTTTTAAAATGGCTAGCAGCCTTGAAAGCCATAACGGTCTGAAAATAGACAGGTCATGATGATCCAATGACCAGAAACGGTTTAAATTGATGAATTACAGTCAGAAACATTTTTAACCATTAATGACCACTGAGCCCACTTCCTAATGCCTATATAAACTAGACCATTCCAATCCAAATTTCAATCAACTTAAACACGTCTCTCATCATCAATCAGATCCTCCAAATAACATTTCCATCTTAGAATACTATAAATACATCTACTGTTTGATTATGCCAGAAGATCTGTTACATTGAATTGTTTCTAAGTAGACTATTCGTGATTGCTGCAGGCAGTATCTAGACATGCTTATCTTATTCTCGCCCATAAACCACTGGCAATTGATAAGGGGGTGAATTATGCTTTAAGAACATCATAAATTTCAGCATAGTAAAACCAAAATAATTAACCTTATTTTATTTTTATTTTTCAGTATTTTCAACACAAATTTTCAACAATTAATGAGTGCCCCGAATATCACATCGGTATGCTAAGTTGGCATGTGTCCACGGTTCATTGAATCAGTTCTTGTGCCCACCGAACTTGCATGCATTTCTGTCTTATTACCATTCCCGGTTGCTATCGTGGCGGTCTATCTCTAAAAAGTTGGCTGCGCGCAGTCCCACTAACCGAGGAATCAGATGGTACAGCAAATATTAATTGATACTCTTGACGGAGTTTGATACACAGGCACCGAGGAATGGTCAACATGTCAAATATTAACTCAAATCTACACCGAATAAATTGTTGAAACCAGTGTCTCCAAGTTAGAGGCTAGAAATCAGATGGATTGAACAATCCTAACCACTGATTAGTGGACACTTGTTTTTGAAATATGATCATCGGTATTATTCATTATCAGCCTGCATATAAATGTCCAGCAATCTATAGTCTGATAATTGATTGAAATCGCTTTTTTGCTCATGATACATCTTAAGCAGTGGTTTATTTTGGTTTACTTACACGCTATGCCTGCAATTTCTAAGTGAGTTCTGACTGCCTGCATATTATCTGTTACACTCTGTCAGAGTATCCATGTATTTCTCGAATAAAAAAAGACTGGAGGGCGGGCGCCATCCATCCCTTGCAAAAACACGACATTATGCCATTCAAAAGGAAACCTGTGGGAATTGACGTGGCAGGGATGCCAATTGCATGGTGACCCCAACTCCAAATAGCCATGTGGTGTCAGGTGAGGCTAACATAATGTATGTACTTTATCCAAGTTATTCATTTATTTTGCTGGCTCATTTTAATTTATTCTAGAACCATCTTAGAATTGAAGCATATCCAAAGCTCAGGTGGACCATCCTATTGAAAACAATGGGGATTGGATGACAAAAGTTTCAGATCAAGATGATATTTGAATTTTTCTATTATTAAGGTCTTTGTAACCTTATGGGAAGGTTGGATGACAAATAAATATCAATATGAGCCTTAAGAAGGTTTCCCATTGGATATCATTATCCTCATTTATGTGCCCATTTAGAGTTTTGGTTATTTATTTATTTATTATTATTAATTAACTTTTTTTTTTGGGGTTCGTGCCCTAAAGTGATCTAAGCAAAGTGAGAGGACAGTGTGGATAAAATACATTGATGGCCCCACAGGGGCGTAACACACGTAGCCAAATAGTGTTGGGGTCACCATGCAATCCATTCCAAATGGGTTAGCATGGTGCAATTTAAAGATTAAGAGAGGGCAATGGTTAATGATGGTGGTGAGTCGTTAGTAGAGTCCAATTTGCTGATAGGTGGAAACACTGAGTTTGGTGAGGTCTTAATGTGGTGACGTTTGATTGGTCCAGCCTGAGCAAAGCTTCGTGGATGGATCCTTGATTGTAGCGTCATAATGTGAAGTGCAGAACATGGGAATTAGTGATGATTGACTATTAAAAGCTTATTGTGGGCCACAAAAGGATCAAGCAGATACTTTTATGGTACCTTCATCCAGGTCTTCGTGATCTTATCAACATGTTGGATGGCAAACATTCCAGTAGCCCAAGTAGTTTTTAAAGGTGGGGTATTCAATCACCACTATTTACTGTGGGGTGGTCCCCCTAAGATTTGGATTACTTCATTTTTAGGATCTTGCACTAATGTGGTGAGATTTCATGGTCAAATCCCAAGTCCATCAAACCACTTTCAAACATGCATTGTGTGGCCCAATATATATATATATATATATATATATATATATATAATATATATATATATATATATATATTATATATATATATAGAGGAACGCTCAGCTACGCACCAGTTCGCACGTCATTATGTGCGAACTTTTCTATTAACCGTAGGATAAGGTAGACGGTTTGGATGAAGGCGCTCTTAGCGCAAGCCTAAAAAAGCGAGTTTCCTTCTCTAGCACGCCTCTTCACCCCCTCTCCGAAGGATGCGGCTAAAGCCTTTTACATAAAATTCTTTTGCTAGGATGCTAGGTGGGTCCCACCAATATGTTAATGATAAATCCACGCCGTCCATGCATTTTTAAAAATAATTTTATGATATGACCCCAAAACTAAGGTAGATCAAATTCTCAAGTGGGCCACACAGTGCTAATTGAACTCTCACCAATAAAACTTCCTAGGGCTACCAAATTTTTAGATCAAGCTGATATTTGTTTTTTTTCCATCATCTAGGTCTGCATGACCTAATGTACAGGTTGGATGTCAAATAAATATCACGATGGGCCCTAAAAAATATTTAACAGTGAGAATCATTATCAGCACTGCTTCCTGTGGTGTGGTCCACTTGAGATTTGGATCTGCCTCAGTTTTGGGTTTATGCCCTGAAATGATAAGGAAAAATGGATGGACGGGGTAGATTTCTCAAAAACATCATGGTTGGCCCTACATAGATTTTCAACCAACCTTGCAAATTGTGAGCGCAATTAGGGGGCAGATTTGATTTCACGTGAAAGCCTTTCGCAAGAAGTCACTGTGCAAGGATGCTGGGTGGCCCCACCACCATGTTTTTGGGAAATATACTCCGTTCATCTATTTGTCAAGCTCGTTTTAGGAAAATCGACCAAAATGAGGTGGATCCAAAATTAAAGTAGGCCACACGAGAGGAAAAATTAGAGAAAGAAATACCTACCGTTGAAACCTTACTGGGCTCCGCCTTGATGTTTATATGCATCAAAACCGTTTATAAGGTCATTAACACAGGGATGAAGTGAAAATATAGAAAATTTATCTTGAAAAAAAGTTTTTATGATCATAAAAATGTTTTAACGGTTCTCACTGAAACCCTACTGTTTCCTCTCGTGTGGCCTAGTCAAGTCTTGGATCCACCTCATTTTTTTGCCGCCTATCCTAAATTAGCTTACAAAACGGATGAACGGAATATATTTTCCAAAAACATGGTGGTGGGCCCCACCCAGCATCCTTGCTCAAAACGCGCACCAAAACGCTACTGAAATCAAACGCGGCTTTAGCATGAAATCCGCGGACGCGGATTTCCTGAGAAACCCTTTCGCAGGAAGTTCCTGCGCAAGGATTCTAGGTGGGGCCCGCTGCGATGTTTCTGAGAAATCAAATACGTCCATCCATTTTTCGACCTCATTTAAGGCATGCTACCAAAATTGAGGAGGATCCAAAACTCAAGTGGGCCATAGGAGATGAAACAGTGGGGAAAGGAATTCCTACCGTTGAAACCTTCCTAGGCTCCAACTTGCTATTTCTATGCCATCTAAACCGTTTATAAGGTCATTTTCACTCAGATAAAGTGAAAAAATCAAAAATTATATTGTTAAAAAACTTTTATAGACATATAGATATTTCAACGGTGATCACTAAATATCCACTGTTTCCTCTCGTGTGGCCCATTTGAGTTCTGGATCCTCATTATTTTTGATATCACCTCATAAAATGAACTTCAAAAATGGATAGAGGGGTTGGATTTCTCACAAACATCTAAGTGGGACCCACACAGAATCTTGCGCAGGAACTTCCTGCAAAAGGGTTTCGCAGGAAATCCGTGTACGAAATCCGCGTACCAAAACGGACGCGGATTTCCTGCGAAAGCCTTTCGCAGGAAGTTCCTGCGCAAGGATGCAATGTGGGGCCCACCACCATATTTTTGGGAAATGTACTCCGTTCATCCCTTTGGTGAGCTAATTTTAGGAAAATCGACCAAAAACGAGGTGGATCTAATACTAAAGTGGGCCACACGAGAGGGAAAATTGGGGAAAGAAAAACCTACCGTTGAAACCTTTTTGGGCTCCACCTTGATGTTTATATGTGATCCAAACCGTTTATAAGGTTATTAACATAGGGATGAAGTGAAAATATAAAGAATTTGGCCTGAAAGAAAGCTTTTATGGTCATGAGAATGTTTCAACTGTTCTAACTGAATCCCTAATGTTTCCTCTCGTGTGGCCCACCTGAGTCTTGGATCCACCTCATTTTTTTTTTTTTTGTAGATTGTCCTAAAATTCTCTTGCAAAACGGATGAATGGAGTATATTTTCCATAAACAATGGTGGTGGCCCCACCCAGCATACTTGCGTAGGAACTTCCTGCGAAAGCATTTAGCAGGAAATCCGCGTCCTACCAAAACGCTACTGAAGTGATGTGGCAAAACGGCATTGGTTAGATACCAATGGCATGTTCCTGAGTTTAAATGCTACTCCGTTAGATCCGCTAACGGATCTTTCTCCGTTTCCGCCGTGCACCCGCTCGGCCATGAAACTGGATTTTCATACTGAGAAAATTCAGTTGGCCCACTGAAATTTACGTGATTTATCCACACCTTCCATCTGTCTTTCCATCTAATTTTAGGCGTTGAACCCAAAATTGAAGCTTGTAAAAATCTCAAGTGGACCATACAACAGGAAACAGTGGAAATAATGATTTCCACCGTTGAAACCTTTCCAGGCCCCACAGTGATGTTTATTTTCATCCAAACTGTTCAAAGGATTAAAAAAAAAAAACATGGATGAAGGTTAAAAATATATATATATAATCTTGATCCAAAACTTCTGTGGCCCCCAAGAATTTTTCAACGGTATAAATTCAATTCACACTGTTTCCTTTGGTGTGGTCGATTTTAGCCTTTGATATGCTTAGGTTTGAGCTAAGGCCCTAAAATTATCTTATAAAATGGATGGACAGACTGGATAAAATACATAAATCACGGTGGACCCCACGGAGTTTACTCGGTACGGCGGCTCCTCAACCTTCGCCAAAATCCAATCCGCGTCAACCTCAAGATTTCATGCGAAAGCCTTTGGCCGGAATTCCGTGAGCAAGGATGCTGGGTGGGGCCCACCACCATGTTTTTGGAAAATATATTCCGTTCATCCGTTTTGTAAGCTAATTTTAGAATAGGCGGCAAAAAATGAGGTGGATCCAAGACTTGACTGGGCCACACGAGAGGAAACAGTAGGGTTTCAGTGAGAACCATTAAAATATTTTATGATCATAAAATTTTTTTTTCAGGATAAATTTTCTATATTTTCACTTCATCCCTGTGTTAATGACCTTATAAACGGTTTTGATGGCATATAAACATCAAGGCGGAGCCCAGGAAGGTTTCAACGGTAGGTATTTCTTTCTCTAATTTTCCCTCTCGTGTGGCCCACTTTAATTTTGGATCCACCTCATTTTTGGTCGATTTTCCTAAAATGAGCTTGACAAACGGATGAACGGAGTATATTTCCCAAAAACATGGTGGTGGGCCCCACCCAGCATCCTTGCGCAGGGACTTCTTGCGAAAGGCTTTCACGTGAAATCAAATCTGCCCCTAATTGCGCTCGCAATTTGCAAGGTTTGTTGAAAATCTAGGTGGGGCCAACCATGATGTTTTTGAGAAATCTACCCCGTCCATCCATTTTTCCTTATCATTTCAGGGCATAAGCCAAAACTGAGGCAGATCCAAATCTCAAGTGGACCACACCACAGGAAGTAGTAGTGCTGATAATGATTCTCACTGTTAAATATTTTTTAGGGCCCATCGTGATATTTATTTGACATCCAACCTGTACATTAGGTCATGCAGACCTAGATGATGGAAAAAAAGAAATATCAGCTTGATCTAAAAATTTGGTAGCCTCAGGAAGTTTTATTGGTAAGAGTTCAATTAGCACTGTGTGGCCCACTTGAGAATTTGATCTACCTTAGTTTTGGGGTCATATCATAAAATTATTTTTAAAAATGCATGGACGGCGTGGATTTATCATTAACATATTGGTGGGACCCACCTAGCATCCTAGCTAAAGAATTTTATGTAAAAGGCTTTCGCCGCATCCTTCGGAGAGGGGGTGAAGAGGCGTGCGAGAGAAGGAAACTCGCTTTTTTAGGCTTGCGCTAAGAGCGCCTTCATCCAAACCGTCTACCTTATCCTACGGTTAATAGGAAAGTTCGCACATAATGACGTGCGAACTGGTGCGTAGCTGAGCGTTCCTCTATATATATATATATATATATATATATATATATATATATATAATATATATATATATATATATATATATATATATATATATATATATATATATATATCTGATAATGGTATATGCCCCAATCATATCTTGCTCCCTTTCAAACATGCTTTGGGGAGCCATTTCTGACCACATCACGCATCACGTGGCCTAATCAAATCTCATTGGTTAGAAGTACCAAGTGGTCCCAATTTGATGGGAAAAAAAAGAGAGTCCAACATTAATATCATCTTAATAGTATAATATATATATATATATACCAATTACAGCACATCTACAGCCTACCCACGATACCACTGTTGGGTGCGTACCCTTGAAGAGTCATCATCATTTTCTAAATGGAGCGAGAGCTAACAGAAGAAGAGAATTTAAGAGGAGAAAGCGTTACGGATTGGGCAATGAGCACCTCAGGGAGAGTCACCACCATTTTCTAAATGGTGCAACAGCTAGCCTAACAATTTAGAACATGTGCCAAAGTTGTAGATAGCATTGAAAGATTTGATTGGTGAAGCCGTATGCTATCAAAGAAAGGTCCTCTCAGTTATTTTATTTTTTGGATTTTAGCTAAATATATAATTGGCCATCTTAGAGAGTACGCAGCCCAAAAATCAAATCATCCTGCCATTTCACCTCCTAGGCGTCAAATCCACTTCCAAGAAAAAAGTGGAATGAGATCGCCAGGTGAACTCCAACACTGTGCACACACTTGGTGTAAGGACTCTCTAGCCCTGCTATGATGTATGTGTTTTATCCATGCCACTCAGCTGTTTTGTTTTGCCAACTTATTTATGGCATGAGTTTAAAATTGAATAATATCCAAAGCTCAAGTGAAACTGATGTAGAGCTGGTCACGGACAGTTTCATGGCCAAGATGGATTAGAAAAGGCCCGGTCGACAACATAAGTGATCTAGACTGTCAAACCTTAGATCGGGCATATCTCGCAATCCGGAATAAGTTATCGGGTGTAAAATATATGATTTTGGGATAGAACGATCTACTTTAGCCACCCAACTTGCTACATCGGGTTATGCAAGCCAGATTTGTAAAATACCCTTAGATCGACGCTTGTTTTTCTATTTTAATTACATTTTTACTATAAAAAAGTAAGTTTTAATTTGATTGTAACTCTTCATCCATTGGGCTTTAGGAGTTGCGCACAACGTGAAAATAGCTTAGAATAAATAGGAGAACAGCTTGGTGAAGCCAAATAGGATACTTACTATTTTTGGCCGAAAACCTTACACACTAGCTAGTAGACATCATGACCGTCTATAAATAGTAAGTTTACTATTTATAGTAAGTTGCGATTTCTAATAGTTTTAGTTATAATTTGCTTTTGATTTATCTCTCATTGATTGGTATCCTATTTAAAGGGTTGTGAATCGTTTATTTCATTCATCGATCAAATTACGAATTTATTAGAATTTATTTATATTCTTCTTGCTTTCTTTCCTCGTGAATGAAGCTACGTGGATTTAGAGTAGTTATCCTTGAGGAAGACGGTGATCAACCTCATCACGTTCATCTCTGCGTCAGAAACACACCACTGGAAATAGTGAGGATTAATTATTTGTCATTGAAAACCTTTTAAGGGCCAAAAGTTTTGGATCAAGTTATATTTGTGTTTTCCCTTCATCCCTATGACCTTATGAATGACAAAAAAACATTATTGTGAACCCTAAGACGGTTTCAACAGCCGACATTATTGCTACTGCAGTTTTCGTGTGGAGTAGTACGTGAACTTTGGATAGGCTTCAATTTGGGTTCATGTTAAAATGAGCTGTCAAAATCCATGGATAACATGGATAAAAACACAAGCGTCACGGTGGGTCTACAGAGTCCTTGCACCCAAGCAACAGGTGTGTTGGGTTCACCTAGCAATCGGCCCCCAACAAGGTGGCATCTCATTGTCAGTATCTGTTGGCACAGGAATTTTGCCAGGGGGTGTTAATGGGCCCGGCTCGGGCCTAAAAAGTAAAATTTTGAACAGAGTTAGCACAAGACCCGGCCCAAAATAGTTCAAAATCCGGGCTGAGACCTATCCCAGGCCCGGCCTATTGATAGCCCTAAATTTTGCCAAAGAAAAAGTGACCTGTCATTGTTAGTGGAACCAACTGTTAGATAATTGTTACCATCAGCGAAAAACTATAAAAAGAAAAAAATAAATAAGAAAAAGAAAAATACCGTTTGATCAAATAACAGAAACTTCAAAATGAAAACAAAGTTAGGGTTTAATATGTTCCAATTCAATAAATAAAATTAAAAAAGATATAAATGCACAATGTGTATTTCTTTTTAATTTTTTGTATCATACCATGAAATAATTGGTTAATATTATTCTTCATCTCTCTTAAATCCTTTATTAATTTTCAACCTTCCACAATTACTTAATTGTATCAATGCATGTGACCACCAATTTCTCTTTATAAAAAAGGCCCGAAAATGAGTTTTTAAAGAGTGCAAAAAACCTTTTTCTTAAAAAGGACCCTCTTTAATTCGGCTTACCAGGAAAATGAGTTTTTATTACATAATACTTTCTAAAATATGTGAAGTTCTTTTGAAATATATGTTAGTTTAAAAGAGAGTTTTTTCAAACTATGGTTTTATGCAATAATTAGAAGTATACAGTAATCACTTCTTTCTAAGCTGATAAAAGAATAAAATCTCTCATATTTGAGTATTTCAATACCATATTTGGTGGCAGGTGGATGAGAGAGAGGTGCACTGATGTTTCCTGGAAGAAGGGAGATGCGTGCTGTTTTACTAGTATTTTATGTTTCTTGGGGGAGGGGAGATTGGCGTTGGTTGACTAGTATTTAGCGAGAGAGAGAGAGAGAGAGAGAGGTGCATGCACTTATGTTTCTTGCAGGAGGGAAATGGGTGTTGTTTGACTAGGATTTGTTTTTCCCTTCAGGTCAAGATAGTTGGTTGAAAGTGCAATACAATGCTTCGTCTTCAAGAAAGCTATTCACCTTCAAAACATATATATACCCAATTATCCAATTTGAATTGTAGAAATCAACACGTGAATTCAGCTACCCATTTCATTTTTTGGTCAGTCGCTCTCTCTCTCTCTCTCTCTCAAACATATAATACTTTTAAACAATAAAAATCTGATTTGCCTCTGATTATATTATTATAATTATTTTATTATTTTGATGGGTTACCATCCATTATCATTCTATTCTCCGTTTGGATGCTCATTTGAATTATATACAATCAATATAGTGGGAATGGCGAACGTTTGTTAATATCTACTCTATAATTATGGCGCCGAAGTAGACATATAAAATCTTTTCAGTTTCTCAAGTACTTGGACTGTCGGTGCAGGAAAAGCTTCCATTTTTAGCAAAAGGATATCTGGGTCATTGAAAGGAGGCTATTGCAAACAAGAATGGCTGAGGAGATAGGATCAGATGCCGACGCCAAAGCAGATAGGCCCACGAGAAACTCATCAGAACCAGTTACCAATGGAAAATCCAAGGAGGTGCATGAGCAGAGTGAATTTCAGAAGAGCAAAGAAAAAGAAGAGAGCAAGAACACCATCCCATTCTACAAGCTCTTCTCATTTGCTGACTCCACTGATCTTGTGCTGATGTTGGTGGGCACCGTCGCCGCTGTCGGAAATGGTCTTGCTTTTCCCCTTATGACCATCCTCTTTGGAGATCTGGTGGATTCTTTCGGACAGTCTACGGACGTTCAGGACACAGTTCATAAAGTTTCTAAGGTATGTAAAACCTTCACATTAGTTTTCAATATTCGACACCTACCCACATATACTTTCCTTTGATTTCTGTTTGCTTGTACCCAAATTGCAAGTTGAAAATATTGCAATAGATTTCGGTGGGGTTGTTGGATCTGACATCATGTCTATTTGGTCAAATAAGCTTTTTTTCTTTCTTTCTTCTTCTTCTTCTTCTTCTTCCTTCCTCCTTTTTACTCTAGTTTGATGTGTTTTACTTAGATTTGGAACTTGCATTCCATATTAATTCCCCATTCTTTAATAACCCGATTCAAATTATCATCCACTCTATAACAAAATTCAAATATCAACAAAAATTTCCTCATTTTCCATTTGGATTCTGGGATTTTATTGCAATATTCATCTAGAACCTGAATTTTATTAAATAATGCATTGAGCAGCCGAAATTCCTGGACAATGCTTTTTTCAACTGGAGAAATTGTAACAATGACTGATTCCTTGTTTTCTTTAGGAAAAGTGATAAGTCTAAGAATGTGGGGCGGTAGAGCCGAGCCCCTCCAACATATGCACCCCAAACCATGATAATCTCACAAACCAAAAAATGTGACTGATCAGGGCTCAACTCAACCATTCCTCTTCGGATGAGGACGAAGGTTCATGCTGGCGAATCAGAATGGCAGTTCCGAGTCGTGATTTGGGAGTTGGCCCCTCCTGATGTTGTATTCTCCTTTTGAAGCTTTATCATCCGAGGCGTGTAGCTCAGGCTGATCCCGATTATCCTTGCACAGATTTCCCCATAACAATTATTATTATCAATTTGATCATCATGCTGAATTACATCTTTTGGAGATGTCATACACATACCACATGGGCCCCACAATTCTCTAATTTATGGGTCCCAAGGTTCTCTAATTTACCACTTTCTAAAGGAAAAGAACTCAATAATTTTGTAATTTATCCCTAAAAAAGCACTCCTTGCGGGGAATTTCAATTTCTTGGGGCGTTATTTGGTAAAAAGTCTTGTTCCTGAGGAATTTTGTACTATGGCATAATTCTTCAGGAAATTGGAATTTACCAAATAAAATTGAAAAAAGCCTAGTCGCTTTTTGGAGAGGGAATTATATAAATGATGTCATTTATTTTTATTCTTTGAAGGTTGGTAAATCAAGAATTGTAGGCCCACATGATGTGTTTGGTATCTAACCCATCTAACAGATGTATCCCACCGTCCTTATTTAACTCGAAGCTTGAAAGAACAATCATGAGGTGGGCCCAACCATGAAGAATAATACACACCACTCAAAAACATCCAAATTCACGTGTTCCATTTAATAATTCAATTGGCCATGACGGGATGCATACGTCGGATAGGTTAGATGCTACACACATACCACGTGGGCTCAAAATTCTCAATTTTGTTACTTTTTAAAGAAAAATAAACCAAAGCATTTGGTAATTTCATGCCTAAAAAGCATCTCCCGGAAATTTTGTTTAATCAAGGTCATCATTTGGTAAAATGTGAATTTTCTCTAAAAATAGTTGGTCTTCTTACTGGATTGTAGCCCAAGATGTATGAAATGTTATTGATGTTATCTGCTTATGATTCAGGTGTCTCTGGAATTTGTTTATCTGGCTATTGGATCGGGTTTGGCAGCATTCTTCCGTAAGTACAATGATTTTGCATCTTTTAGTAGTTCACGAATTTTCTCTCTCTAATTGCATATCCTAGAAAATTGAACTATTGGAGACTAACAAAACCTGGATTTCTTGTTTTTTGCCAGAGGTGTCTTGCTGGATGGTCACAGGGGAAAGACAGGCTGCACGAATAAGGAATTTGTACTTGAAGACGATACTGAGACAAGACATTGCATTCTTCGATAAGCAAACAAACACTGGAGAAGTTATAGGGCGAATGTCCGGCGATACTGTCCTTATACAAGATGCCATGGGTGAGAAGGTAATAGTAACATTCCTTGCTCCAAATAATATTTTTCTTCATTACTGTTTCAGTGCTTTTCTGATGTATGCTCTAGGTGTGTTTGGTAACATCCCAACCCTGAAAATCAATTATTTTAATTTCCTTCTCCTGCTGGGAAGAATTTATTCTTTCTTAAGTGGCTATTTGGTAAACAATTTCTCAAAGAATTATTATTTTTCTTGGACTAAAGGCGCGTTTGTTTGTAGCTTGGATGTTCAAAAGTAGTCCTGTCCTGTCTTATCATCTTTTGAATAGAATATAGCTGTTATCATCTTTTGAATAGAATATAGCTGTGGGTATAAAGCACTGTTTGTCCAGCTTTTAGAAATAGCTTCTACTTTAAGACTTGTTTCGTCTAGTCTTTATCATTGAATGGTTTGTTTGGGTCAATATTAAAAACCCGCATCCTAATTAGACCAATTCTAAAGACGAATGGTCTGATTCGAACAATACTAAAGATGAATGGTTAGATTGGAAGATGAACCGACTGATTAGTCCGAAATTGAAGCTCAACAACATGATTGGACGAATATTGAAGATGAACGGCCCCATTGTGCTGAAATTGAAGATGAATGGTTTGATTGTGTCGATTTGAAATCAATAGCTACACTTGGACTAATTTGAAGTTCGATGCTCTTATTCAAATTATAGTAAAGATGAAAGGTTCGAATGATCCAGTTAGTCCCAAAAATTAGGATCTAGTCTGACTGGCCTGATATTGAAGTTGAATGGTTCAATTGTCTTGAAAGTGGAGGTGAATGGTCCAATTTGGCTGATATTGAAAATGAAAGGTCCAGTTGGGCTAATGTCAAATTTGAACGGTTCAATTCGAGAGATAGTAAAGATGATCAGTCTAATTGAGCTAACATTAGTGATCAAGGGTCTGATTACATAGATATTGAAGATGAACCATCTGAATGGGTTGATCTTAGGTATGAATGGTCTGATTAGGTTGAAGTTGATGATCGATAGTTTGATATTGAAGGTAAATGATTTGATTGTAATTTATTAGTCGTTAATCGTCAACATCGGCCTAATTGGACAATTGATCATCAGCCTAATTGGATCATTCATGTCTAATTTTAGCTCAAGCAGATTATTCATCTTTGATATCGATCAAATCTAACCGTTGATATTCAATATTGACCCAAATGGATTACTGATTTTCAATAGCAGATAAATTGGCCGAATAAGAATATGTTCTTCTTTGACATCCATCCAATAAAACTATTGATATGTAATATCTACCCAGACAAACCATTCACCTTCAATATTATCCAATCGGACAATTGATCTTCAAGTTTGAACTAATCGATTTCATATTTAATTTTGGTCCAATTGGACCATTCATCTATAGTATCATTTGAATTAGACCATTTGTATTATTTTGTTTTTTTTTTTTTTTTAATTACGTCACAATTGGACCATACATCTTCGCTATCTATCTGCTCGGGCCGTTAATCTTCAATTTTGGACAAATCGGACCATTCATCTTTGATATTGATCCAATCAGACCGTTTATCCTTATTATTTTGAACTGGATTGTTTGGCTTCGACATCAGTCCAATACAGACGTTCATCTCTTATTTCATCACAATCAGACTGCTCATATTCAATATTGGTCCACCTTTCAAAAAAAATGTTCCATATATGTCCAATCAGGCTGTTGATATTCAATTCTAATCAGAATGTCATCTTTGACATTGGTCTAATCAGGTCGTTCATCTTTAATATCATTTTTTGAGACATTTGACTTCGACATTCATCCAATCAAGCCGTTGATTTTTTATATTGGCTAATTGGACCATTCATCTTCAATTTCAATACAATCAAACTATTCATTTTCAATAACGGTTTAAATTCAACTATTCGTCTTATACATCAAACTAATTGAACCACTAATTTTCAATTTCAGCCAAATTGGACCATTTGGCTTTGACATTGGTCCAATTGGGCTATTGATTTTCATATTGGCCTAGTTGTACTAATCAATGATAAAGACTATACCATCTTGTGGCCCCACCTATGATAACGAAGAGAGAGAGAGAGAGATCTCTACGGAAGAGAGAGAGAGAGAGATCTACGGAAGCGCTTCTAGCTATTTCAAAGAAATCGTTCTCACAAGGAAATGTTTCCAAAATAGAATAACTTCTGTTTTGAAAGAGAACATGCCTTTTGACCAAACACGCCGTAAAATGTTGACAAAACTGCGTGTCTTTTGGTTGAATGAATGTGGGGCCTACATGATGTATAGTCCAAGTCCATGTGGGACCCACCTCCACCTTTTATTGATAATCATAGGTGGGTCGACAAGATGAATAATCTCTTGTCTATAACTTTTTGTCATAAGGAATCGGATCGTCTATTTTGTTGGCTATGCTTGCATGGTTAGGATCATCATCTCAACGTGATTCTTAAGAGGAAGGGGGAATTAGTGGTGGGGTCCAGATGATGGACGGTCCAGATCCATTACTAAAAAAATTATAGTAATGATCTGGACCGTCCATTTCATTGGCCATGGTTAGATGGCTAGGATCATTAGATCAAGTGATTCTTGAGAGGGAGTAGAGGTGGGGACCACAAGATTAACGGTCTATATCCTTGATTAGATCTTTTTTTTTTTTTTTTTTGTCATAAACGATTGGGGTTGTCCATTTTAATATTGGCCATTGATTTGATGGTCAAAGATCAACACATGGAAGTGATTTTGAGAGGAACAAGGTTCATAAATGATTAATCAGATGGAAATGATCACTAAATCATAGATTCATAGTGATTCATGAAAGTAACAAGGATACAAAGGTGGGACTCACAATATGTGTGCCCCAAATCCATGTTCAAATATTTGTTCATAAATGATCTGGACCATTCATTTTGTTGGCCATTGATCGGATGAATAAGATCATCATACTAAAGGGATTCATGATCAAACAGTATTATGTAAAAAATGATCTGTTCATAATAAATTTGGAAGCAAGCCTAGAATATATTCTTCCAAAGTATTTACATCCAAACGCTATTCTTTCCATGCCAGTTTGTGTGATGATAATGAGAAAGTCATTTTGTCCTACAACATTTCTAAGCTAAAACTGCTACCAAAGTACCCTTAGTTAATACCCATGTAACAAGGGCAATCCAATTTTAAAAATTGCCATGTATGATACATAGCAATACAACTGCAAGCAGAATTCATATTTATATTTTCCTTACCGTCTTCAGTATAATTTGTTTACCATTTAAATGGTATCAATGTAGATTATTTATCTAGATACATTTCTCTATATTACAAGCTCTTATGAACTTGCAAAATATATAATATCTGGTTATATAATTGTTTGGATGTACATCATGTATGGTTTTCTAAAGGCCCCATGTCGACCATCTCGTGTTTGTATCCAACACCAATGTGTAGCTGTGTCTAAATTACTTCCGTTGACACTAACCATCGATTCCTAGAAAGGGTCCCCCTATGATTTTAATCAACTGTCCTTGAGATTTTATTCACAACTGCATATTCCATTCTTTCTACTGGGATTAATGGAGAATCGAGAAAACATAGTTTGAAATTGGTTAATCATCTAAACATTTATTTTGGTCACTTATTATCTTGTAGGACTAGTTTAGTTCAGTTCTTTATTGTAATTTATTCTGCCATTAACCGAATATAATATCGAATATTTTCCTCAAATGTCTGCCTTGTGATCTCATGATTACTTCGAAAATGAATGAATTCTGGCATAATATGATACTCTTTATTTGAATATCAAGCCAAAAGTTCAACCCAAGGACTGGTTTATCCTTGTAATTTATAAACTTCTTTTGATAGATGGCTTATCCTTTATAATTTATAAACTTCTTTTGATAGATGATTTATCTACATATTCTCCAACAGAATAAGCATTATGTTTCTTTATATACTCCAACTAGAGCATTATTTTTCTTTTGTGGACATTCAAGACTGCTGTTTGGTCTTTGCAGTTTGGCTTTCCCATTGATTGCTGAGTGCCATTCTTCTTGAATATGTTTTTAATTTTCAAGTTTTCCCACTTTGCAGGTCGGTAAGTTCATTCAGCTGATATCAACATTCGTGGGAGGCTTTGTAGTAGCATTCATTCAAGGGTGGCTTCTTACCCTTGTTATGCTATCGTCTATTCCTCCTCTTGTGCTCTCTGGTGCTGCCATGGCCATCATGATATCAAAGATGGCGTCCAATGGACAAACAGCATATGCGGAAGCAGGAATTGTTGTAGAGCAGACGATAGGTTCCATCAGAACGGTAGGTAGATATTTGTTTTCTTCTTTGTCCACTGTATACATTGGCTCATATGTGTCAATCCAGATTGCCCATATTGGTGGGGGCCACTGTATTTGGACCATTGCCCATTTTTATTAGACCATCCTTTTGATGGACACCAGTTGGATGGTTTGGATCATACTATCAATGCGATTTTTGCTATATGCTCCATTCACAATGTGGCCTATGATTTGGAAAGTCTGGATTAGCACATTTATAAAATGTGCGTGATGGATGAGTCATCGGCATCTGTTGATATGAATATTAGCCATGGGAAAGTTAGCTTTGCACTGATATGATTTCACTCAGGTTGCATCATTTACTGGGGAGAAGCAAGCGATCAAGAAATATGACAAGTCTCTCAAGAAGGCTTACAATTCTGGTGTTCAGGAAGGGTTGGCTGCAGGATTAGGTCTTGGTTCAGTATTGTTTATCTTATTCTGCAGCTATGCTTTAGCTGTATGGTTTGGTTCGAGGATGATACTGAATAAAGGCTATACGGGCGGTGACGTGATTAATGTTATAATTGCAGTCTTGACTGGCTCTATGTAAGTTTCAAACTGCTACTTCTTTAGCTTATAGAAATTAGATGATTCTTGATTGAATTAGGGAAATAAAATTTATTGATTAAGGAATAAAATCAGATGGAACAAGTATGTAGTTATTAATCTGTTTGTGGAATGATTCAGGTCTCTAGGCCAGGCATCTCCTAGTTTGAGTGCATTTGCAGCAGGTCAAGCTGCAGCATACAAGATGTTAGAGACCATCAAGAGGAAGCCAGATATAGATGCATATAACACCAGTGGACGGAAACTAGATGACATTCAGGGAGACATCGAATTAAGAGATGTTTATTTCAGTTATCCGGCTAGACCAGACGAGCAAATATTCGCTGGATTCTCTCTCTCTATACCGAGCGGTATGAATGCAGCTTTGGTTGGGCAGAGCGGAAGCGGGAAGTCGACGGTTATCAGTCTAATAGAGAGGTTTTATGACCCACAAGCTGGAGAAGTCCTTATAGATGGTATAAATCTCAAGGACTTTCAGCTAAGATGGATTAGAGAGAAAATTGGGCTTGTTAGCCAAGAACCAGTCCTATTTGCATCTAGCATCAAAGACAACATAGCATATGGCAAGGAAGGTGCAACTGTTGAAGAAATCAGAGCTGCAATGGAGCTTGCCAATGCCGCCAAATTCATAGACAAAATGCCTAAGGTACAAGCCTTTCGCCGCTCCAAACAATTTTATTATTATTATTTTTTTTTTTTGGGATCTGTACTACAATTAATAGAACTTTCTTCTGGGATGATCTGACTTCTATTAAATCTATGGTTATTCTAAGCTTAAAAATATTGAAAGCTTGTGTATTTGCCCAAAATATATACTGAGTGTAGTTGGGTGTGGTTCAAAAAACTTGTACGGACTTGGTACCTGGCCAAGCACTAGTTGTGCCGGTCAGGAAAAACGTGTTCTTTTTTTTTTTTTTTTTTTTTTTTTCGAGTAAAACTCAACGAAAGGGAAAAAAAAAAAAAAATCAAATTGATTATCGACATGGATGAGTTTTTAGAAAATATCCCTTCTTTTGAATCTTTATTTTATATGTTAATATATAAACTCGACTACCGAGTATCGACATGGCTGTGCTGCTGGCTTGATTGATTTGTGAGTCTATTTGGATTTGTGAGTTTGCTTGGGTGATTGAATTAAAGTAAAATGTGCTTTTGTGATAGGAGAATAATGGATTTTTCTCCTTATTATGGTATACATAGCAATGGAATTCTAGCATGTTTTCTCATTACAATTTAATTGAAGATTGTTTTAACTTTATCCATTGGTGTGTATTATATTTTCAGGGATTTGATACTATGGTTGGTGAGCATGGGACTCAGCTATCTGGGGGGCAGAAGCAGAGAATTGCCATAGCCAGAGCAATTCTAAAAAATCCACGAATTCTACTCCTAGATGAAGCAACAAGCGCACTCGATGCGGAGTCTGAACGGATCGTGCAGGAGGCACTCGACAGGATCATGATCAACCGGACCACTGTCATTGTTGCCCATCGCTTGACTACAGTAAGAAATGCTGATATGATTGCTGTGATTCATCAAGGATCAATTGTTGAGAAAGGTAAGAGTTTCATAGATACAGTCATAGCTTCTGTTGAATTATCATGCTAGTGGGGATCTTCTCCTTGGCTAACTCTTATCTGAGATGACTTTGATCTTTCTTGGGTCCACCTTTTGGTAGTATATGCCATTTATCTGGTGAGACCCATCAAAGGATAGGCCATATCAGATGATCCTAAACACCCAATGACATTGGACAATCACAACCACTGGTCCACTTGTAACAGCTGGGATCATCAGATGGGAAGATTCTTTGGGGTGTCTACCATCCACCATTGAGTTAACATGATAGTTTGGATTACCAAAAGGTGGGACCCATGTGTACAATATTTTGGACCAAACCCGATCAGACATTGTATATTTCTTCTTTTAAGATATAGTTAATGCACCACATCTGACAAGAGCATCCAACTTGAATAGAAATTTCATTTTTTAACTGCCACAACTACCTTACCAAGTCACCAACTGGATCTATTTATCAGGTTCTCATTCGGAGTTACTCAAGATTCCAGATGGAGCGTACTGTCAACTCATACGCTTGCAAGAGATGAACCAAGAATTGGATGACCCAGACAAGCCAGAATTGTCATTGGATGCTGGCCGCCAATCAAGCCAACAGTTGTCCATCCGACGATCCATAAGCCATGGATCAACAGGTGGTTCTGGAAACAGCAGCCGTCGCTCATTTGGCCTACCTAGAGGAATCGACATCCAAGAAAGCTCCACAGCAGAACCTGATGCCCCACCACCATCACAGAAGCATCAAGAAGTCTCGCTCCGACGCCTCGCCTCTCTCAATAAGCCAGAGATTCCAGTTCTGCTGCTTGGCTCCATTGCTGCAGTTGTCAGCGGTGTAATATTTCCAATTTTCTCAATACTCATCTCTAATATAATCCAGACTTTCTATGAGCCGCCATCAAAACTCCGGAAGGATTCCAGGTTCTGGTCATTGATGTTCGTCATCCTTGGCGTGGCATCGTTAGTGTCTAACCCAGTACAAACGTACTTATTTTCTGTGGCTGGCTCCCGGTTGATAAAGAGGATCCGAGCAATGTCATTTGAGAAAGTGGCATACATGGAGATTGGTTGGTTTGACAGTCACGAGAACTCGAGTGGTGCGGTTGGTGCAAGGCTGTCAGTTGATGCTGCGACTGTTCGCAGCCTGGTCGGGGACACGTTGGCGCTGATTGTTCAGAACATGGCATCAGCTATTGCTGGATTGACGATTGCTTTCCAGGCGAGCTGGCAATTGGCTCTGATAATCTTAGCTTTGTTGCCTCTGATAGGTGTCAGTGGGTGGGCCCAACTGAAATTTATGCAAGGATTCAGTGCAGATGCAAAGGTTCGTTCCAAACTCAATCGTTACATGAGGCATGAATGCTTGAAACTAATCCATTTCACCACAATATTAGAAGAACAAATGATAAACAGAACATATCATAGTAATGAGTTAAGTAGTTTGTAGGAAATAGCAAAATATCCATGAAACATTCCCCCCCCCCCCCCCCCCCCCCCCCCCCCCCCCCCCCAAAAAAAAAAAAAAAACTATTTATAGATTGTTTATGACTTTCTGGAACCAATGATCAAGCTATGGATTTTTGTCAGACTATTTAAACCCATTTGCAGAATTTCAAAATTTATTTAGTCTTCGGTGCATTTGGTTGCACCAAATATCATGAAATTTCACGATATTTGGTGCAACCAATGCACCTTAACTTTTTTCATTAATATATGATATTTATGCCTTGTAAAGTTTGGTGTTCTTTCTTATCATCTATGTTCCAACATTCAACAGTCATGTTTATGAGCCTGTGATGATGATGTGAATCCGACAATGTCTGCAGAAAATGTACGAGGAAGCAAGTCAAGTTGCAAGTGATGCTGTTGGGAGTATAAGAACAGTTGCTTCGTTCTGTGCTGAAGAGAAGGTGATGGAATTGTACAAGAGGAAATGTGAAGGTCCTTTGAAGAAAGGGATACGACAAGGGTTGGTTAGTGGGATTGGTTTCGGGGTCTCCTTTTTCTTGCTGTTTTGTGTCTACGCAACCTGTTTCTATGCTGGAGCACGCCTCGTTGAGGACGGGAAAACAACTTTCACAAAGGTTTTCCGGGTACGTAATGCTCATATTTCTGTTGACTTGTTGATGAATATTTCTAAGTTACTAACAAACTTGAAGAAAAAATAATAATTTACAAGGTGATATTTCACAAACAAGTCATAAATTATTCAGGTAACAGAAGACAAATAGGGCGATAACTTACATTTCAATTTTAGATATAGTCATAGAAATTGAAACTGGCATTTACAACCTCTCTTTTCAATGCACGCACCCACTTTTCTACTTTCGGTATTAGATTAGCATGCTTTGCTACCATTGTAACACCGAAAGTGGAAAAAATGGTTGTATGTGTAAAAGATAATCATGTAATATGAGAAGTTCTCAGTAAAATATTCAAGCTGATTTTGAGTTTGATAGACTGAAAGTTATTTTTTACCTCTATTAAAAATACAAACTGAGAAAAAGGAAAAGAGAAAAAAGAACAATAGATTTCTTCCAACTGGAGCGTAATTTCTTATTTTACTTGGCGAATGTCTGCTTTGATTTAGAGAAGTATTTTCTGAGAAAAACCCATTCAAGACAACAAGATGCAATAGCAGTGCATAGCAGGACATGTTCAAACACGCCATTCACTTTTGAATCGTAAAAGAAATTCCTGGTTCTGATCATGGTAGATTCATTGCTTCTTGCATGATGTGCAGGTCTTCTTTGCTCTCACTATGGTGGCATTTGCAGTCTCTCAGTCAAGCTCCCTGGCACCGGACGCTACCAAAGCAAAGAGTTCTACAGCATCTATATTTGCAATTCTCGATCGTAAGTCGAAGATAGATGCAAGCGATGATTCCGGAATGACACTAGAAGACGTGAAGGGCAACATTGAGTTTCAGCATGTCAACTTCAAATATCCTACAAGACCAGATGTTCAGATATTCCGAGACCTCTGCCTGGCCATTCGATCTGGCAAGGTAATTCTCAATAATCAATCTACAGGCCAGAAATCACTTGTCTCATGAATCTGAAGTCGTCTAATTTGGTTGGTTGCATTATATAAAATCACTATTAGTTTAGCTACATGATTTCTAAGGTCAGTATGTTTCTTAAGTTATAGCATATGATGTGTTTCAATCTTAGTTAAAAAACCTTTAAACTTGCGTCGACTCAATGTTCAGCTGGTTCAGGTTGACTCGAAAACTCAACCTGACTCAACTCGATATGTAGTTATTATTAAATTGAAAATGTTATGAGTGTTGATAGATATTTAAAATAGTTAGATCTTGTATAAGTAATATAACTTGAAGCAACGCCGTTATTGATGCTTCACTAGTTATATTTGCTGCCTCTTTACTTGAGGTTGGGGGATCGAATTTTGCTCCTATTGTATTTTATTTTTAATAAACCCCATCACTTAAACTGAGTGACTCGGTTCGAGTCACACTGAGTCATGTAAACTGGACGAGTCTCTGCAAGTCTAGGTCGAGTCAGGCCCAGTACCAAGTTTCCAAGAGACCTGGCTTGAAATCTTGCTGAATTCAGTTAACTCGGCCGACTTTTGAGTCAAGTCAGCGAATTTTAGAACTCTGGTTTCGAGTTCTTGGTAGTGTTTGCTTGATATAACAACAAAGAAATCTGCTTGGTAGCTGAATGAGAAGAACATATAAAGATCTAAGTTAAAGATGTAATTTAAGGTATGTTTGGATGGGCCTCAGCAATTGGGTTTAGGCAGAATGCATTTTTCATCCAAAATAATGCATGTGCTGTGGGCTGAAAGTCAGGCAACTCTGGTCATCAAGTGGGCCACATGTCCGAGAAGATAACCATTTTTGCCAGTCCAGACCACCTTTTTGGGTTCGAGCCCAAGCTCAATGGTAGGCAGTGTTTCAATGTTGAGGTCTTGGGTTCAAACCCAGCTTACCTGTCAAAAGAAGTTATTTTCTAACTGTCCATTATTTTCATACACAAGTGACCCATCCAATGACCGGGCCAGCCTGATTTTTCAGCATCAGCTCAGATATGGTGGGGCCCACGTGGTGAATTACCTGGATCTTGCACAAACATTTCGATTTAGGAGTGTAGAGAGTAGCCATTGTATTCCTCAGATCATCTTACACTCCCAATTCTACAGTACAGCTGAAATATTCATCTTACATTCCTCCAAGCTACTTCTAACAATCTCTATCCTCTCTCTCAGACGGTCGCTCTAGTCGGAGAAAGTGGGAGTGGCAAATCGACTGCGATCTCATTGTTGCAGAGATTTTACGACCCTGATTCAGGTCAAATTTTCCTGGATGGAATTGAAATTCGGAAGTTTCAGTTGAGGTGGTTAAGACGGCAGATGGGTCTGGTGAGTCAGGAACCTGTGTTGTTCAATGACACAATCCGAGCCAACATTGCCTATGGAAAGGATGGAGATGCAACTGAAGCTGAGATTGTATCTGCAGCAGAGTCAGCGAATGCTCACAAGTTCATAAGTAGCCTGCAACAGGTATGGTTAAGTCTCTTTCATTGCTCTATTTACACAAACAAGCTGCTTCTAACATGTGCATGGAGCATGATCATGATAATCATGCGACCCACAACCTGGGCTGTTGGATTTTGGTCAATGCCAGGGTCTCCCGTATCATGGGTGCATCCAATAAAGCAAGCAGAACAACCTATGACTCAGATCATGCTCTGTGTGCACATTAGACCGACCACACTTTATACGAGGAATCATGATGAAAGTATATTGCAATCTTTAGAGCCTGAAATAATTATGAATTTCTAACTATAATATAATGACTAGCAGATTGGTTGGTACGACTCATGGGCCAATGAATGTATTTGCTTTCTCACTACATTGTTTTCGCTTCAAAAAATGAAAATCTCAGGGTTACGAGACGTTGGTAGGAGAGCGAGGCGTCCAATTGTCAGGCGGGCAGAAGCAGCGGGTGGCAATTGCACGGGCAATAGTCAAGGAGCCGAAGATCCTGCTACTAGACGAGGCAACGAGTGCACTGGATTCGGAGTCAGAACGAGTGGTTCAGGAGGCGCTGGACCGGGTAATGGTGAACCGAACGACTGTCGTGGTGGCCCACCGGTTGTCAACCATTAAAGGGGCTGATCTAATTGCAGTGGTTAAAAATGGGGTTATTGTAGAGAAAGGAAAGCATGAGGCTTTATTGAAAATCACTGATGGAGCCTATGCTTCCTTAGTGGCACTTCACATGAGTGCTTCATCTTAGTAAATTTTCATCCAGTTTTCAATGTTATGCAGTATATAGTTCTCTGAAGAGTAGTTAAAGAGAAAAATGAGAGATTCTCTCTCTTTCCCAAGTTCTCATTTTCATATCAATATCCTATTTTATATTTTCCTAGTCACCAAGGGCCTATTTGGCGGATGCTTAAAAATGAGTTAAAATTCATTTTAGTTAATCATATTTGTGTATTAGAGATTATATTTCTTTTTGGGAAGGATTAACAATAAAGAGGCCAGATCGACTATCTCTTTTAGTTAATCATTTTATAGGGTAACCTTAACCTACAATCTGACGTATGGAGTCCTTCATGACGTTTCCACCAAATCCAATTTGTCCATCATGGGTACCCAGAAATCAGGCCAATCCAAAATTCAGTTGGACCACAACATGTAAAATCATGCATAAAACATCTAAAATTGCATGGTGCAGCGAGTTTTGGAATGGCCAGATTTTTTTCAGTTGTCCACTAATCCAAGTGGGTCAATCATTAGAATGAACTGGATGTCATATAAAAATCATGATGATCCTGCCACAAAATCTGGAAGGTTTTTAATGGTAGACATCCCCATGCCAACTGTCCCTGTGGTGTGGCCCACTTAAGTTTTGGATCCGCCTATGTTTTGAGCACCAAGGAGAAAAATGATGATGCACGCATGATGCATGGATTAGATGTAATACACAAATCACAGTCGGCCCCGCACATCATGTGTAGGTTAAGCTTAAACTACAAAACTTTGTAGGAGATTCGACCATAAGTAACTTTTTAACCAACAATCATGATCTAGGCACATGATTATGATTAACTAAAATGTGATCAACTCATTTTTAAGCATCTACCAAACAGGCCTTAAGGGGTCATGTGGATTCATGAACAACTCACTTGAGGAAAGGACGTCCAGTACTATGTGGATGAGGACGTCCATGCATTGTATTTGGGTGCATAGACATGAGTGTTTCTAGACATCCTTTCACTTGAAAGTTGATAATCCATGTATCAAATGAACAAATTATCAAAATAAGAATGATAAAACAATAAAGACAGTAAACACAAAAAAGATGAAAACGATAATAAAAAAATAACATGCTTCATATACCCATCCACTTCACATTATCAAATCTATCTACCGGACAATTTCTTGACTCCACTTTCTCGGCATTTTGAATTGTCACATCTAGACATGTCCTTATTAGTAGTGTTTAGGAAGTGGATATGCGAGAAGTAGATGCCTAAGAAGGAAAGATTAGATGTAGACACCTTACTCAGTGTGGACAAGTTGATTAGAGAAGTAGATGCCTAGGAAGGAAAGATTAGATGTAGACACCCTATTCAGGGTTGACAAGTCGACCAGAGCACTGTGGGACCCCTAAAACCAAGCCCCAATCCAAGCCCAGTCCAAGGCCAATACAATCCCAAACCCAAGCCCACTTAGCTCTAGGATCACAATAAAGTAGAACGAAAGGGACTAGAGGAGAGCTAGCACCCCCTGGGCACCCAACAAAAAAAGAGGCCTATTCATGTGGCAGGAATCTCACGATATTTGATCGCAGATTAGGTGGGGAGGGGAAAAAGTAACTCCTACATCGAGAAGCCTGCTTGGTATGAAATGATCCCTCTACCCCTAGTTTTCTCCAAAATTAGGCCTCCTACCATCCGATTAACCATCCAGAATGCATCACGTGGCGCATGTATATCATCAGCCAATCACTGCCTTTAGAGCCTTCATTAGCTCGCAAACTTCTCAAAAACTACAAAAAATGCCATCCCCTTCCTCTCATTTCCAAATCATCCTTCATTCACTAAGCTTCATCTTCCATCACTTTAGAAGAGAGGGAAAGTGGGTTTAACCCATCCATCCACCAAGGACAGAAGAGAGGGTAATGAGAGGAGCCTTCTAGCCCGGGTTAACCTAGTCGATCCTAAACCCTAGCCACCAGAGCTATTCGAAAGACCGATCTAATCCGCTCTAATCAATCCTTGGGACAATTAACCCATTCCCCACTTATTCGAATCTGATTAATTTTATCTATATTTACATTTGCATTGTGCATCATTATCTCCACTCCCCACCACTTGCTCATTTAGTCAGTCCGAGTGTATGCTATGCGGCTAGACATAATATTGGATCTTGCTCATCAAAAACTCATATTGAATGGATTTCGATCACTTCTCCAAGTTGGTGAGTCTGGGTAGAGAAGTCTTTCCTAGTTTATCGCTTGAAGTAGGCACTGCATCACCACACTACATTTGCATCATTCCCGAGCAAGAACTAATCCAAATTCTTGAATTTTGTTAAATCCTATGAAGTAGAGACCGTAAGTTTGTACGGGTAAGCCCAACACCTTCTCTCTTTATCATCATGGTCCCTTACCTAGAATCCTATGTTGTAGATTATGAGTCATTTTAAGATAGAGAATCCTCAGATTCTCTGGCTTAAGGTTTCTACAGGGTCTAACTAACTGTGGAAATCTAAGTAACTAGTTAGTAGCGACTCCAAGTCAAATACACAACACCATGAGTCACAAATATACTTGAAAGCCTTCGAAGGCCCTGTGAGCCCGATCCGCCCGCGATATAGCGTCCACATAAGAGGAGCATAGCATCTGAGGCCTTATTTGTAACGGCGTTCCACCGGATAAATTTACACATGTTGTTGTGATGATTTTGAATAATTAAGAGAAGATGCTTGTGAAGTTTATAATATCGTAGTCAAATGAATTGAAAGATGTATAATCACTCACCGCCTGAATACGATGTTTGTAAAATTATCTTCTGTAATTGTTTGGGTCTGTCCTGAAAATATGCATCGGCCCTACTTTGTCAACCAAGTGCCTTTAATCTTATGTTAGAGAAACCCTATTTTGGCCCAATACTAATCTTTTAATTAGTGGCTTAGAAACAAACAATAAAGAATTAAATCCGGCAACGGCATGGTTAGTTAGTCTGATTGAAGCAAATTTTCAGTTAGTGGCCAACTAATGGCAGAGCTTGCTGGCATTGTTTTAAATAGCTTACACTATGAGTACGTAGCATGTAGCTTACGCTACGTGCTGTAACTTATGCTTAACAGTATGCAGCTCATGAAAATAGCTAAAGTCGTGTGCAGTATATGAGTTATCAATATAGTTACAAGTTTCGTTGGCGGGGGATATGGAAATAATATCGTTGTTGCTTATAATATCGGCGATAACAAAAAATGTAAGAAAACATAGGGAAAATAGTGGAATTTTTCAGTGAAACTTCAAGGGATGCTAAAATACACATATTTGCATATTTAGGAATAAAAAATTTGTAAAAAGAATGCATACATAATCTATTTTCATTTAATAGGGGCCTAAAAGCATGTGTTGTCGTGAGAAATCAATCTAATAGTAACCTAAATGAGTTTATATAGTACAAATACGGGTCCCATACAATAATTAGGACATGTAAAAGTAAATGAACCCAAACATGCATCCATCTATGATCTATACAATACTAATACAGGTACCATATAATACCTAGGACATTTAAAAGTAAATGAACTCAAACATGCATCCATCTATGATCTGTCCATGATCTATACTATATTAATGCATGTACCATTCATCCATCCATGCATGCATGCTACATATACAAACGTAAACATTCATTTCATCATACAACCATCCATCCATAAAAAAATTGAAATGGAATTTTTTTTAGTAAACAATTTTTTTGGTAATATCAATAAATTGGCGATATTATTGAAATATCGTCGTTGCACTAGCGATACAAGCAACACCTTGAATTCACATAGTAAAAAATATTAGCGATACAAGTGACACCTGAAATTTACATGGTCAAAGATATTGGCGATACATTGGCAATACCTAACGATATATCTTCCATACCTGGAATTTATGATACTGCCGGTGTTATCAATATCAGTACCAGTGTCATCAGTACTGCCGATTTGGAGATATGGATAATATTGGGGATATTATCGATATCTCGGGGATACTCCAAGCAATGGTCGCATGTAGCCTACACTACACGCTATTTGCAAATGCTGCACTCTACATAACCTATGCTACATGCTACTTAGCACACACTAAAAGTTAATTTTTTTAAAAATATATTAAAATCAATTAATGTTTTTAATGATTTCTGAAATTTCTCTATTTTTAATAAAAATTAGTTGATCTTTTCAATGAATTTAGTAAAACTATACAATTAACAGTGTCAAATCAGTTCCTTTGCCCTTTCTTTATCTTTTACTTAATATGTGCCCTATGTTTCCTATTATTTTGGGTTGTGTTAGCTTGCACCAAATATCATGAACTTTCATGATTAATCAGCAATGTAGTGCCAAATATCATGAAATTTCATGATCTTTGGTGCAACAAAGCACAACCTTAATTAAAGATCCAAAAGTAGCGCGTAGCTTATGCCTCACACTTCAAAGGGGTGAATGCTATACTACATGCTATTTGCTATTTAAAACACTGCCTGTGGGATGGATGATATGCATGTGCCACAAGTACAGTCCACACTATGGAAGCACAAATTTCCATGCCCTCAGAAGCATTTGATATCTTCCCTTCTAATAAATAAGCAAAAGAGTTGATGCACCATTTCAAGATGTGTTTGTAAAGGCAATATCTGTAAGTAAGAGTATTACATTAGGTGTATTTGTCATTTACAAATCAACATTATCAAAACCAAGATTTTAATTCAATTATTACCTTTACACTGTCTGTCTAGTTAATAACACCTCTGAGAGGACAGGCTTGAAGCTCTCCATCTGCCAGAACTCCCCAAAAGGTAGGAGCACTTCACCATTTATAAATTTTAAACTTAACCTCGTGAATGCGCAAAGCAATTCTCAAGCGGAGACTGAGAGTTTCAATTGCTGGGCAAACAAATGAAAGTTCCGAACACTTGTTATCACCTTTGATGCCAGTGCATGATTTGTTTAGAAATAAAATCTGCCTCTTTCAACTTCCCCTCTGACTCGAGGGCGATTTTCAGATCCTCTAAGCAACTCAAACTAGGCTTCCCTCCTTTCTCTGCCAATTCATAGAACAGAGCAAATGCTTCCGGAGCTCTCTGAATTCCACAAAGGCCCATTACAACTGTACTGTAAAATTCAATATCTAAATTCCGATGCTTCTCCAAACAAAATAGCAAAAGCTCTCGAGCCTCTAAGAACTTTCTGCCCTGACAGAGAAACCCAACTACTTTTTCCATCTTCACCGAAAAACCATTATCATAAAGCAACCCGATAACCTCAAATGCTCTATCCTTGAAACCATTCCTAAAAAGAACGATAACAGTATCCGTCGACAGATTGATATTCTGCCGAATTCTCCGCTCCAACATAATCAAAATAACACTAGCAGCTTCTTGAGTGCACCCATCTCTTATAAGCGCAGCAAGTACAGAATGGAAAGTAGATGTTTTTGGAAGATGCTCGCTTCTCAACATCTTTTCTAGAGTCCTATAAGCAAAACTTGAATCTCCCTTCCGCAAAAACCCGTCAATTAAAGAACCATAGGTCTCAATGTCCGGCACAAAATCTCTCCTCAACATCAAGACCAAGATCTCGTATCCAGCCCCCAATGTACCTTCAGTACAATGCCCCAAGATCAATGTCTTGAACGAAAGTGGGTCCTGTGTCCCTCTCTTCAACAACTGTCGAAACACCCTTTCCGCCTTCCCTGTTTTCCCTTCCACACACAAATACTCAAAAATAGGATTGTAAGCTGCAACGAGCGGGACACATCCATCTCTCCTTAATAGAATCTCCTTCTCTGCCAGCTCATCAAACAGCTCCTCCGCTCTCTCCAACTCTCCTCTCTCACAGAAACTCCTAATGAGAACACTGTATGTCGCTGAATCAGGGACCACCTCAAGCTCTGACATTTTTTCAAACATCTTCAATGCATCATCCAACTTCCCAGCATTACAATGTGCATTCATCAGTGTATTGAAAGTGCACGTATCTGGCCTAAATTCTCCGTTCTCCATAATACCCTTCAAAATCTCCTTCATTTTATCCAATTCCCGCGCATCACAGAGTCCTTGAATGAGGGTATTATACGTAATTCGATTTGGTTTCAACCCACGACGGACCATCTCCTCGAAAACATCCAATGCCTCTGCGACTAACCGCTTCTCGCAATACCCTCTAATGATCGTCGTATATGTGATGACATTTGGCTTCAGATCAGGGCTTTTCGTGCGCATGCCTTTCAAAAGATTGTGTGCGATTTTGACCTTCCCAATCCTACAAAGGCCATCGACGAGCGTGTTATACGTGATCAAATCCGGACTACATCCAAACTTGGACATTTCCTTGAAAAATCGGAATCCCTCATCGACCATTGAATTCAGGCAGAACCCACGAATCAGAATGTTGAAAGTGTAGACATCAGGGGCGATTCCATCCGTCGACTGCATCTCATCATAGAGCTTCTTCACCATGTGGGTGCGGCCGCGGGGGAGGAGTATAGAGAAGAGGCTGTTGAAGGAGAAGACGGAGCGGGCCACACCGAGCTCTTTCATCTTGCGGAAGAGCTTGATGGACTGTTGGATTAGACCGGCGCGGCCGTAGCTGCGGATGAGGCTGTTGAAGAGGCGGTCGTCGGATCGAATTGAGGCGGGGACGGAGAGGAGTAGCTTGCGGGCGGCATTGAGGTTGCGGGAACGGCCGAGGATATCGAGCATGTGGGAGAAGGTGGTGGCGTCGGGTGAGAAGCCGTTAAGGAGGGCCCACCGGAAGAAGAGGAGGGATTTGGAGGGGGATTTGATGAGGGAGAGTGTTTGGAGGAAGGAGGTCTTGGAGAGGGTTGGGAGGAGAGGGTGGAGGGATGATTCCAGATCGGTAGACCATGGATTGACGGTGTTGATGAGGCGGGATATGGTGAGGGCTGCTTTGGATTTGGATTTGGGCCGTTTGGATTGTGATTCGTCTTCTTCCTGTTTGCATTGGAGTGGTTGTGCTAGCGTGAGCGGGGGTGCGGAGGAGTGATAGGGAAGGGCTCTGAGGCGGGTGGGGAGGGAGCGTTGGAGGAGAAGCATTACCGTTAAAGCGGGGGTGTTTGGATCCACTATCGAGTCGAATTGTAATTCAAATCATGTGGAAACAAATCATGAGTAAAACTTTGATACTCGAGCGGGATGAAGTATGTTTTCACTGAATGAGCTAAAAAATGAGGTAAATTACAAATTTCAGGTGGACCAAGGAAAACAAGTGATTGTACTCTCCCATTAAAAACTTATTAGGGCCACTGTAATATTTATTTGCCATCCAATCCGTGGACTAAGTCATACAGACATTGCTGAAGAAGGGACAACACAAATATCGGTTTCATCCAAAACTTTTGTAAACCCATAGTGGCCGTCGAAACAGTACTTTCTAATAGTGATAAAAATAATAATAATTTAACAGCACGTTTTCTTGGACGCGGTTTGGCTACCGACGCTGCCACCAGCTAGGTGGCTAGTGGTCGGTGCTATGTGGACCCACCATGATGTATGTGTTTTATCAATGCGGTCCAACCATTTTGAAAGATAATTTTAGGTCTTGATACTAAAAATGAGGTAGATCTAATTCTCAAGTGGACAATACCATGGGGAAACAATAGTGATTGAATTTCCATCATTAAAATCCTCTTAGGGCCCACTGTAATGTTTATTTGACATCTAACATGTTGATTAGGTCGTATAGACTCGGATGAAAGGAAAAACAATATTAGCTTGATCCAAAACTTTTGTGGCCCCATGAAATTTTTAACGGTGAGCATTCAATCAACACTGTGCAGTCCACTTGAGATTTGGATCAACCTCATTTTTTGGTTCATACCATAAAATGATTCCAAAGAATAGGTAAACGGCATGTATGAAACACATACATTATGGTGGGACCCACATAGCACTAACCACCAGCAGATCCTTACTCCAGTGGTAGATTCTCACGAGTTTCAACACCTGGTCAAGGGTTCGAATATCCATGGGTGGTGAATTCCACTATTGCATGAGTGTGTGGGGGGGTGTGTGCATGTTTAAAGGCTCAGTAACAAATCTGTTTCCTATTTTCTTATAGTGTGGTCCTAAGGGCCTATTTGGCCGGGCAAATCCCATGGTATTAGGAGGGATGAGATCAATTTTAAGTTAATGATGGTGGTGTCAGTGGATTGCTGGGAATCCCACAGGATGGACCAATCCCAGGACGGAATTGGACAGTTTCTTTGGGACGTCCATGGGATGTGGGCCATATCCCGGGATTAGGACGTCTGGCCTGTTTGATTAGGCATGGGCTTACAGTAATCCCTCTTTCTTTTGCATACGTACAATGCAACAGTTCTAGTCTATTAAAAAAAAAAAAAAGGAATGCATGGTTGAGACGAGAAGGAAGCACGCACTAAGAAATAGTATGAGAAAGTAACCTAACTGTAGAACTCGAGTTCATTTCTACTGGAATGAGATCCAAGTTGTGGTCAAAGACCCTGCTCCTAGTACTCTCGGCATCGAAGATGACAGTGTAGGTTCTGGATCCACGTCGACTGGGGGCTGTGGCACTGCGAGTGGTGAGGAATTGGGCGTCGGTGGTGGTGGATTGGATGAGAAGGAGGAAGAGCATAGAGATAAGGATGACAATCAGGTAGAGGCGGGAGATGACATATTCATCTAGTCGGGTCTGCTTCATCATGTCGGGTGAGGAAGTAGTGAAGGAGAGTTGTAAGAGAGATAAGAGAAAAATTAATGGGACTGGCTCGAGGATGGAAGAGGGATGGCAGCAAATTCCAGAGGGATTTCGCAATCCTTCGCCCGAAGACTCTACTCCCTCAACTGATCCCATGGGATTGCACCATACCGAGGGTTATAGCCCTACCCAAACACAGACGCAGGATGGACAGGCGGGATATCGCAAACCAAGATTTCATTCCGAGTTATTTTTAGTCTCACATGTCTGCTTTATTTTTAGTATCATGTCCTGAAATAAGTTGGTAAAATGGATGAACAATGTAGATAACACTCATAAATGATGGTGGGACGCACAGCGCACCCACCAGCAGCAACTCACGATTAACAGGGTCAGTATACAATCCACATCCGTCCCTGGTGCTTGACCCCACCACTTACAGCATGCTTGATAATTTACGACTGTTAATGGGCAGGGGTGGCTCATCAAGCTTTCAAGCTTAGCCTGATTTGCTTGGCTGAAATACTAGCCCTGGGCGTAACCCATACCTGAAATTTAAGTTGTTTGTTAATTAGGCCATGCTGAGGCTATGTCTAAGAGCTTATCACCCCAAGCCTATCCCAACTTAGCCCAGCTTGTTTTAAGGTTTGAAGAGCATTTTTGTCAATATCATACATATTGTGCACACCTATTGAAAAGCTTAGATTGTGCACAAAGAGGTTTTTTTATTTTATTTTTTTATTCTTTTACATATGCACCCAAAGCACACACTCACGCCACACCGTAGTGGGATTTCTCCACCTATGGGTATTGAACCCAAGACCTCATGTTGAAACTCCTCAGTCTACCACTGAGGTAAAGACCTGAACCCAGTCAGGCCAGACTCAGACCCAAGCTATGCATAGTCAACATGGTCTGGGTTTGAGCTTTTATGTTTTGGCCCATAATAGGGCTGAACAGGACTTGGGCTTAGGTTTTACTAGGCAGGCTGGCTTGGACGGACCTCAGGCCTGCCTGTAGGTGGACATCTATTTAGATGTATCAATAAACAAAAAATTATGCTCATTTAATTATCTGTTTATACAATTGGTTGACATCTATTGGATGGTTCAAAATGAAAAATGCCCAATATATAGTTAAAACTATCCAAATCATAGTCCTCGATTCTATGGCATGTAAACCCAAAATTAATAGCTTGCATACAACAACATGAAAATAGCCTTTAATAAGAGGTGAGGATAGTTCAATCAGTATTTTATTTCGAAAGATGAGTCTCACAATTACGATGCTTTGGCTTGAGTTAATGCATACGTCATATATCATTTATATGAAGTATATTGCAAGTTGCCCTGTCTTAAATATTTTTCCTAATGCTTGTCTACTAATTAGTTAATTCTTAAAAATTAAAAAATATATAATAAAAAAATAAAATTCATCCTTCCCAACTAGAAACTCTCAAACTAGGGGTGGCAATGGGTCGGATTAGATCGAGCAGTAGACTAATTAGTCTGATTTGCTCTATAGGCATGTTTAAGCAAGTTAAATGGATAGCCTTTGAGTTCAGGCTAGAAAATGTGGCCATCTAGGTTGTTTGTGTTGAGAAGTGGAGCCACATCTGGGGCCGCCCACTACCAATCGAGGTTGCGCAAATTTCGTGTCGCAAGTCCTTTCGCAACTGGGATGTGGAAAGGAGTTTCGCCGATTTCGTTTCGCAAGTCCTTTCGCAACTGGGATGCGAAAGGGAAGTTGCCAAAACTATAAATTGGAGTACTTAGGGCTTTTCTAGGTATAATGGAAAAATTATTCTAAGGTGTGGGCAAAGGGTTTTCTATGTGCTTCCAAGGGAGTGGTTAGTATATTGCCTTGTAATCTTTGTTTTTCTTCATAGTGGAAGTTTTGCATCCATGGTTTTTTTTACCCTAAATTGGGATTTTTCCACGTATATCTTGTCTTGTAGTTTGTTTTGGATTACTTTGATCTATTTCTAGTTTATATTTCTTCTTGTTTATCGTTTGTGGGTGAGGCCTGAGATTGGATCTAGGCTCACTGTGTTGTTGGCGTGCTGCGCAACAACTGGTATCAGAGCTATTAGTTTAGTTCTATTGGGAGCGATGACAGAAGATGAGAAAACTATAATTGAGAAGTTTGATGGTTCAAACTTTACCTTCTGGAAGATGCAGATGGAAGATTATTTGTATCAGAAGGACCTTTATATTCCTCTAGGAGGAAAAGAGAATAAACCAGAAAAGATGACAGATAATGAATGATTTTTACTGGATAGGAAAGCTTTAAGAACGATCCGACTCTCTTTGTCTAAGAGCGTCGCCTTCAATATATCCAAGGTAAAAACAACAAAAGAATTAATGGAAGCCCTAGCCACCATGTATGAAAAAATCCTCAGCATCCAACAAGGTTCATCTTATGAAACAACTATTCAACATGAAGATGTCAGATGGTGGGAGCCTGACTGAATATCTAAATGAGTTCAATACAGTCACGAGACAGTTGGAATCCATTGGTATTGTTTTTGAGGCTGAGGTCAGGGCGTTATTGATCTTATCCAGTTTGCCAGACAGTTGGGATGGTTTGGTGATTGCTGTGAGCAATTCTTCAGGGTTGACAAAGCTGAAATTTGATGATGTGGCCGATCTAATTCTTAGTGAAGAATCTAGAAGAAAGGCATCAGGAATTTCAGGGGATTCAGGGAATGCTCTAAACGTTAAAGGAAGAGGAAGATAGCTGAACAAAGGAGGCAATAAACACGGGCGTTCTAAGTCGATGAAGAAGTCCAAGGGACCGAAAGACAAAGACGGGTGTTGGCATTGCGGCAAGAAGGGGCACATGAAACGTGATTGCAGGGCGTTTAAGAAACAAGAAGGAAACTCTCAAGGTGGGAAGGATTCAGTGAATCTATCTGAGGAGAGTGACACAGAGGCATTGATCTTGTCTCTTGATGCGAGGAATGAGTCTTGGGTTATAGACTCAGGTGTTTCGTTTCATGTCACTTCATGTAAGGGAGTTCTGCGTAATTATGTGTCAGGTGACTTTGGGAGAGTATACCTGGGTGATGATGAGCCGTGCAGTATTGTTGGAAAGTGAGATGTTCAGATAAGTCAAAAAGACAGAACAACTTTGAAATTGAAGGATGTCAAACATGTACCGAGTTTGAAACGTAACTTGATTTCAGTGGGGCAGTTGACCGATACCGGTTATATGACGACATTCACCAGTGATTCTTGGAAGATCACAAAAGGTGCCTTGGTGATATCTCGAGGCAAGAAGGAAGGTACTTTGTACGTGACTTCAGGATCGTATTGTTCACTCGCAGTCACATCAACTGGAGTGAATGGGCAGTTATGGCAGCAAAGGTTGGGACATATGAGTGAAAAAGGAATGAAAGTGTTATTGTCAAAAGGGAAGCTACCAGGGATGAAGTCTATTGATTTAGGATTATGCGAGGACTGCGTGTATGGTAAGCAGAAGATGGTAAGTTTCAAGAAGACAGGACGTGCTCTAAAGACGCATCTGTTAGAACTTGTACACACTGATGTGTGGGGACCGGCACAGGTATCATCTCTCGGTGGCTCATGTTATTTTGTTTCCTTTATTGATGATGTTAGTAGAAAACTGTGGGTCTATTTCTTAAAGCATAAATCTGATGTATTTGACGTATTTAAGAAGTGGAAAGTCATGGTAGAAAATGAGACAGGTAAAACAGTAAAGTGTCTCAGATCTGATAATGGGGGAGAGTATTGTGATAAGAGGTTTGAGGAGTATTATGCAGCAAATGGAATCAAACATCATAAAATGATTCCAGGGACGTCACAAAAGAATGGTGTGGCTGAGCGCATTAACAGGACCATCCTTGAGCTCGCCAGGAGCATGAGGTTACATGCAGGGTTGCCCAAGACTTTTTGGGCGGATGTTGTAAATACTGTCGCATATCTCATCAATAGAAGTCCCTCAGTACCATTGGATGGTGGACTACCAGAAGAAACGTGGATTGGGAAAGAAGTGAACCTAGCACATCTCAGAGTGTTCGGTTGCACTTCATACGTTCACATTGATGTAGAGCACAAAAACAAGCTAGATGCGAAGTCCAGGAGGTGCACGTTTATAGGCTACGGGCAGCATGATTTTGGGATGTAGAAAACAGAAAAATCATCAAAAGCAAGGACATAATCTTCAATAAAAAAGTGATGCATAAGGACAATGTGCATAAAAATAAGGCTGAGGAGAAAGAATTTGTACAGTTAGAAGAGTTACCGGACACGGGTGTTACAACACCACAGGATGATCATGCATAGGAGCATTATGAGGCAGGGCTACAGACACCGGTATTGAGGAGGTCTACTCGGGAGAGGAGACCCACGATCCGATACTCACCCTCCTTATATTATTTACTATTGACAAATAATGGTGAACCAGAGTGTTTTGAAGAGGCATTACAGTCAGATACACGGGTTAAGTGGGAGCAGGCCATGGATGAAGAGATTGACTCTCTTGAGTCTAATCGTACATGGGAGCTAGTCACTCTACCAAAGGGTAAGAAAACTCTTCATAGCAATTGGGTTTACAGACTGAAGGAGGAGCATGATGGTTCGAAACGATACAAGGCCAGATTGGTTGTGAAAGAGTTTTAACAAAAGACAGGTATTGATTTCACTGAAATTCAACGGTAGTGAAAATGTCTACGATTCGTATGGTCTTAAGTATAGTGGCTACAAAGGACTTACATCTAAAGCAGCTAGATGTTAAGACAGCCTTTCTTCATGGGGACCTTGAAGAAGAGATATATATGCATCAGCTGATAGGATACATGACACTAGGAAGGGAGAACAAGGCGTGTAGACTGAAGAAGAGTTTATATGGCCTGAAGCAGGCCCCGAGGCAGTGGTACAAGAAGTTTGACAGTTTTATGTCGAGAAACGATTTTAGGAGATGTCATGCAGACCACTGTTGTTATTTGAAGAAGTTTGATATGTCGTACATCATCCTTCTTCTGTACGTTAATGATATGCTTGTGGTCGGTTCAAGTATGAAAGACATCTCAGATCTCAAAAGACAACTGTCTAGAGAATTTGCTATGAAGGATTTAGGAGCTGCAAAACAAATCCTAGGCATGAGGATAAAGCGTGACAGGGAAAACAAGAAACTGGTATTGTCACAGGCAGAGTACATAGCCAAGGTACTTAATCGATTCAATATGGGAGGTGCTAAGCCGGTTATCACTCCATTAGCCAACCACTTCAAGCTATCTAAGGAGAAATGGGCAAAGACACAGGAGGAACGGGATTATATGGCTAAAGTCCCATACGCGTCAGCTATAGGGAGTCTCATGTATGCTATGGTGAGCACGAGGCCAGACATTGCTCAAGCAGTGGGAGTTGTTAGTAGGTTCATGAACAATTCCGGGAAGGAACATTGGGAAGCTGTGAAGTGGATTCTTAGATACCTGGTAGGTACTAAGGATGTAGGGCTATGTTATGGTGGATCGGAAATCAAGCTACAAGACTACGTAGATTCAGATTTGGCATGAGATATCGACAGCAGAAGAAGCACTACAGGTTATGTCTTTACTCTGGGAAGTGTTGTAGTCAATTGGGTCTCTCAGTTACAGAAGATAGTATCTGTCAATATGACAGAAGCAGAATATGTTACGGCTACAAAAGCATACAAGGAGATGGTGTGGATGCAAGGTTTTATGAAAGAGTTGGGTAAGAAGCAAGCAGATTGCAAGCTGTACAGTGACAGTCAGAGTGTAATACACTTGGCTAAGAATTCAGTCTTTCATTCAAGGACCAAGCATATTGTCATCAGATATCACTTCATAGGTTCGTTACTGGAAGATGGATCGATTGCTCTGGAGAAGATTCATACAAGTGAGAATCCTGCAGATATGCTGACCAAGGCGGTCACAAGGGAGAAGCTAAAGATCTGTTCAGCTTTGATTGGTCTTCATGCTTGAAGACAGGGAGGTGGTGCACTCCGGATGAAGAAGATAAATGTTTATGGCGATGTGTCTGCAAGTGGGAGATTGTTGAGAAGTGAAGCCACATCTGGGGGCCGCCCACTACCAGTCGAGGTTGCGCAGATTTCGTGTCGCAAGTCCTTTCGCAACTGGGATACAAAAAGGAGTTTCGCAGATTTCTTGTCGCAAGTCCTTTCGCAACTGGGATGTGGAAAGGAGTTTCGCGAATTTCTTTTCGCAAGTCCTTTCGCAACTGGGATGCGAAAGGGAAGTTGCCAAAATTATAAATTGGGGTATCTAGGGCTTTTCTAGGTATGATGGGAAAGTTATTCTAAGGTGTGGGCAAATGGTTTTCTATGCGCTTCCAAGGGAGAGGTTAGTATATTGCCTTATAATCTCTGTTTTTCTTCATAGTGGAAGTTTTGCATCCATGGTTTTTTACCTTAGATTGGAGTTTTTCCACGTATATCTTGTCTTGTGGTTTGTTATGGATTGCTTTGATCTGTTTCTAGTTTATATTTCTTTTTGTTTATCGTTTGTGGGTGAGGCCTGAGATTGGGTCTAAGCTCACTACGTTGTTGGCGTGCTGTGCAACAGTTTGTTGTTCGAATTGCCTTCGATAATTGAAAGATAAATCACAACACTTCCATAAATGAAAGGCAATGGGCAACGATTACCATTTACTTTACTTATTTAGTGATCTCTAATAATTTGTTTTTATGATTTATTTTAGTCTTGTAAAATCATATGGATTGAAATTTTATAAGATAAAATCATAATAATTACACATGTATTTATTTCTCGCATATCTATATGCATTTGACCTTTGGTTTATACATCCTAATACTTATTTAAACAAACAGTAAAAAATAATAATAATAGGCACTTATATTATTCTACAATGGAATTCAAAAAAAAATAAACAGGCCTCAAGTACATTGGAAGGACTTGGTTTGAACTCCACCCAACTTAACCTACTCATGTTACTTATCAATAGGCTGGTCCAAATAACTCCATCGAACCTAACCCAAAACCCAAAAGAAGCTAATTGAAGATAGCATTGAAATATAAAAACATTATACAATGTATTCACTTACTTGGGATAGGCTAGATCTGCCATTCGCAGTTTTGCTCCATATACCCTTCTTAGTCGTGTGTGGTCGACTCGGATTCACGCACCCTAACCTAATTACAATTGAACGGGTTAGACCACAGGTTAATGGGGTTCAAGTTAGAAGGGTAGCTTGTTTAGTAAGCGGGTTGGGTTTTGGTTGATCTCAATTCAACTCAGATGGCACCTATTAGCACTCTGACCACTAATCAAGATTCCTACTATTCCACACTGTAAGCAGTGGATAAAAAAACAAAAACATCTTAATTGCATGCAGGCCATGTGCATGACACCGTGGCTGCTGTCATGGCACACGATTTCAAGATCCAGTGCATCCATCAGATGGACCACGCTATCAAGATGTATTTGCACAAAAATCAAACCAGCCCACCAAAGGATCGAACCCCTAGTGATAAACATGAGACAAACTACTGGTCCAGCCAAACAGGCCAAAATCTCAATATGCTTACGAATCCATGTGCACATTAACTATTTGTGAATTTTCTTTTCATTTTTTTTTTTTTTTCTGATTTTTCTTTTCTTTCCATTTTCCTTGTACCATTTTAGCCCAAGCTGATGAATGGACTTTCTACATTTGGGCCCACCTAAGCATTGGCTAGGATGTCGCTTTTTATGTGTCGTGTGGGCACGTGTGCCTTTATTCACCTCTTCGGTCTTTTATCACTGGGAACGGCCTTTGCGGTTTTCTTTTCTACCTTAGCGACGAGCTTTGATATGGGAGGAGGTTTGGCATCCAAGCAAGCACCTTTACCACATCATGCGTACTAGTGGTTTGCTGACTTGTTTGAGATGAATCGGACCGGTGGATTCGGATCCGGTTCGGTAGTTGCCCGAATCGGACAAGTCACCCTAGCTTCGGGCAATTCGCGACTCAGATCCAAGACCCGGCAAGTTGGGCTGAGTTGCTGAGTTAAATCCCTCACACCAGTTCATAAGTTTGCTCAGCCCTAAAGATGGCCATGATAAAACATAGGTTGGTCCACTTACCAGATGGGCCAACCCTGAACAAATTGAGTGGACGGTTTTAAAGGAACTTCTCAACAATCCACATGCAGTAAGGAGCATGTGTAAGAAGTCTACAAGGTAGGGCTACTTGTCTGATTAGCCTACTTGACCAGTAAGGAGCATGTGTAAGAAATCTACAAGTTAGGGCTTATTAATCAACAGTCTGGATTATCCTAAGTGTCGGATAATGTAATTGCGAGTACCTGTAGACCCATTTGGTTGTGAAGAATCTAAAACCGTGTAAGAGATGGTGTGCTACAACTGTGATATACATATTATTATAGTCGAACTAATATTACTAAATTCATGTGGAGCCATAAAGATAAGAGTTTTGATGGGTTTAAAACTCCTCTATCCTTTAAAACTATAAGTTATGACTAGTCCTCAATCCTATGCAACATAGAAACCATATTTCCATACCACGGCTTCTCAAAAAGTATAAGATGTGGAAGACTACTGCATGTAGTAGCCTATGGCAATGGCATCCTAACAAGGTATGTTATTTTATTCATTTGATTCTCATACTCTATGCGCAGCTTGATCGTTCCTTGCATTGGGTCATGGTCCATCAACTGCGTGGCTCAACAGATGAATCAGACGAACCGAATCACTGAACCAAAGGCCCCACCTAGGCAAACTGCACTGAGTAATGGATATCCCTGGAGATGTGGACTTATGATTTGTGGATTAAAAATAAAAATAAAAATTGAGAGCCGACTCAGCCAGCTAGTGTAATACTGAGTTCCAATAGGTTGTAATGTGGCGCATCGAGTATGACAAGCTTTTAAAAGTTGGTGGGCCCATCTTTGACAAGTGTTTGGCAGACAACTTTTAAAAGTCTGTGAACCCTTCTCTAACACGTCTGACAGACTAATGAAATGACACAACATCACAGCTCAGGGAAACCTGGCGTACACCCTAACCTAACCAATCCACCCCACTAAGGATTTCATAATAATCATCCAATCCTAGCCATTTGATAGGAAGGCTTTTTGCTAGTTGAAATTGGCTGTTGCTTGTTTTCAACTTGTAAGTTTTGGTGAATGATCATATGCTTCAAACCTACGGTAATTGTCATACATTCAAACTGTGGTAGGGCCACCCCTGATGTGTATGTGAAATCCAAACTGCGAATCTGCCCCTCTCATTAGCTGCTGTGAATGACTGGGTGAGATATGCCCAACACGGTTGACCCCACATTTTGTGGTGGGCCTCCCCCTCCTCAATGTCCCATCGTGTAATATGGCCCACAAGAGTTATGGATGGGTTGATAAATAGGCCCTGATTGATAAGATGGGATAGTCCATGTAATTTAAATATATATTACCATACTTGGATCATTCCCCTTAATTCATAGGTCCCTGAATTTACCAGAAAGGATGGTCCATGTGATTCTTTGTAGTCATGGAATAAGTGGGGCCATCCCATTGAATAGTCCACATTTGATCCCCCTGATGAATGCCGGGCCGGATAATTCCCTGCAAAAGGGAAGCTCATTTCATCAAATAGTGCCCATTTTGGTAATACCCAACACATAAAGATGAAGCCAACGGTTGGGTGATCAAGACCATTGGTGAGCCCCTTCACAAAGGACGGTCCAAGTCAGTCTCTGATTGGGAGATTCTACCCATTCAATCAATGGCAATCAATAAGAGTATATATCATGTCATTAGTCGTGATATCGAGTACCATATATTTCCCGCTATCATGCCACTTATGTATAGGACATCAAAACCGTCAAAACGGTAGGCCCTAGTTACCATGAGAATCACCTGGAACAAAAATTAAGTAGCTACACTTATCAAGTGGGCCATGCCATTGGAATCGATAGAAAACCAACGATCTGACTCAACATATACGTGTAGCCTACCTATCAACCAGATCAACCTGATTTTTGATAAAGACCATCTTTATGATGGGGCTTGCTGTTTTTACGGTAGTGATGTCCTGTACATGTAGCATATTGGCTGGGAAAGGCTGTACGGTACCGCAATTTATGCTGTGATCGGTTCTAAAGGGAACGACCCAAAGCACATAAAGGCTCCAACTCTCAAATGGTGGCCATAAAAGCGGTGGCATTTCCATTAGCACAATAATTAAAGGCGTGTCAACTCCTGGGTCGTCCAACTGGACTGACATAAACTGATGATCGTGACCGTCTATTTTTCCAGGCTCAATTAGGGATCAGAAGCGGCCAAACTACACTGTGACGATGATCTTGACCATTGATTCATGGAGGTCCATTGCATCCATCCAGACGGTCCATGTTATCTTTTGAGCTTTGGAGTATCACCCATCTAATCTCCTGGTAACAGCTCTGCATGTGGCCCGCCCACGAGGCTGAGTCGCGAAATACTGAGTTGATAAAGGTGAAGGATGACAATGAAATTTCGAGATTCCTGATGAAAGAAAAGCAACTGCTCTCTTCATCTCTTTATTTTCACTACTTGGAATCTCATCATACTCCTATCTGATCCTCAAGGAAAACCGTAGTAGCAAAGATATCATTCACATCCTCAAAGCCTTCTCATCCCACCCATCCAATAAAGAAAAGAGATGTGAGAGAGAGAGAGAGAGAAGTCGCACCCCACAACCTTTTCACTCTCAAAATCTAAATACATCTTTAATACTTCCTTCTTTATTATAATACAAAGAGAAGTATATCTAACAACAGTATCCATCTAACAGAAGTATAGCTAACAACAGTATCCATCTACAACTGTGTTACTCTCTCTCTCTCTCTCTCTCTCTCTCTCTCTCTCTCTCTCTCTCTCTCTCTCTCTCTCTCTCTCTCTCTCAAGAAAACCAATCTCTCTCTCAAACAAAAACAAGAAAACCAATCTCTTTCTCTCAATTACAACAAAATCAAAATCAAACTTACTTACTAGATAAAGCTTGATAAGTGCTCTCCAATCTCCATTCACACATTAGTAGAGCACTGAGTCCCTTGCCTAGAACTCAACGGACCGGTCCCCACATTCGGTCCAAAAGCCATCACAGCCACACAATCAACATTAAAACGGTGTCTTCCAGAGACCCAAGTTCCGACTTTCCATCGGAGGTGTCCGTTCAACTTCAACCCAAGAAACAATTTCCCAGAGGCCTGATCACGGCCCACTTCATAACCAAAGGACGGCGCAACCGGGACCCAGCTACCCAACAAAGAAGCAGTTAGGAGGTTGTTATCTTCATGGCCTTGATAGAAAGGAGGGAGAGAAGAAGCTGGAGTGATCTGCTGTGCCTTGTAATAAGCATAAGCTTGGAGCTGGTCGTAGTAAATGCCCACCTTCTTGTTTGGGTTCTTGGATAATACGGTGATTTGGATGGATGAGTTGAGGAGCTGGGCCCCTGAGAGATTTAGCTGGTAGATGTCAGTCTCTTTGAGGTAGAACTGGGGCTTAGAGGGGCGTAGGATAAGCCAGATGAAGAAGATTAGAGAGAAGATAGAGAGGAGTAGTGTAGAGAATGCGTAGAATCCCCTCTTGTACAGCTTTTCTACGTTCACTCCTTTGCTGGCGCAGTGTTTGGGAGAACTAATGGAGAGCTGAGACATTTGCTACAAGGGGAGAGAGAGAGAGAGAGAGAGAGAGAGAGAGAGAGAGAGAGAGAGAGAGACGAAGGAGAGAAAAGCAAAGGTTACATGGCTAAGGAACCTGGGAGATTCATAAATAGTTAGAAAAAGTCAGTCATACGCAACGAGAGTATGACAATACGTATACATGCACTCAGATACTGTACACGTGGCATTTATCTACCTAAATCTGAAACTACCCAAATTGTGGGCCACTTCTTGATGGGCCATCATCGAAAATTTTCACTGATGTCTCAGATTCATAAAACAAATACCATTTAATCAAAGGTTAAGATCATTCCATCCGTCTGATATCGAGTGTATGACCTAGAAGCAGTGCGGCCTTTATTTTAGGCGGGCTTGATTGATTATAGTCTAGGATCTTCCAACTGATATGAATTGAGGAATTTCATGGTAGTGCTCCGCTGGAGAGCTTTGGTTGTCTGCACATGTTGTAATTTTATACAAGTAGAGACCATGATTCAATGATCAAAACCGTTGATGTGATAGACCCCACTGTGTATGGACCTTGCAATGGAAATCTTTCTATGCATTGGTAGACAGTTAAAAGAACACACCAACGGTCGAAATTCAACGAAGGGGCAGACATTCAATATCTATAATCTTCGAAGATGAGTGATAGCCATCCACAGCGGGTCCATCACATCAATGGTTTTCCGAAAACTGAACAATTAGGCCCACTTGAACACTTCGAAAACCAAAGAATACTGATGAAGCATTGTACCATAACTCATCTAATCTTGGGGGTATCTTCATTTAAAATGAGGCCAACATCGTGGACGGTCTAGATTGGAGAGTACTTGATGCCACGTAGGAAAAAACTCTTCAAATGATTTATATATATATATATATATATATATATATATATATATATATATATATATATATATATAAAAGCAGCAGCGTCGCTTTTGACCGGCAGGTGTGGGTGGGGACTCTTAGTCGTAAAGATACTTTCTTGGGAGATGGTTATTAGGCGCTAAAGTCAGACGCGTCTCACAACAAAAAGCTGCCCCACTCGCATGAAAACGAACGGCTTCTAGTTAGGTGAGCCAGAACGGTCCTCTACATTATGTACACAAACTAGGTCTATCAAACATTTATACCGTCCAACCAACCAGCACACATGATCCTCGATCCAGGCCATCTAATGGATAGGCCACCTTTCCGGTAGCTCACTAACAGAAAATTGCAACAACTGAACGGTCCTGATTACAGATCGTTTGACCCATTGTCATGCTATTTCCTTGATTGGCCATCCATCACAAAAATATTTTGATCAGAAGGACAGGAGTACGTGATCTGTTTGAATTTTGGGATGTGGTAAATTCAAGAGGTGGATTAATTGAGTGGTCTGGATTGATGGTCAGAAGCCGAAATTCAACGATAGAGATGATTTGTACGTTCATCAGGAGACCATGATTTTGGGCGCGACTTTTATCGAGTATGCGGTGGGAGGGAGTGCCCGCTTTAAATCCAATCATTTTCTATGAGTTTTTAGGTCTTGATATGGAAAAGGCAAATTTTGAGTTGTCGTCCAAACGATAAAAATCTGATCATCAGATAGTCTTTTGGCATCCAAACGACCTCTACCTGATTGTATATATGTGAACATAGCAAGGCCACACGTGTACAAGTCAGCTAATGTACACGCGCACACAAGTGAGAAATCCAAGCCATCCATCATGTGGACCGGCCGCCTTAGATGTAGGTCGCTTTTTTGGTCCCTGAAAAAACACACTCACACCCATGCACTTACACCACACATGGGGATTTCACCACAACCACACGTCCTTTTTCTTAAAATAAGTACACAATTCCTGGTATGTTTCAGAGATTTATAAATACATACAAAATCAACATTTAAATTGACAAGGCTAAAGTTTCGTGAATATCCATTTATATTTAACTTATAATTAAAATATAATTTAATTAATTAGGTTTGCTCTAGATAATATTCACAATTTAGGTTTATTTAGATTAGATAAATTTTAAATATTGGATTAGTTTAAATTAAATAATATTAAATTTTAGATTAATTTTAAAATAAATAATATTCAAAATTAAGATTAATTTAAATTAAAATTAATTAATATTCATAATTAGATTAATTTAAATCAAATAATATTTAGAATTTGAATTTTTTAAATCAAATAGTATTTAAATTTCAGTAATAAATTTTAGATTAATAATTTTTTAAATTCAGAAGAATTAAATTAAAATCTGATTGTAACAACAATATTTTAAATTAATTTAATTTCAAAATTCAACTGTTAATCAGTTTATAATCTAAATACTAAAATTAAAAGCTTGACGACTAGAATTATTTTTTTCAACATAAAATTCAGAAATAAATAAGAAATTTTCAAAAAAAAAAAAGTGAGAAGATCACCCACTTGCTTAGACCACATAGAAACAACCAAATTTGTACCCGATTTTCATGCTTGATGTGCACAGCGACCGCATTCTAAATTGCTCTCTCTCTCTCAACAATACACATTTTCTAATATATATAAAGGGGTCCCATTTACCCTACTTCATATGCATCAACCCACATGCCCCACTAATCCACGCCATCTCAACATGCCACTGTCTCCCTATCCTCACGTGTGAATGTACATGTGAGGCATGACAAAGCAATCCTTGGACACTCATGCTCCTCACAGCACTTCGCATTACGACGACACCACTCACTCAATGACTTCACATTTAAGACACTCTCTTTCTTTCTTTTCTTTTTTTTTTTTTTTTTTTTTTTTTTTTTTTTTTTTTTGGGAACTCATAATGCCACTAGCGCTTTACTCCCCCTTCACTCAATGACATCACAGTTTATAACAAATGCTCTGCCACTTTACCCTCCTCACACGTGTGCATGCACACATGTGAGGTGGGAACGCCACTTCTAATCCTAGCCCTTCTAGCATAGCTGAATGGCATCGCACCTCACGTTGTCGGTAACATTTCACTTTTTAATTAAAATAACAGACATTGTCGCTCCCAAGTCCATGCAGGTTGTTTAAGATTTCTACTCACACATGCTACTTGATGGACAGGATGAAGGTGCACTTTAGATTTGTTGCAGTGTTTGTTGGTTTAGGTGATGTACGTTCTTGATTGACAAGTGAACTATATGGGTATCTTGGATGGCCAATCAGATATAGGGTGTTGAGGGTCCATTGGTTGCAATGGTGTGTGACAAACCCCTGTTAGTATCCGTGGAACGTGATCATCAGAGAAGTACTGTTCATTTGGCCTGCATTTTTCTGGTCAAGCATAATCAGAGATGTACTGTTCATTTGTCCAGCATTTTTCAGGTCAAGCGTCCATGCTGCGCTTGCAAGGGTTGCATGGGGGCACGCCCCCTTACGAGTCTAGTGTTGCAACCCCCAGTCCTACAGGCAATTTCATAATTATTTCACATGGATTTTTATATAATCTCTATATCATTTAAGGATATATATATATATATTATATATATATATATATATATATATATATATATATATATATAGAGTCACGAGAGAGAGTCGTCATTGTACTGAGAGCTACTTCTTTAATTGTTTGCTTTTGAATATAGTGGATTAGTGTGAATTCATGAATATACTGAAAGGAAATTATGTAAATCTTTGTATTGTGGTCTGCATTTTTTCTTTGTTTTCTTTTTATTTTAATATTATTTTGTGTGGCTGAAAAAATATTTTTTTCCTCCTAACAACTGGTATTAAAGCCCTTAGTTTGAGTGGAAGCAATTTTAAAAGAAGATAAAGATGACGATTGACAAGTTCAATGGTTCAAATTTTAACTTTTGGAAGATGTGGATAGAAGATTACCTCTATTAAAATGATTTACATATTTCACTTGGAGGAAAATGGAAGAAATTAGAGAAGGTGTCTAATGGCGACTAAACGATTTTATAGAAAATGTCTGATAGCGACTAGGATGTGCTTGACAGAAAGGTTCTAGGAACTATTCATTGACTAAATTTATTGCAATCAATATCTCAAAGGAGAATACCATATAAGATCTGATGGTAACTCTATCAAGAATGTATGAAAAATGTTCTGCTTCTAACAAAGTTATCTAATGAAGAGATTGTTCAATATGAAAATGTTTGATGGCAGAAAGTGACTGACCATCTCAAAAAGTTCAACACGGTCCTGAGCCAGTTGAAATCCGTAGGGCTAATGATGAAATTAGAGCTCTTTTGATCTTATCAAGGTTACCATAAAATTGGGACAGTTTGGTGGTAGTTGTGAGTAATTCTACCGGATCAACGAAGTTAAGGTATGATAATGTTGTACGCCTCATTCTAAGTGAGGAATATCATAAGAAAGCCCCACGATTTTCAAGTGAAATATTAGAAAATACTTTGAAGGTGAAAAAAATGGGAACACTAAATATAGGAAACAAAAATCATGGTCGATCGAGATCAAAGAAGAACCGATCATTCATTGTGGCAAGAAAGGGACACATGAAGTAAGACTATAAGCTCCGAAGAAATAACAAGAAAACAGTAACCAAGAAGGTAAAGATTTTTTAAACATCTTAAAAGAAAATATTTCTGATACTGTAATTTTATTTTTAATTCTTAGGTAATAGATTCAGGTGCCTCATTTCATTTTATTTCAAGTAGGGATGTTCTTGATAACTATGTGTAGGGTAATCTTTAGAAAGTCTATATAAGAGATGATGAATCCTAATGTATTATTGGAAATAGTGACTTTCAAATAAACTAGTTGAATGGGGCACTACTGAAATTGAAAGATGTTACGCATATTCCAAATCTTAAAAAGAATTTGATCTTGGTTGGCCATCTTGCAAATTATGTACACATGATGACTTTCACTGATGATTCATGAATTATCATAAAGGGAGTTATGGTAATTGATGGGGGTAAGAAAGAAGACATTCTTAACAAACCTAAGCCACAACACAAAAACCTAGACTCAACACCTTTAAGTGTGCACGTCAGCTAGAAGCACGAGGGGTCAACGCCCACAGGACGGTCTATCAGGTGAGCCCAACTTTAAAGTGGGCCATCTATCATGCAAGGCCTTCCTTAGATGTGGATCATTTATTGTTAGGGCTGGCCATTAATACGGATTATCCATTATACAAGACCCTCCTTAATATAAATCATCCACTTTACTAAGTCCACCATTAATCTTAATTGTCCATCATGTAGGGATTACCTTTAATGTCCACTGCCCATTATGTGGAGCCTACCTTTTTGGAATATATGTTGAATTAAATAGACTATATAAAAAATTGAGAACCAAAAAAGAAAATAAAATCTGAGAAAGAAGACTTGTTGAACTGAGTCGAGGCGTGATGTGAGTTACTCAGCTTGAAATTAAATTTGTTCTCCTTAGACAGCGTCCCAAGTGCAACAGGTTTCAAAGCAATCGACCTCCAGGATATAGCGACTATGACCCGGTCCCAGCGGTGCACTCACTATACGCGGGCTCGAACCACTTGCAGTTTAACCCGAAAGTGCTGAGTTGACTCAACAACAACAAAAACTTATATACCAGTAAACCAGAACAGATAGAGTTTTATAAGGGGAGAAAAGATTTTTCGTATTTTCAAATATGAATCGGAAGTCTTTATATAGACTCCGAAGTGGTGCATAAGCACTCTTTTGAAAAGGTTACGTCCGTTAAGTGCGACCAACCGGAATAGACACATTTCTCTGGTTTAAAACAAGAAGGTGCAAGTGCGAGTACACTCTCACAAATAAAGTCCCTCAAGTACCTATACTCACACACACCCATGCGAGTACATCGCGCTCGCACCACACCCGCACTCACGCCCAGCCCAGCCCCCCCCCCCCCCCCCCCCCCCCCCCCCCAAGACCAACTTCACATGCCCCCTGAATGGGGTTCAAGCCCTAAGGCAAAAAAACTATCTTATATACAAGATATTTTTCTTTGTCAAATCCGATGTGAGATAAAACCCACAACGCAAAAGTACCAAAAATTTCAAATGTGGATGGAAACCAAAAAATTAGAAAATCAAATTTTAATGTTTATTTTGAAACAAAATACAACAATCTCCCACATGTTTCAAAAAAAAAAAAAATCTTTCGGGTTAAAGTGTAATAGTTGTGCAATGATGCCGGTGTCACCATAGACTTGAACCGACATTAGAGTAAGCAAGACAAGTCTACAGGAATCAGGTGACACCATAGTCTTGGACCTGAATCCTTTTAATGTAAATTGCAAGTACATGCCACTCACATAACTCTTCCTCTGCAAGTGATTCTACGATTCGGTGCATTTCGACCATACACTATTACCTAGATTTCATGAGCGCTCTAGAAAATTTGCCTAAATTCTTATAAAAAGCGGCCTCCACCTCCACACCAAAATAGGTGAATTTCATCAAGTGTATGCAGCAATTGTATACACCACCAAATATATAACTATGGATCCATTAAGAGTTTTAAAAAACTCATCCTTCTGCGTTGTTGCTCACACTATACACCATAAAAGGGACTCATATAAATCAGTGCAATCGTATACCTCGTATCTTGTTGTTTACCCATTGAACCTATTTCATGGGATCTCTATTTGTATAGGTTGGGTTACCGACACTAGCAGCTCGTATATTAGGCTCAGCCTCATTCCCTTCGATGTATCATTGACTAATCTTTTAGATGGTCTTTTGGTCAGAGAATCTACCAGATTCTTTTCTGACCTCACAAAGTCAATAGATATGACTCCATCACACAACATGTGTTTCACTATGTTGTGTCTAAGTCTGATATGTTTGTTTTTTCCATTATATATTTTATTATTTGCTTTTGCTATAGGTACTTGACAATCACAATGAATAGACACGGCCGATACAGGCTTTGGCCACAATGATATATTAGCTAAGAGATTTCAAAAACCACTCGGCTTCTGATCCAGCCTTTTCTAAGACAATAAACTCTGATTCTATAGTTGACCGAGCGATACATGTCTGCTTAGTAGACTTCCAAGAGACTGCTCCTCTACCCGAAATGAAAACATATCTACTAGTGAATCTTGTCTCATCTGAATCACTAATCTAGTTAGCATCACTGTATGCTTCTAATACAGTAAGATAACCATTATAATGTAAACCATAGGCTATATTAGGTATTTCAAAATCCTAAACAAGGCATTCGAATATTCTTTTCCAGGGTTATGTGTATATCTACTTAGCTTTCCTACTGCAAAAGTTATATCTGGTCTAATGCAGTTTGTTAGATACATGAGACTACCAATTATTCTGGAATATTCTAATTGAGACATACTACTTCCTATATTTTTTATGAGAGTTATACTGTAATCATAAGGAGTACTAACAGGTAAACAGTCAAAATGGTTAAACTTCCTAAGTAATTTTTTAATGTAATGAGATTAATTGTGATAATACAATAACACCATATTTCTTAGTTACTTTAATACCCAAGATTATACTAGTTCTTCCTAAGTCTTTCTTGTCAAATTTAGATGACAAGAATTTCTTAGTCGTAATAACTAATTTAATATTAGTTACAAAAATAAGCATGTCATCAACATAAAAGCATATAATAACATAATCATTTTCAGAAATTTTACTATATACACATTTATTTACATCATTTATATGACAACCATTTGATTTCAAAACAACATCAAAATTTTCATGCCATTGTTTAGGAGTCTGTTTTAGACCATATAATGATTTAATTAGTTTACATACTTTATTTTCTTTACCTGATATCTTATAACCCTCAAGTTGCTCCATATATATTTCTTTTTCTAAATCTCCATTTAGGAAAGTTGTCGTAATGTCCATTTAGTGTACCACTAGTTTATATATGGAGGTTATCGTTATTAAGACCCTGATAGTCGTAATCCTAGTTATAGGGGAATATGTATCAAAATAATCTATTCATTCTTTTTGTTTAAAGCCTTTTGCTACCAGCCTAGCTTTAAACTTATCAATAGTCCTATCTGATTTTAGTTTCTTTCTAAACACTCATTTACAGCCTATTGGTTTGTTTTTAGGTGGTAGGTTTACAAGTTCTCAAGTGTTATTAGATATAATAGATTCCAACTCATCATTTATTACTTCCTTCCAAAAGGTTGCATTTGGAGAGTTAATCACTTTTATATTGTAGGATTATCTTCTACTAATAAGGTAAAAAAAAAAAAAAAATCATCTCATAGGTTAGTTTCTCTTCTAACCTTAATACTTTTTCTTGGTTGTATTTCTTCTACTACTTTCTTGTGAGTACTTTTACTTGTAGACGCGATATCTGATTCATTAACTTCTACTATTTCTATAGATTTAGATTTCATAGGGAATATGTTTTCAAAGAACACTGTATCCCTAGCTTTTATAATTATATTAGGATTTAGAATATTATCCTTAGTCTTTAAAACTAAAAATCTGTAGGCTACACTATTTTATGCGTACCCTATAAATACACAATCAATTATTTTAAGACCTAACTTTCTGTTCTTTGTTTCAGGTAATCCTACTTTAGCAAGTGTCATGCTCAAAACTTGGAAATTGGGCTCACGAAATTCCCGAATGCCGAATCCGGTGCCGACAGCCTCCGTAGTACCCCATTCTCGGCTCCCAGCGCCCATACGTTAGGTTCTAATCCTGAGATCCTACAAGGAAGATTTTTCAATGTACATTTGTCTCATAAGAAGCATAACTACAAGTATACCCAAATCACAAAGGTAACATCATCATCACATATCTATTAATACAAACATTTGAATACAATGCTGAAAGGAAATACATATATCGAAAATCAAAGCTCCAGAAGACGCTACGTGCTCCAAGCTCCACTCTGCTACAACCTAACGCCACCTGCACGCATTTATCGTGCATAAGCTTATAGAAAGCTTAGAAGGTGATGAAAGTGTGTGCGCAAGATAAGCGTCAAGCACACAAATACAACGTCATAATCATATAATGTCAGAAATACCGATGAGATCATGAATCATACGATATCAGAGTAAGAAGAAATACTGACAAGTCCATAAGTCATACAAATCAGAGTACGGAGTACAAATCAGCTATGTAAATGAGCAGTAATAAAGAGTCAAGTATCGGATACCGAGGATGCGATGCAATATGCGGTGCGAATGACCATGCAGGAGTGTGAAGTCAGGATGATGGTACGTAGTATCGCAAGCTATGGGGTCCACCACAAGGGACTTCTATCCAAACTAGTCCCATACCTAAATTTGGATAGTCAGACTCAATGTGGTAAACTCCTGATCTCAGGTTAGTCGCGCACCCCAACAGAAATCCTGGCCATTGCGAAGGTACATGTAACAAATAATTATGTACCACCAGCCCGAGTGGATAGTGAATGAATGATTATACAACTCCTGCTCCACAAATCAGTACTGTACATCTCTAAGATCATCACCGGGTTCTAGTACACTCTACGTCACCTGCCGCCTCATCAAGCACATAACTAGATAAGTGGAAGAGACCTCACTATCCGCCTACCAATATTGGGCCCTGCTCGTCGATATCCAGACCGTCTGTTCAACAACACCAAGCGTGAGTGGAACATGAACCAAAATTCACACTAGTCAGATAATCCTAGCCCTTTAATTGGTGGCCAGATAAATATCAGTAACGGTTGGAATTCAAAAGCAGAATGTACATTGTTTAGATGGTTAGCATTATCTGATCAAGCCGATTTTGGGTCTGTGGCCAATAAATGACAGAGGCTCTGGGATGAACCGTCCCATGTCGTCCATGTATGACACATGTGCATTAAATGAGGTGAGAGACCGGCTGAGCTCCAGTCTAGTGGGTGGACCATGAACTCACTGATTATCCTGGTCACGTGAACCAACGACCCCAACGACTCAGGTAATGCCACGTGGACCCACTTTTAGGATGTTTTAATATTCAAACGAACATCATGCAATCTTGATGTGGTTCTACTTCATTCTAGGTTGTGGTCCACTCCATTCTCAATTATATTTCATTTTTCGATTTATACTCTGAAATGACTTAAAAATAATTATGAATGGCGTGGATATCATCATTTACATCATGATGGGCCCCATGTAACCCTGCCCTTTCACGCCTGAAGGTAGGATACAATCCAGACATTTTTTGTGAAAAAAAAGGAAAAAACAGTGAGAATTATCTAATCCGGGGAGGATTGCGAAATCCTTCCCTCTCGACCCACGGTTTGGGTGGGAGACCCAAGGACCCTATCCCGCGTTTTACAGATGGGTCCCAAACGTAATCTTACTGTGGATTAGATGGGATAAAGAATGCAATCTCATCTAATCCCAGCTAATGCAGGTGGCCAAACAGGCCCTTATAATATCTTTTTTCACCTCTAGATATGTGATTTCTAAAATCACCTAAGTCATTGTGTATCAATTTTAATAAAATAGAAGATCGTTCTATTTGTTTACAAGGCTTTCTAATGAATTTTGATTCTACACATGTTTCACATTTATCAAATTCTTCATTAGATATATTAGGTAATAAACCTAATCTTTTAATTTTCGTCAAAGATACTACATTCACATGACCTAATCTACCATGCCATAAATAAAAGGGTTCAGCGATATAAACAGAACTAAATGTTTTCTTATTATTATTATTGGATACATTTACAATGAATAAACCATCACTACAATATCCCTTACCAATAAAAGTTTCATTCTTAGTCATTACAAGCTTATCTGAATTAAATACTAACTTGACACCAGCCTTATTGAGGAGCGAACGAGAGACTAAGTTTTTTCTAATGTCAGGTATATGTAGAACATCATTGAACATTAAAGTCTTTCCAGAAGTAAGTTTCAGAAGTACTTTCTTTTTTCTTACAACTGAAGATGTTCTAGCATTACCCATGAGCACCTGTTCATCATCTCTTGATACTTGATAGGAGGTAAACATGTTACGATCCTTACATATGTGCTTAGTTGCACCAATGTCTAGTACCCACTTTATAAGGAAGACTTTTGACACCACGATTACTACCATGTCAAACTCATTGTCTGTTTCTGTAAAATTAGTCTACGACTTATCTTTAATTTTCTTAAGCATGAAGGTTTTAATGTGATGTATAGGCTTTCCACAGTTGTAGCAAATTCTCTTTTTATTGAATCGATTATTTGTATTTTTTTTTTTGAGCCTGCATTCATTTGCATAATATCTAGGTTTGACACAATTATGACATTTGCCATTTTTCTTATTATTTTTCGACTTGATCCCACAAGATTCACCTTTGAATTTATCTCATTTCCATTTTCTTTTTGGTCCCTGAATCTATTGGCTTCTTTTATTCATATGTGTACGATAGTAGTTTCCAAAGAAATACCGTTCTTTTTATGTTTCATTCTATTCTTATATTCTTTACAGGAGGGTGATAGCTTTTCTATGAGCGCTCCTAATAGAAATGCTTCATCCAACTTAATTCTTTCAGTCGATAGTTCATGAAGTAGATTTTAAAAATCATGAATCTGATTAGTGACATGTTTATCGTCTATCATTTCATAATGAAGGAAATTAGCGATTGCATGTTTCTTAGTGCCTGCGTCTTCCAATATGTACTTTTTTTCTAAAGCAATCCATATGTTTTTAGCAGATTCGTAAGAAGCATATTCCTCATATAGTTCGTTGGACAAAGAGTTTATAATATGATTTTTACAATTCTTTTCATCTGTTACTTCAGTTTGATTTACTGGATCTATAGTAACTGACTCAGATAGTATGTATGAAACTTTAAGAGTTTTTAGCGCGAACATCAGTTTCTGTTTCCACCATTTAAAACATTGTCCAGCGAACGTTTTGATTTTGGCTAACTCAGCAGAAGCATTTACTGTTACGGTAGACATATTCTATGTAATTCAACAAACTCGATTTCAAAATTGTTGGAATATATGTTGAATTAAATAGACTATATAAAAAATCGAGAACCAAAAAAGAAAATAAAATATGAGAAAGAAGACTATGACACATCTCTCTGGTTCAAAACAAAAGCGCAAGTGCGAGTACACTTTCGCAACTGTAACCGCGCTCACACCCACGCCCAACCCAACCCATCCTGTCCCGTCCCGTCGAGCACGCGGACTCAACACGACTCAGCTCGGCGTATGCGCATGCGTGTGTGGTCAATGACATAAATTAGAGCTGTTGGCATAGCCCCTCCACAGGACCAAATTCACATGCTTCCTGAATGGGGCTCAAGCCCTAAGGCGAAAGGCTATCTTATATACAAGATGTTTTTCTCTGTTAAATCCGATGTGGGACAAAACTCATAACTCAAAAGCACCAAAAATTTCAAATGTGGAGGGAAATCAGAAAATTTGAAAATCAAATTTTAATGTTTATTTTAAAACAAAATATAACACACCTTTGATGTAGACTATTTATTATATGGGTCCCACTTTTAATGTGAACCATCTATCATACAAAAGTTGCCTTGGAGACCATCCACACACAGGAGAGAGGTGAGAAAGAGATAAAGGAAAAAGAGAGATGGAAAGTAAAATATCTACCGCTGTAGCATAGTAAACTTTCTTTTACCAGAGGCTTAGTAAAACGTTTGTCTTAAAATGTAAATATTAAATTAACTATTATAATAAAAAAGAAAATCTAATTTTGATGAAAGACTTAATTTTTTTTTAAATAAATAAATAAGCTATTACTTAAAGAGATGCCAAACGTACCTTTCTAAAAGAGAAAAACTTTGATACTTTGGCAGAGTGTAATGATGATACACAAGCACTTAGGAGTTTTATAGAAATTGCATTAGGGCATAAAAGTAGTCAAATTAAACCGTTCAAATCATTATGTCATGAACCAAACGTTAATCTTATTAGCTAATCTTACAATCGGAATGGTAGACATGTATCTGATGGTTAAAAATGAAAAACATCAAATGATCCTATTTTCACTAACAAGTGTCCACAAATCAGAGGTTAGGATTATTCAACCAATCTAATCTTTGAACTGTGAGTTTCCGACAGTGGGATACATCATATAGTCCCTTTCTTTAAGTTAACATACGCCACGCATGAATTTTGTTTTTTGAGTGCATGCGTATGAAGCGTCATGCGCAGCCAGAGTATCATATAACTCGTCGCCTTTCCTCACATGCAAACAAAACAGGGAATTCATGTATCAGGTGGTGGGCCATCATGCAGCAGGTGGGTCCCACACCTTAGTGGTGCAGGTCGGATGAGTGACCAAATCACTCGTCTCAATACGCTGTTTGACAAGGAAGTGTGTTAAAGAAGCTACACTTTTCACTATTTCTCCTGTGGACTGAGGAGCAACTGTTTGATCCACCACCATGGAAAAGTGGGGTCCATGTTTCAGCAATCCATATGATCCAATAGCTTCAACGGTGGATGGAACATGATCAAAAAATGTCACATATAGGGCGACCTCAGCCGTCCAATCATTGCCTTTTTAAACTTGAATTACACAATTTAGGAGTGTGTGATCAATGGCATATGGGCCATCGCCTCAACGGTCTGGATGATCCAAAATCGTCCCACTTGTATAAACTGAGGATGTGATTAGAGACATGCCTGTGGATGTTAACATCCTTTGGAAGACGAGATGAGAGATAGAGATTCAAAGGGTGAGAAGAGTTTATACGATTTAGATGCAGTGATATCTGCGTCCGAAAAGGAAGTGGGGCCCACCTTCCGAATAATTGAGTAGAAAGCGGAGTACCAACTTTAGTATCCCCATAGCCTTTTTAGTCATTGGAGATATATGTTAAGGAAAAGTGAGGAGAGGAGAGTGGGTGTATGTGTCCATGTGGGCCATGCAATGGTATCTATCTTTTGCCGTTTGCTGGCCCCACATATATAGCTCCCCTTTCCCCACGCATTTTTAAAACCCATGACACGTGCATCCTGATCCTGACTTATGATTAGAACATCTGGACGGTTCAAAAGGTGGTCCCTTTGTTGAAGATGATCGTGTAAAAAAATCAGCCTCGTTGACTCATCAGATGAGCCTGACAAGCAGATAGAATTTGGACCGTCCAATCTTTTGTACAGGTTGGACTACCGGATGAGGGGACTACCTGAATTTTGCACATGGGTCATTTTCATGCTTGTGGCCACCATGTACACCACTCATCAGATGCTTCACACGTTTTCAAGTTTCGCTCGTGTGATGAGTACGAAAGGGTGTGTAGGGCGGACGCAGATTTCCTGCGAGAAAGCCTTTCACAGGCAGTTCCTGCACTGGGATGCTAGGTGGGGCCCACAGTAATGTTTGTGAGAAATCCACACCGTCCATCCATTGTGGGAGATAATTTTAGGACATGCTAGTAAAAGTGAGGTGGATACAAAACTCAAGTGGGCCGGACGAGAGGGAAAACCAGTTTTCTACCGTTAAAACCTTCCTGGGATCTACCTTGATATTTATATGCCATCCAAACCGTTTATAAGGTCAGTCCCACTCGGATGAAGTGAAAACACCAAAAACTTCGACTGATATGAAACTTCGTGGCCATACGAATGTTTCAAACGGTGGTCATTGAATCTACACTCTTTCCTCTCGTACAGCCCACTTGAGTTTTGGATACACTTCATTTTCGGCGGCATGTCCTACAATGAGCTCCCAAAATGGATGGACAGTGTGGATTTATCACAAACATCACGGTGGGACCCACCTAGCATCCCAGTGCAGGAAATCCGCGTCCGTGTAGGTCTAGCAAGCGTCCTGTTTCTTTCACCAGATGTTTGTAGAAACTGATTTGGAGTTGGTGTTGGTGGACCAAAAGAAAAGAAAATGTAAAGAAAGGTGTTTGCATTGGAGAGTGCGTAACGTGTGGTGATCAACTTGCCATCTTCACCATTTTTTCAATGGTGGGCCTCTTTTGTTTTTATACTCATGTATGAAAAGAGGCCAAATGAAACATGGAGAATCTCCCCAACACCTTTTCTATGCTGGGAACCGTTTCCTGGCAAGTTCCATGTCTGCTTAAAAACCGTTGGATTTAAAATAGGTTTAGGCGACTAAAGCCGATAGTCAAGGGTGATAGTTCACCACCACCTTTAAAAATAGTGGCTACTCATCCACCATACGTGTGGGTATACAAGCGTGGAAATCCAGGGCATTCAAACTGTGATTTGACCAACTCCACACCTTGTACCTGGACAGCAGCTGATTATTTTGCTTTTTAACTATTGGTATGACAGACGCTTATTCAATCAACGGATATGATCATCCCATTGGTGCAAACATAGATCTGATGGCCCCATTGTCTGGATGATTGGACGTCCCATAATCACATCATGCCTAGTACATGATTGCAATTTGCATCGGACTTAACTCAAGCTGCTACCTACTTCGGCTTTATATGAAAATCTGATACATAATTATTCTGCTTTCAGAATTTATTTATGAGTTATAACTAACATACATGATATAAATTTAAAATTATATTTATAATTAAAATTTTCATAATATGAAATTATATTTTATAAGGGTTTTAAAATAATAAAAATAATCAAAGATAATTTCCTTTTACTTTTATTAATTTAAATGAGTTTTTCTTCTTCTTTTTACCTGATCTATCTTTAAATTTTAATTTAATTTTAGATTTTATTTTAGTAGTGTTATTTCAATAGCTATAAATGTTTGTTTAGCAATATTATTTCATAACACTTTATTTGATTTTATGTGTTAATTTATTAATTGCAGGTGTAATCATCATAAATGAATTTACATTAAGTTTCATATTCAATACTTGGGTTAGATTTTGTATCGGTAGCTGGGGCTGGATATTGACTTGGCCGATTCTTATTTTGAGCTGGGTTTGGGTTGAACCTCAACCCAACCCACCTAAGGTTGCACCCACAGCAAACTGTAGATGGAACACCAATCACAACCAATTTCAATATTCTAGTGAAGCAGTACAATCATGGTACCCTACAAAGAAAGGAAGCGGATCTTGAGGAGAGAAGTTAAAATCCGTGTGCCTTTTTTCCTACGTGTGGCTCTAGGCCTATTGATTTTTCAACAAAGGTAGGAGAATTCTTTAGGATATTCAAGAGATTATTAGTCTGTGAATCAGTTAGGAGGTTTGAAATTTGGGAGATTTTTTTATTTTATTATTATTAATTTATTTTCCCATTTTTTGAGCCCCTCAGTAGGGAAAAGGATGTAATACAATCAACCTTTTCTTTTGGGAACAGATTCGGTCAGTCCGGGTAACACGGGTTCGGTCAGGCTGTGATAGTAGGGCCCACCTTGATTGATGTATGCTTTGTATATCAACACCGTCCATCCGTTTTCACAGCTAATTTTGCAGAATGAGCCCAAAAATTTAGTAGATCAAAATCTAAGGTGAGCTACACCATAAGAAATAATGGTGATTGAATGCCTACCGTTAAATACTTCTTCTATGCTGTAGCAGTCTTGGATCAAGATGATATTTGTTTTTTTTTTTTTTGTACTTTGTCCAGGTCTGTGTGACCTTATCAACTGGTTAAATAGCAAATAAAATTACGGTGGGCCCTACGAACTTTTTAATGGTGGGCATTCAATCACCACTATTTCCTGTGGAGTGATTCAAGGGAGATGTAGATCTACTTCATTTTTAAGCCAATATCTTAAAATAAGTAGCAAAATGAATGAATGGTATGGATGTACAACACATACATCGAGGTGGGCCACGGTCACAGCCTGACCGAACTGGGTGTTTCCCGGGCCTGAACGATTCCGCTCCCCTTGCTTTGGTGAATTCTCCGCTCTTCGATGGCCACTCGCTTTTGTCCTTTTTCGTGGCCTACTTGTTTGAATTTCAACGTCTAAATCTCTTATTCACTGTCATGACACCACAAAGTGGTCCATACTCCACCATCTAATCTGATTGGATGGTGATACGATTCACCAATGAAGGTATTATTACCTGTTGCCATTCCCAATAAATTATGACGTGCTAGGGCTGACGTGGAGAGCTGCTTAGGTGAGACGGGGGTAGCAGCTTTGTGGGCGAGGCCGTGACCCTGGTGCCCACATCGATTTGTTGTAAATCCGCATCGTTCCAGCTCATTTTAAGGTATGCTACCAAAAATAAGATAGAACCAAATTTCAGGTAGACAACACCACAGGATAATAGTGGGGATTGAATACGCACCACTAATAACTTCCTAAAATTAACTCCCCAAGAAATTTTAATGGTGGGAACTTAATCCCTACAGTGTGATCCATCGGAGATTTGGAACCGCCTCATTTCTTAGGACATAACCTAAAATGAGCTGGAAAATCGGATGGATGGTTTGGATATACAAAATATACATCGAGGAGGGCCTCTACTGTCAGGGGCTTACCCTCTCAGTTGTTACCGACGCCCCACAGGGAATCGATGTACGACCTTTTAGCGATGAAACGAGGTATTTTTCACTCCGTCTACCGCTTGAGCAATGGATTAGTGTGTGCGGATTGCGTCCTACCACGTACGTCTCCAGCTGGGAAATGGCAGAGCTTTGAGTGGCTACCGTGGTGTATGGTCTTATCCATACTGTCCGTACATTTTTTTGCGAATTTAAAAACTAAAAAATGAGCCAGATCCAAGGCCTAGTGGACCACATCATAGGAAGCAGCTGTGACCTTCATGATATTTATTTGCCATCTAACCTATTCAAAAAGTTACATGGACATGGACGGAGAAAAAACATAAATATCATTTTTATCCAAAACTTACGTGGCTATGTGAGAATTTAATCTCCAATGTATAGTTCACTTGAGCTCTGGATCTACCTTATGTTTGGGCTCATTCTTTCATAGCTTCTAGTTATTGATAAATGCTTGATAAATTGGTAATGATTATTTTTCTACACATTTTCTGGTATTTGATTTGACATTTTATTTTTTTATACAAAAATTGAGAAGGCTAAGAAATATTTGGAGTCTTATTGTGTTATGTATTGCTTATCCACATTGTTCATCCTATTATTCTAGCTGAATTTATGGTATGAGCTAAAAAATAAGGTGTAAGTTTATGGTATGAGCTAAAAAATAAGGCATATTTAAAACTTACGTAGACCATGGCATAGGAAAAAGGGAATCAAATACTTTTTGTTAAAAATTTTTGGAGCTACTATTGCTTTTGGTGTGAGCCACTTGATTGCCGGATCTTCCTCAATTTTTAAATTATATCTCAAAATTCCATTGTAAAACAGATAGACAGAACGGATATATCATATACATTAATGTGTGGTTCAAAAATTAAAATTATCTCCTTTAAACCAATTTTAAATGCACAAATTCCTATAAACTTTCAAACGCTGTGAAACGGTAATAATTACTATTTCCTTTATATTTACGTTTGCTTTAAAAAAAAAAAAAAAACGAACAGGCCCTAAAATGATTAAAAATAAAATAAAATGAATAAACTGTGGATAAGACCAATACAACACGGTAACTGTGGCTCCTGCTCTTCCCAGCTGGAGACGGGCGGGGGCAGGACGCAATCTGCATCGGTTGTTATCCTGCCTCCCCTAATCGTGCACATACAACTTAGAACACGTGTGTGACATCTGCACCACTCGCTAGTTGGATCCCAGCACATGTCCCTTGGACCAAAAACCAAGCCAGCCCACTGATTAAGTGGACCACCCATGCACGAGAAAAGTACACAATCCTTATTCGAGTATGCGAGGCCCACCTGACTAGTGGACCGGCTTTTTTATTTTTTTGCCAGGAAATAATGGTGGTGGGACCCACTTCATGATAGGGTCTAAGTCTCACACACGTGCGCCAACTGTAAATAATTCACGCCGAGAGGTTGATTCTCACACGCTAAATGAATGGCGTAGCCACTGCCCATCTAATATATTGTATGAGATGGGCGATAAGTATGCGAGCATCCTAAAGCGTTCTTGCTTTTCTTTTCTTTTCATCCCTCTGTTTTTTTTTTTTTTTTGAATTTTTATTTTTATAAGAAATGCTTCAGTGGTCTGAGAGTATTATAAGTTATAGTGCTCCTATTTGCATTAGGACACTTAATCCAATCCATTGATCCGGACTGTTCATTAGGTCAGAATAATATTTCTTGGGCAGACATGCAAACGTGGCACTATCTGACATATAATGACCTTTTGATCAATGGACTTTAATAGAGGACGGTCAAGATTGTTTAGATAGAAATAGGTCCAATCAAGAATCTGGCCCATCCCATTTATGTAAGGCTGGCTAAAGAAAATAACCCAATCAAGGATGAATTGGACCATCTGATCTATGTTTGTTTTACATTATAATCGATGGAATGTGTTATGGGCTTATGGACGGTTCAGATTGATCCATTAAACTATCTAAGTGAACGATACAACTAGGAGCACTGTAACTAAGAACTGCACCGGTGCATTTCCCTTGCTCCAATGCTGGCCGCCTCACACAAGACGGTGTGAACCTTACAGTTGGGGCCACCTTGATGTATGTATTCTATATCCACACCGTCCATCCGTTTTTGGAGATCATTTCAGGGCATGGACCCAAAAATGAAGAAGATCTAATTCTAAGGTGGACCATACCATAGGAAACATTGGCGATTTACCATTACTGATATTTGTTTTTTTCCCTTCGTCCGTGATTTGATTTTGTGACCTTATTATCCCCATTTGCCTTGGAAGGTTTTTAATGGTGTGGAGTTCAATCAGCACAATTCTTATGATATGGTCCACCTGAGAATTGGATCTTCTTTGTGCCCAAAAATGATTTGAAAAAACATATGGACGACGTGGATATAGAATACATATATCATGGTGGGCCTCACGGTAAGGGCCGTGCCGTCTTGTGTGAAGCTTGGGTCGCACCTAATCTACTTCCATCTATTATTATATCCAATGTTCAAAATATCAGTATCATGTTACATATTGCATCATTGAAATACGAATACGTATTGATTATCACATGTGATATATCGGTTGTATCACATAATATATCCATCACTTTTGTTGGAAACATGGAGAAACATTGAAAATTGGTCGAATTTTTCAATGAAAATTTAGTGGTTGTTAAAAAAGACATCAATACATATTTATAAATCAAAACATTATAAAAAAAAATAATAATAAGTGTACATAATATATTTTCTTTGTATGGGGTTCTAATTTGTGTGTTGTCTAACTGAATTGATACAAGTATATTCAAAGTATATTCATGTAATTTATAAAAGTAAGAAGATGTATGGAAACACAACAATACATTTAAAAGCAAAAGAAGAATCACCATATTAGGTTATATATAGAGGTGTACACGAGTCGAGCTGAGCCGAGCTTTGCCTAGCTCGTGCTCGACTTGGACAGCTTGAGTCTTAGCTCGTGCTCAGCTCGGCTCGGCCTTCAAGCTTGGAACAACAACTTGTGCTCGGATTGGCCAGCAGCTCAGTCCAGTTCGAGTCGAGTTCGAGCTGAGTTTTCGAGTCAAGTTCGAGCACCATCCACCCGACCAAACTAGAGGTTCATCCGACTGTATCAGAGCCACTCGGCTAGTGGTCGCTGATCGGATGGGTTCTGCTACTTAGATGAACGCTACTCGCCAGAAAAAATGGAGAGAGGAGAGGAGAGGACTCATTTTGGGAGAGGATGTCGTCCGAACAAACGCTGAAATGAGGGTATTCGTCGGGCGGTAGAAAACGATGAGAGTATTAGGCGAACAGATAGTCGATTTGGACGAAAGGGAGGGAGAAATGGGTTAGGGTCGAGCGATTTGAGCGCTGGACGTTGGGTTAGGATTGGGCGAAATAGGTTAGGGACGGACGAATAAGAGTTTTTTTTTTTTTATATATATATTTTAAAAGCTCTATAAATATGAGTACTTAGAACTCGATCCAAGTTGAGTCGAACTCAATACTGAGTCGAGCTAGGTCCAGCTCGGAATCGACTCGAAATGTTTCGAGCTCCCAAAAAATAACTCGACTCGGTTCAAACACAGTTTCAATCCGAGTCGAGTCGAGCTTTTCCGAGTCAATTCGAGCGAGCTAACGAGCTAACTCGACTCGTGTACAGCTCTAGTTATATACATGTTTGGATTTGATTTTTTTCAATTCTCATCCTCCTCCAAATCTTCAAATAGAAGCTCTCAATCTATAATTTTTCATATAACAATTTGATACTGATTTAACATGATTTACTGGAAGAAAAAAAAAAAAAATCGAACAGAAAAAATGTTCACCAGATTCAACATATTAGATATATACCATTACTTATATGTTTTGTATCACACAAGTGAAATCACAGGATATATTTTAGAACATATCAGGCAATATCATTGATATTTAAAACACTGATTATATCAAATAACATCACATCCGATAAGTGTACTCTCGCTGAAGTAAGTTTGATTACGTTTCTTTTGGTGCGTGTCCTTGTAAACAAACTTTCATTGCATCTCAGATTGCTAGTGTAGCACTCAACACCGACTTCGGTACTGCGTGCCACCAGAAAATGTATGTATTTTATCTAAGCCATCCATCCATTTAACCCGATCATTTTAGGGCACGAGCCCATAACTCAAGCCACGCCATTTGGCTCCTTACTCTTGCTCCGGTGGTAGACTCTCAGGAGTTTCAACACCTGGTAAGGATTCGAGTTCGAGTACCTTAAAAAAAAAAAAAAAAAGCCACGCCATAGGAAACAATGGCAATTCAAAGCCCACCATTAATAAGTTCCTAGGGTCCACTGTCATGTTTATTTTCAATCCAACCTGTTGACTAGGTCACACATACCCGAACGAAGGGAAAACACAAATATCAGCTTGATCCAAAACTTTTGTAGCCCAGAGAAAATTTTAACGGTGGGTGTTTAATCACCACTTTTACCTATAGAGTGGTCTACCAGATAATTGGAACAGCCTCGTTTTTGGCCTTATGTCATAAAATCAGTTGTCAAAATGGATGGACGGCATGGATAAAAGACATACATCATGGTGTGGCTTAAATAGTTTTTCCAGTAGCACTACACTACCCAATCCGAGTGTCACTCCAACACCTCTGATCTCTACCAGCCGTTGGATGGGCTACAATTTAACAAATGGTGGCCAAGAGATGGAGGGCTCCTATCCGTCATTTCATCTTTCTTTTTTCTTTTTTTTTTCCTTTTTTTTTTTTTTTTTTTTTTTTTTGCAAATTTACGACATGATGAGTGAACGTGCCTGATCTTTTTTTTTTTTTTTCACACCCATTGGACAGCGGAACTCTTGTGATGGACAGTTTGGATCACATATCTTCATTGACTATTTTAGATACAGGTTAGGTTGTTTAGTTCTTATTTATAAGATGAACTGGATGCATGCGAAAGTTCACCATTTTCACCATCATTTCGAAAGTGATGGTGACTCAAACTAGTTATGGCACTCATGTAAAGCTATCTGAACCATCCAAACTACGGGTTAATAAATCCAAAGTCATAACAATCAAGAATCCATAACCATCCAATTGCTGGCTATCAAATGGGCGGTTAAAAATTAAATTTAGCAGGGTTTATGATACATCTAAACTTGGGCCCATAATTTGAACGGTTTAATTTGAATTACTTGTGTGCCACGCATGCAATTTCTAAGTAATTTTTAGGTGCATGTATATCATCCCTCACAGTCCGCCAGAGTATCAAAGTCTTTCTCATAAAAATAATCCTCCCGGTGCGGCAGAAACAGCAGAAAGCAACACTCGTAGGCCAGCAAGCTATGCTTGAAAAATACAAAACACTTTCTTCGCAGTGGGATTTTAGATTCCATGCCCAATACAAGTTGCACTTTGCAATCTCATTTTGATGGCTGGGCCCCATCTAAGTGGTGAGATTTGACTGGCGACCCTACACGTGGATATTTACGAATCTTATATCTGGGTGGGGTCCATTTGGCCTTTTTTGGTTTTGAACTATTCATTGGTAGGCCACCAATCAGGTGGTTAGGATCATTTTTGGAGTGTCCCACCTGAGGAAGGGCCATCAGGGGTACAGTTGGGGCATCCTCACCGTTCAAATTCTACTTAAGCGTATGCAAGAAAGTGGGTGCATCAGATTGGCATCCATATGAATCAGTTACTTTCTTATAAATCAATGGTGAATATTCAACGACCATCTAATGGACCACAAGGTTGTCTTTAAGTGCATACGGCCCCAAGTACTGTCACGTCTATAAGATATCTAAGCTGTTGAGAAGGTAGGTCCACCCTTGAAGTTGGGTGTGGAAATTATGCCGAGCCATTCACCAACACGTGTGCATATATGTACGTTTGTACTAAAAGAATCGGCTGTACAAAGTAGCAATTGGCTGTCAGTTGCTTTCTACAAGTGTGGTACACCGGAGTGGATTAGGTGCGGCCCCTGCCTCACCTAACATGGTGAGGACCTGACCGTGGGGCCCACCTTGATAAATGTATTTTACATCCACGCGGTTTATCCGTTTTTCCAGCTCATTTTAAGGAATGAGCCCAAAAATGAAGCAGATACAAATCTCAAGTGGACCACACCATAGGAAACAGTTCTGATTGAACAACCACTATTTAAAACTTCATTGGGCACACACTAGTGTTTACTTTCGATCCAACCTGTTGATAGAGTCACACAGACCTGGATGAAGGAAAAAGAAAAACAAATATTAGCTTGATCCAGATCCTTTGTCACCCACATGAAGTTTTTAATGGTGAATCATCACTGTTTCCTATGGTATGGTCCACCTGAGATTTGGATCTGTTTCAATTTTGGGCTAATGCCCTGAAATGAGAGAGAAAAACGGATGGACGGTATGGATATACAATAAATAAATCAAGGTGGGCCTCACGGCGAGGCACCTAATCTACTACTGTGGCACAGCTCATGAGTCAAAGTTGAAGGCGGGTGGTGAACTTTCAGCAGCTAGGATTCCATATAGGCCTGTCCCTGCACTTTTGGATTTCACTGCCTACGGATACCTCGAACCCTTGACCGTGTGTTGAAACTCTTGAGAGTCTACCACCGGAACAAGAGTAAGGTTCCGTCGCACTTATGTGATAATGATAGATGACACTGATGGTCGATGTCGTTGTGTAACCATTGCTGTCAACAACTGATATACTTTTTTGCAGTTGCAATAGGTTTCTTTTCTCCTTTTTTTTTTTTTTTTTTTTTTTTTTTTTTTTTTTTTTTAATTTTGTATTTTTAAACCCCTTTTTTTCTCAGGCAAAAGTTCACCATGCACATCCTGGGTTTCTTTCCTTCATTCGACTGTGGGGCCCATCGTGATGTATGTGTTTTATCTACCATCTCATCTACCAGGTCATGGGTTTCTTTCCTTGCCCACCATGCGTATCCTGGTGACCCGACTGTGGGGCTTATCTTGATGTATGTGTTTCATCTACCATATCATCCACCTGGTCATGGGTTTCTTTCCTTGCCCACCATGCATACCATGGTGACGTGACTGTGAGGCCTATCATGATGTATGTGTTTTATCCACGTTGTTCATTCATTTTGCCATCTTTTTTTTTTTTGGGAGATAAGCAAAGATTTTATTATTTCCAAAGGGCTAATAATTGAAGAATTATAGAAGCAAAAGAGGAAAGAGCTCACATCCCACGCCAAGGAAACAAAAAAGAAGAGCTTACAGACACAGAAACGGGGGAGGGTCAGGAAATTAAGAAGATCCCACACCTTGGACGAGGGAAAATGCAAAATAAAAGAGCCCACTCTAGGTTAGGAAAAGAAAAGCAAAGAAACCACCAGCAAACCTAGGCCAAGAACACTGAATCAGCAAGAGAGGAGCCTAGCTAGCTCGGCGGAAGAGATAATGTAAGGGGACCGGTTAGAAGAAACACCTGCCAATTTTAGGGCATGAGCACAAAAATGAGGCAAATCCAAAACTCAAGTGGACCACACCATAGGAAACAGTGGAGATTGAACGCCTATAGTTGAAAATTTCTTGGGGCCATGAAAGTTTTGGAATAAACTGATATTTGTTTTTCCCTTCATTTATGTCTGTGTGACCTTATGAACAGATTCGATGACAAATAAACATCATTGTGGGTCCTAGGAACGTTTCAATGTGTCATCATCCCCACTGTTTTCTGTGATGTGGTCCAATTGAGCTTTGAATAAATGCTAGCAAAATAGATGGATGGCATAGATAAAATGCACACATCACAATGATATCTCTTATGACCGGGTCACCAGGCCATCCACGTTGCAATCCACATCCATTTTTATGGTTCGGAATTCTTTTTTTTTTTTTTTTTTACAGGGTTATCAAGGCGGGTAACCCAGTCACCAGGCAATCCGCATTCATTTTTATGGGGTTAGCCTTCCTTTTTTTTTTTTTTTTTAATGTTTTTTTTTTTTAAAATGGTGTTAGCAAGGTGGAGTTTGACCGCCTATGACACACAGTGATATGAACATGAGTTCGGAAATATAAACTGTTCTTTAAACTCACCATAATAGAACACATCCCAATGAATTTAGGGCTGGCTGGATACTCAGGTGTGCCACAATCTTAGGGGTCATTTGGCACCATGGATTTGGGGGGATTTCAAATCTCCTGGTTGTTTGCACCATAAAGTAACTGGGGGTTTCAAATCCACTCAAAGAGGGGTTTGAAATCCACAGTGAGAGCTTCGATTACACCTAAAATCCTTTCAAGAGTTGCACATGTAACATGTATGTCACCGGGTTATTATTCTATTGGGCACATAACCCACTAATGGTGTCCCAAAACAATTAGATTATCAATTGCATCACTATAAATTACTTTAATATGATGATCGGCACCGTGCAAACATTGTCTATGTAAATCAATGGTTAAAAATCATTGGTTAGTCACTTGGACATGATTTTGAGCTTGTGGCCCATCCGAGACTTGGAAAGGCAAAGCATATATTTCAGGGGGCTTATTGCAACCATTGTTTTAAACATTACATATCTTCACTAATTAAAGATATTAAAGTTGATTTAATAATAAAATTCAAGCCCCGTAAATATACCATGCATAGCTACTTTTGGATTAAAGTTGATTCCTAATCCAGAGTGCCAAACACAATATGAGGATTTCAAATCTAGGGGCTCTGAAACCAGAGGGTTCCAAATCCACGCTCCCAAACAGGCCCTTAGTGTTAGTGATAGATATTATTTTTGCCTTAATGGTAGGCTCTGATTTTGTCTTTCTTTGGCTAGTTTATATATGGCTAGAATATATTTAGGATATCCGGCTATGTATTTAGGCTATATTTAGGATATCTAGGATAGTTGGCTGTATATTTTATTCTTGGGTTTTGCTATACTTAGTATTGTATTCTTTGTATAAATGAGTAACTACTCTTAATAAGAAATTCAGTCTTTGTCAAATTCTATCATGGTATCAAAGCCTTAATTTTTTTTTATTTTTTATTTTTTTCCAAATCGTGGTTTCATAGATCCTTCTTCAAATCACCATCACAAGCAAAGACTCTCCACGCCTCTCTTCTGTTTGACGTTGTTACCACCGTCATTCACAGGCCGCCACTCTTTCTCTACCTATTTGTCTTCATTCCCGTGGATCTCTTTTCACCATGTCTACTGGCAACGAAATTTCCAAGCCTATTAATGTTGAACTTGATGGGACCAACTATATATTTTGGTCTCAAAGCATAGAAGCATTTTTTCGAGGGCGCGGACTGTGGGAATACATTGATGGTTCTGAATCTAACCCCGACACCACTGATTCTAAGAAGCTTAAAGAATGAGACATGAATAATTTTAAAATTATTTCATGGATTCGCTCCACATGCAAGCAGTCGATTGCTATGACCATTGGTAGGGTCACGACTGCTAAAGTTGTTTGGGATAATTTCACCAACACATATCTCCAGACTGATTTTGCTCGTGCATATCAACTAGAGATGGAAATACGGAAGCTTCGGCAACAGCCTTCTCAGCGTATTTCTGAATTTCACTCCCAAATGACTATGTTATGGGATCAGTTGGAGCTTACTGAACCTGAATGGACTCATTCTCATGATAAGTATCGGCAACTTCGTGAGAGGACCAAGCTTGTTCAGTTTCTTCTCGCTCTCACTGATGATTTCGAAGCACTCCGAAGTTCCATTCTTCATCGGAAGCCTTTGCCCACTACTGCTGATATTCTTCCTGAGTTACTTGCTGAGCAAACTAGGAAGGGTATTGGTATTCTTAATTCTTCGCCTTCTGATACTGTGCTCTTTGTCTCATCACAAGACTCTCGATCCTCTTCCAAATCCAAGGAGAAGAAACCATTCTGTGTCTATTGCAAAAAGACGGGTCACTGAAAACAGAATTGTCTTCGTCTTCAGCGACTTCATAAGAATGACCAACCACGTGCTGCTACTGCGGAGGCTACACCCTCATCATCCAACACTCTCACTCCAGAAGATATCCAGGAGATGATACGTCAGGCTCTCGCTAGTCCGGGTAATCTTCATCTTGTGGCTTCTGTTGCTTCTTCAGGTATGCCTCGTGATTCTTTGTGGTTTCTAGACTCTGGAGCGTCCAATCATATGACTTTTAACTCTACTTCTCTCTCCCATTCATATCCTGTTACCTCTTCCTTTCCAATATACACTGCTAACAATACACCTCTTACTGTCACTCATACTACCACTATTCGTACAACCTCCATTACCCTGCATAATGTTTTACTTGTGCCTGAACTTTCCATGAACCTTATCTCTATCAGTCAACTATGTGATCAAGGTTTTCATGTTACATTTACCGACTCTGGCTGTATTGTGCAGGATCATCGGATGGGGAAATCATGTGGGACAGAGCGTAGAGTTGGACGTCTCTACTGTATCGAGTCACTTCATCTTCCTGCGCCTTCTTATGTTGTTGCCAGTGTCACTTCCTCTCTTTGGCATAGTCGTCTTGGACATCTTTCTTTTGATCGCTTAAAAACTTTATTTTCTGATGGTTGTTTAGGTTCTTTCAAAACTATTAAACATGTTTCTTGTAAACATTGCCTATTAGGCAAACAAGCTGCCCTACCTTTTCCTTTGAGTTCTAGGACATCTACTGCTGTTTTTTATTTAATTCATAGTGATGTTTGGACTTGTTCTGTGCCTTCGTTAAGTGGTGCGCGTTATTATGTGATTTTTATTGATGATTTTTCTCGGTATACTTGGATTTATGTGATTCATAATAAATCTGACGTTTATAAAAAATATGTTGACTTCACTACCATGATTTATACTCATTTCTCCAAAAGGATTAAAATATTTCGATCCGATTCTGGTGGTTAATTTCGATCAGGCATTTTTATCGACCTTCTTAAGTCACACGACACTCTTCCTCAACTCTCCTGTCCTGACACACCACAACAAAATGGTGTTGCTGAACAGAAACATCGTCACATTGTTGAGACTGCTCGCACCATGCTTCTCTCTTCTCGACTCCCCAAGACTTTTTGGGGGGAGGCCGTCTCATCTGCTACCTACCTCATCAATCGCATTCCTACACCACTTCTATATAACAAGTCCCCTTATGAACTTCTGTTTGGTCAGGTTCCATCCTATGCTCATCTTCGAACATTCGGTTCTACTTGCTTTGTGTTATTACCTAATGTCGAACGCTCCAAACTCTCTCCCAAATCTGTCATTTGTATTTTTGTAGGATATGAAATCGAACAGAAAAGTTATCGTTGCTATGATCCGGAGACAAAACGCATTCATATCTCACGTAATGTTGTTTTCTGGGAATCTATTCCTTTCATGGACTTTCCTAGGAATCCTTCTCCTCCCTCCTCGATCATTTGTGTTGACCCCTTTCCTTCTGAGTCTCTTCCTATTGAACCTCCTCTATCTCCTCCTAACAATCCCCCGCCATCTCCTCCGCTGACTTCACCAACTCCACCGACTCTCCGACAAATGATTCTCCAGAGGTACACTCCCGTTATCCCACTCGTACTCGTGCCCCTCCCTCTTCTCTTAATGATTATTATTGTTATGTTACTCATATGTTTGACCTCCATGAGCCGGCGACCTACAGGGAAGCGAGTGCGCATCCTGAATGGTCCAAGGCAATGCAATCAGAGTTGCAAGCTTTGGAACGCACTCATACTTGGGAACTGGATACTTTACCTTTTGGCAAGTCTACTGTTGGTTGCAGGTGGGTGTTCAAAATAAAAACACATGCTGATGGTTCTATTGAGAGATACAAAGCTCGCCTTGTGGCTAAGGGAAACACTCAAGAGTATGGTCTTGATTATGAGGAGACCTTCGCTCCTGTTACCCGCATGACCACGGTTCGCACTGTTATTGCCGTTGCTTCCTTTCGTCATTGGGCATTACATCAGATGGATGTCAAAAATGCTTTTCTCAATGGCGATCTTCATGAAGAAGTTTATATGGAACCCCTGCCTGGTCTCTCTCATCAGCCTGGGCAAGTCTGCCGTCTTCGCCGAGCACTGTATGGTCTCAAGCAGGCCCGACGTGCTTGGTTTGAGAAATTTCATTCCACCATCCACACCTTCGGCTTCCGTCAGAGTAATAATGACTCAGCCTTGTTCAATCGACATGGTGTTCATGGTGATGTTTTTCTCCTTCTATATGTGGATGATATGATCCTAACCGGTGGTGATACCCAAAGCATTTCGGCTACCAAGTCCTTCCTCTCTCAGGCATTTGAAATGAAGGATCTTGGTAACTTGTCATATTTTCTGGGCATTGAGGTTGGTCAGAGTTCTCAGGGCTATGTTCTTTCTCAGATCAAATATGCCTCCGACATTCTCTCTATTCCTCATTTTTCTGATGGTAAAGTGGCCGACACTCCTCTCACTCTCAATATCAAACTTCGACCTACAGATGGTACCCCCCTTCAAGATCCTACTCTCTATCGCCAGTTGGTCGGCATGCTTACTTACTTGACTATCACTCGGCCTGACATTGCACATGCAGTCCATATTGTTTCTCAATTTATGGCTTCTTCTCGCACTGCACACTACTCTGCTGTTCTTCGGATTGTTCACTATCTTCGGGGCACCTTATATCATGGTCTCTTACTCTCTTCCTCTCCCAATCTTTGTGCCTATTCAGATGCCGATTGGGCTGGGGACGTGACTAATCGCAAGTCCACCACTGGGTTCCTTGTTTTTCTTGGCGACTCTCTTATTTCCTGGAAGAGCAAGAAGCAACATGTTGTTTCCCGCTCTAGTACTGAATCCGAGTATCGTGCTCTTGCTGACACCACTGCTGAGATTGTGTGGCTCCGCCGTCTTCTTGCAGATCTTGGTGTTTTGCAAGTGTCCCCCACAACTCTATTCTGTGATAATAAAAGTGCTCTTCACATTTCTAAAAATGACGTTTTCCACGAGTGCACTAAACACATTGAGGTTGACTGTCATCTCGTTCGACATCATTTTGGTCGTGGCACTATCTCTCTTCCTCATATTTCCACTGAACTGCAGCTTGCTGATCTCTTGACTAAATCTCACTCTGTTGCTCGGTTTACATCCCTATCATCCAAACTTCAGCTACTGCCCTTGCCCGCACCTTTAGTTTGAGGTGGGGTGTTAGTGATAGATATTATTCTTGCCTTAATGGTAGGCTCTGATTTTGTCTTTCTTTGGCTAGTGTATATATGGCTAGAATATATTTAGGATATCCGGCTATGTATTTAGGCTATATTTAGGATATCTAGGATAGCTGGCTATATATTTTATTCTTGGGTTTTGCTATACTTAGCATTGTATTCTTTGTATAAAGGAGTAATTACTCTTAATAAGAAATTCAGTCTTTGTCAAATTCTGTCACTTAGGTTCATCTCAGCTGTTGGTATGTTTTCAACAGGTGCTAACACAGTTGTCAGAGCCTGTCATGAGAAAAACACATTAAAATGCATTTTTTTGTGGGACCATAATACACCCTAGTGCATCTCTTGTGCCAGTAGAATGATAGCAAGAAAAATACACCCTAGTACATTTATTATTTACCTGTCTCAGACTCTTGGCCATGAAATATCAGATTCCAATAATGGAGAAATGGAAAGAAAATTAAAAAATAAAAAATCCAACAAATAATAGCCTGGATTGCAATAACAGAAGAATCGTTGTTAGGAAAGATCAGACAAGAACCTGTCACTCTAATCTGAGAGCACAGACAACTCTTTTCAGTGCTTCAGATGCCTTCGCAGCAGAAACAACATGCGGATGCCTGCTGGAACCTTTTGGAAGTCCGTAGCAGCACAAAGTCTTGCTTCAGTACCTGCAAAGCAACAACCATCAGCATGAGGATCACGATGAAGTAATCATATATCAGTGCCCAGTCTACCATTCTCCTTACGGTCGGTAATATCATCGAGCACCTTTAGATCATTCTTGAAGGAACTGGTTGATGACTGGCACAAAAGATAGAAAAGGAATGAACTCATGACAATATTCAAAGACGGATGACCTAGACAATAATGCCGCTAGTAGGACCTATTGGCCTGCGCTACTGCTCCATTAGCTTTATGATCAAGTTATAAAGACCCCTACATTCACGCCCTCCACTGATCTTCCTCCTAGTTCGTAAATCCAGAAAGACAATATGAGGGATAAAAGCTCATAAAACAATTGAAGTATTTGGTGAGTTTACTAACTGATATAAGACTAAAAGGGTTGCATAACAAAGGACAATAGAAGAGGTGGATTAGGATAAACAATACCTATTCCATATACTTTGGGTTGGGTACCATCTGCCAGAGTGACATATGAAATGGACAATGAGGTATAAATAGAGAAGAACACAATAAATACACTTGTCATATAATCTGCATATCAATCCAGACCATGCAAACCATGGTCCCTTTAGGATGGAGCATATGTAGAAAATCAACTGATTGGGAAATACTAACCACCCAATTGGCAGCGGTTTAGATGGACAGTTCAAAAGAAATCTTCCATTTCATTTGTTCAAATTCCACTGGCTGTATCAGATGGTTAAGATCATTTGATAAGTACTATTCTTTGTCCACAAAGCTAACAATTTGGGCATGGCTGTATTGATGATTTGATGTCCATAGATGCTACACATACCGAGGATGACCCAGTAGTATTTAGGAAATGGTTGAAAGGACGTTTAATGATAACATCCCTCATCAGTTTGCTTGTGTTTCCAGTTGCATCTTTGACGAGTGCTGGAAATACTTCGAATGATCACTTATGCCGCACGCCTTACCAACGAAAATTCCTTTGAATATGTTCCAAATTTTTAGCCACCACCGGGACTTTTTTTTTTTTTTTTTTTTAATGGTAACAAATTTTATTAAGAAAGAGAGAAAATGTACATTTTCAAGACTAATGTTAAGAATTCATCCACCCCCAATGCAATCAACCTCAAACAACATCCAAACAACACCTTAAGATATGAGACCCACCAAATCGCCCTCCCTTTAGCTCTCTAGCACACCACTCCAAAGGACCCCAATTTATGGTTAAAACATCAGTTATTGTGTTCTTCCCAAATAGACCAATGGCCAGCTAGGAGCAACAACATCCACAAAGAACAATTTTCCCACCCTGCAAACACCTACAAGTAAGAAACAATGCGAAGCATTGATTTTGCCATCACTCAGCACATCCAAAACAAGGACCAGATAGGTCAAACTTAGTTTTGTGTGTGTGTGTCTGTGTCCTCTAATCCGATAGGTCAAACTTCATGAGAGAAGCAGTAGTTAGGGAAAAGAAATCCAACTTTCCAAATTTAACGGATCATGCAAAATATTATAAATATCATTACATTATTTATTAGACATGAAATCCAGCCAGAGTCTACCCATCCCAGCTGGACATAAGGGTGCAACTCAGGCAGGTTGGCTTGAGTTGAGGGCAAGCCCACCTGCAAGCCAACCTGACCCATATTCCAACTGAGGTGCCGAACTCGAAAACAACCCCAATTCCTACGCAACTCAACCAAACCCAAACACATGGTATTCCCAACCTTACCCAACACAAATTTGTTTAACCCGAACCCAACCCAGTTTCATATGAGTTTGGCATTTTCCAATATGAGGACCTTGACGACCCAACCCAATGCGACCCAAACACTTGTAATACTCCCAACCTGACCCAACCCAACCCAAACTGGGGTTTGGGTCTCTTCAATTGGGTCAATTGGGTTCGGGTTGCCCATGCCCAAGCTAATAGGTCCAAGCCTAGCCCAAATTTGAGACAGGCTCATCAAGCCAAATGGCCAACCCAGCCCATTGCGACCCTTTGGTCCACACGAGGTTCAGAAACCAACAGATTTTGGAATTCAAAATAGAATTAATCACTTTTCAAGTGGGTTTGAACAAGGAACATCACTGGATTTAAAGTTTGGGTATTGAGTTCTTTTAAAGCTTTCATTTAGATACTTACATCGCAGGAGAAAAGTCATGTGGAAGCCACTCAAAGAAATTGCAGGACTAACTCAAGATGAAGCACCATCTCTAGTCTCAACTCCAGGAATGTCCTAAGAACTTCATATATGTGAAAGGAAGATGCATGTGACAATCGAAAATAAAAACTTCTATGATTTCTTGCTTGTAATTATTATCTTGGCTGTGTAATCCAATCTGTCCATTGAATTTGTAAACATTACAAAGTTGTAGCTTCTGATTCCTTATTCCGTGGTAGTGTAGTTCCAAAAACAGAAAAAGATAGAAGTAAAAAACCATAGTTCTTACCGATGATTCAAACATCCATGTGTGATGACTCCAAGCATACACAATCCAGTAACTCCGGATCTTAGTACCCAGTGTTTGAACAGTAGATAGACGGGAATTACAGTAATTATGCAGTAACCCATGTCATCAATGGGTAGGTGAGCCACCATGATCCAATGTACCAAATAAAAGGCACCCTGAAACCTAGAGCAACGCCCATCATACGCCTGCAGTCATGAATCTTGGTGTTTACGGTAATTTTGAATTTCGAAGCCCTAATTAGGGTTTTTTAGTTTTTTAATCTATAATCCACAATCAAGGAATCGATACTACAAATCCCTAATTAGGGATTCAAAACTCAAAAATTCCCAATACACAAATCATTGCACGATGTTACTTTAAGGATTAAAAAATGCCAAAAAAATGATATGAATAGATAAGAGGGAGAGAGAGAGAGAGAGAGAGAGAGAGAGAGAGAGAGAGAGAGAGTGATACAAATTAGGTTTTTTTTTTTTTTTTGTTTTTTTTATTTGCTTTTATAGCCACCCTTTGCCGGTGCCCGGTTTTAGCTAGCACCGGCAAAGGGTTCACCCGACCACCGACTTTGACCTATTTTCTGGTAGCGCTGGTGCCCAGAGTTAGTGACCCACAAAGCAAAAGACTAGGAAACAAAAGCAGTTGCACTTGATGTCACGAATGTAACCATGGAAGAGGACTGAGAACTAGAGATGGGTTGGTTCTTTAGTAACTTAAGAGTACTTATTTGTTCATGAGGCGTGGGAGTGGAGTTAGGAGAATGAGACTCACTTCTTTCTTCATTATAAGAGGCTTGATTAGCCAAAGTTGGCTTGCCATGGATGTTCCAACATCTCAACTGTGTATCCATAAGCACATGATGAGTGCATTTTCTAGGCTCCCATGACCTCTACCACAACCTCCCCCTTAATCATTACAATTACCTTGATTATTGCCCTGATTAATTTGGTTGCCTGACCACCTCCCCCTTGTCCACCGGATGACACCAAAGCTGATCTATCACTGTCTTTGATACAGTTGACAATGAAGACTAGGGATATACATTGGAAACGGTGCATAAACCTCATTCAAAGACAGACATCCTTTCCTTCCAATATTTGCACACAGTTAAGTTCATGATTTCAAACCAGATAGAAATTTAGCCACGCGGAACTATTCACATTGCTGATGTTGTCCCTTTAGACATAAAGGGGTTGATACACATTGAGTTCCTCCCACATGCCTCGGAGCTTCCAAAAAAAAAAAAAACCAAGAGATTTATTCTCTTGTTGGAATATGAAGGTCTCTTTGAATAATTTGTGTAGGAAAATGTTCTTATTTGATGAATGCATCTCTAGTAACATGTCCCAAACTTTCTTTGCAGTAATTAAGAAACCTAGCATTTGAACCAATGGAGGCTTCCATACTATTCCACAACCATGTCATAATCCAAGCATTCTCTTGAATCCATTCTTCGTATTAATTAGCTTTCTCATCCAGCTTCACATTGGTCAAATATTTTACTTTCCATTGGCTGTCAAGAATCTTCTTGTATAGATTTGGACCATTGGAGAGAGCTTGTGTGATTTAACTTACTAGAGGTTGTTTGAACACCTAGAGAGTCAGATGGATTGAAAAGACCATATTTGTACTCACCATTTGCCTGCAAAAAAGAAAAAAATAATAATAATAAACAAAGAAAACAAATGCATGTAACTTACACATATATGGGCTGATGTTTTTGGAAACAAAAATTCTTCAACCTCACGCTCCAAAATGAACCACTCTCTGCACCAGAAACACCAATTAGCCTAACACGCCTCCGTTGAACACAATAAAGAGGACGATCAAATGCAATTCATGCAGCATCTTCACATGCAGGTCATTGAAGAGGCTGACACACCTAAAATAAAACAAAACCCTAGGACCTTACAAACTCCAGCACAAGGGAATGATGGATAACAAAAAGGATAAAACTGTTGCAACGTCCAAACCAAATGGACGGTTCAGCTGCTACAGTTTTTCATGCCATTTGAAACAGCCACACGTTATTGGAATTTCCACATTTTGCACGTGTTGTGGTTGGTGGTTTTCCAAACGTTTGAAACTGATGGATTAAATGTAGTTAATGAAGTGAGGGTATTGTATTCATTTCACAGTTGGTGCAAAAGCCTATAAAAGGCACATTGTATATCCGATTGTAGCATCTGTGCAACAAGTGAAAAGCAAGTAAAATTATTTTTATCTTTGTGGTGTGTATGGTTCTAAGGCTTTGTAAAGCCAACAAACTTGTGGTGTGTACGGTTCTAAGGCTTTATAAAGCCAACAAACTGGTATCAGAGCAAGACGATCCTGTGGGACCGGGTATAGTTTGAAGGTTCAGATCGTGTGATCAAGGTGTTGCCATTGCTACGTAAAATAATAATAATAATAATAATAATAAAGCGTTGTTGATCCGTGGTGTGAAGAAGTGATGGCGTCCTCAATCCAGCCGCAGATTCCAAAGTTATCTAAGGATAACTATGAAAACTGGTGCATCCAGATGAAAGCACTATTCGGGTCGCAAGATCTATGGGAGATTGTTACCGATGGGTATGTAGAACCCACAACGGAAGAAGAAGCTCTCTACACCGCTGATCAAAGGGCGGTCCTCAAAGATCAAAGAAAGAAGGACAAGAAGGCTCTGTTTATTGTCTATCAAGGGTTGGATGAGTCCACCTTTGAACGGATCGCTGAAGCGACAACATGCAAGCAAGCATGGGAGATTCTTAGCACAATCTTCAAAGGAGTTGATCGTGTGAAGAAGGTTCATCTCCAAACTTTTAGAGCCAAATTCGAGACCTCAGACATGAAGGAAGGTGAGACCATTTCTGATTTTTTTTTCAAGGTTACTTGTTATTGTTAACAACTTGAAAAGAAATTGTGAAAAGATCGAAGATGTACGGGTTGTTGAAAAAGTACTTCGATCCTTCACAACCAAATTTGAGCATGAGGTTGTTGCCATAGAAGAATCAAAGGATTTAGAAAATCTGTCCATTGAAGAATTGATGGGCTCGTCGCAAGTACATAAGCAACGAATGCAAAAGAATGCGGGTTCAATGCTTGAACATGCCTTAGAGTCTAAGTTGACTCAAAATGAACAAAAGAATGGTTATACACAACGAGGGAGCCGTGACACTAGCAATCGTGCAAGAGGCAGAGGGTATGGATATTATCCAATCCAATCACAAAATCAACAAAAGACTATCAATTTCCGTGGAAGAGGAAATGGTAGAGGTCGTTCCATGCATGGACGTGAAAATATAAAAAATATTCAATGTTACAATTGCAACAAGTTCGACCATTATGCTTTAGACTGTTGGAGCAAACCAGTAGATCAAGATGAGCATTCTAATTATGCAGAAGCATCAAATCATGAAAAAGAAGACTCCACACTTCTTCTTGCACAAGAGAAAGGATGTGATAGACCAGATGTTTGGTATCTCGACACAGGTGCAAGCAATCACATGTGCGGGAACAAAAGCCTATTTGAAAAACTCACAGAAGGAGTTTATGGTGATGTGACATTCGGCGACTCGTCAAAGACACTTGTGAAAGGTAAAGGCAAAATCAAAATCTTTCAGAAGAATGGTGTTCCAAACTACATCTCCAATGTGTACTACATGCCCAACATGAAAAGTAATATACTGAGTCTCAGACAACTCCTCGAAAAAGGGTATGTCATACACATGGAGAATTCTTCTCTTTCCATAAGAGATATGCATGGACATTTGATTACGAAAGTCTAGATGGCGAAGAATCGTATGTTTTCGCTCCATATAAACACAATGCTCGAGAAGTGCTTTTATGGAAAAGCAAAGAATGATTCCTGGACATGGCATCTTCGCTTTGGCCATCTAAATTTCAGTGGCTTGAAACTTTTGTCGTCATCAAGCATGGTGCATGGCTTACCTACCATTAAAGCTCCAGAACAAGTATGTGAAGCGTGCACACTTGGAAAACGGCAAAGGAACTCCTTTCGGAGTGGAGTATCCCGAAGAGCAAGAGAACTATTGCAGTTGATTCACACTGACATCTGTGGACCATTGGAGCAAATATCTCTTGGAGGGAGTAAATACTTTATTACCTTCATTGACGATTTTAGTAGAAAACGTAATCAAAGAAAAGTCTGTTGCTTTTACTATTTTTAAAAATTTTAAGGCCCTTGTTGAAAAAAAAAAAAAAAAGTGGTTTTAAAATCAAAACCCTTAGATCTGACAGAGGTGGAGAGTACAACTCAAATGCCTTTCGAGAGTATTGTAGAGATTAAGGAATCAAGCAACAACACATTGCAGCCTATACGCCATAGCAGAATGGAATTGCGGAACGAAAAAACCGTACCATTCTAGACATGACAAGGACCATGCTGAAGGAGAAAAATCTACCGAAGAATTTCTGGGCAGAGGCAGTTGCATGTACTGCCTATCTGCTTAATAAGTGTCCGACCAAGAGTGTCAGATTCAAGACACCGCAGGAAGCATGGAGTGGATACAAGCCAAGCGTGGCGCACCAAAGGATCTTTAGGTGTGTCGCCTATGCTCAAGTTCCAGAAGTGAGAAGGAAAAAGCTTGATGATCGTGGCGAGAAGTGCATCTTCATCGGCTACAGTGAAGTATCGAAGGCATACAAACTCTACAACCCACTAACTAACAAGGTGGTGGTAAGTAGAGATGTTGTATTTTGCGAGGAAGAAGCCTGGAAATGGAACGAGGAAGATTCAGCCAAAGAAAATCAAGTCGAGGTTGAAGAACATGAAGGAGAGAAGCATGAGAACCAGGAGCAGACACCTGCAACACCCTCTTCCACCGAAACGTCTGCATGTAGAAGTCCAGTGATACGTTCCATCTCCTCTGGAAGTATTCTATCAAATCAAAATTCAGCCAACACATCATCATTTAGTTCTCCTTCTCCCTTGGCGCCTATCAAAATGAGAAGCCTCAACGATATATACGCCGAAATTGAGGAAGTAAATTTGTTCTGCTTGTATGCGGACCACGAGCCTCTTACATTTAAGGAAGTAGTAGAAGAAGAATGCTGGAGGACGGCTATGGAAGAGGAGATCCAGGCTATTGAGAAGAACCATACATGGGATCTAACTTTACTTCATTAAGGTCAAAGAGCTATTAGCGTCAAATGGGTGTACAAGATCAAGCGAAATGTTGATGGTGAGATCGATCGCTACAAGGCAAGGCTCGTAGCAAAGGGCTATAAACAGAAGTACGGGGTAGACTATGAAGAAGTCTTCGCTCCTGTTGCTCGCCTTGACATTGTGAGGATGATTATCTCCCTTGCAGCCCATCACAGTTGGATGATCTACCAACTGGATGTGAAATCTGCATTCCTGAATGGAATTCTGGAAGAAGAGGTCTATGTTGACCAGCCTGAAGGTTTTGTTATTCAAGGGGAGGAACACAAAGTATAACGACTAAAGAAAGCCCTTTATGGGTTGAAGCAGGCTCCTCGTGCCTGGAATGCACACATCGACAATTATCTTCAAGAGAACGGCTTCGCCCAATGTCCATATGAGCATGCTGTCTACATCAAGAAAAATGCTCATGGCGACATCCTCATAGCATGCCTATATGTTGATGATCTGCTATTCACAGGAAACATTCAGGCAATGTTTGAAGAATTCAAGCATGCTATGTTCAATGAATTCGAGATGACTGATGGTGGATTGATGTCCTTCTTCTTGGGCATCGAAGTAAAACAACAAGTCGGCGGCATTTATATATCATAGAAACGTATGCTAAGGAGTTGTTTAAAAAGTTCAAGATGACAGACTGCAATGCCGTGAACACGCCTGTAGCAATGGGCCTGAAGCTGACAAAAGAAGGAGAAGAAGAAGTGTTGATTCGACTATGTTCAAGAGTCTGATTGGAAGCCTAAGGTACCTCACAATCACAAGGCCGGATATCGTCTACAGTGTTGGTCTTCTAAGTAGGTACATGGAAGCACCGAAAGAATCGCACTGGCTAGCCGCAAAAAGAATCCTCGAGTACGTCAAAAGAACAATGGACTTCGGTCTTTTCTATCCGTACGAAGATGAAGCAATACTATATGGATACTCAGACAGTGATTGGAGAGGTGACCAAGATAAAAGAAAGAGCACCACTGGCTATGTATTCTATCTTGGATCGACTGCTTTCACATGAAACTCAAAGAAGCAAAGTGTCGTTGCTTTATCCACATGTGAAGCAGAGTACGTGGCAGCATCATCCACAGTTTGTGAAGCAATATGGTTGAAGAACATGCTAAAGGAGCTGAAGCATCCTCAGGAAGGATCCACAGTTATATATGTGGATAACAAGTCGGTAATCGAGCTCTCAAAAAATCCGGTGCAGTATGGAAGGAGCAAGCACATCAATATTTGATACCATTTTCTCAGAGATCAAGTGAAGCAGAAAGTGGTGAAATTGGAGCACTGTCACACCACTGAATAGGTCGCGGACATATTCACTAAGGCATTACTGACTGATACATTCAGATGACTAAGGTCAATGCTTGGAATAAATCCGATTTTGGTTTGAAGGGGAGTGTTGAAATGTCCAAACCAAATGGACAGTTCAGCTACTATAGTTTTTCATGCCATTTGAAACAGCCACACGTTATTGGAATTTCCACATTTTGCACGTGTTGTGGTTGGTGGTTTTCCAAACGTTTGAAACTGATGGATTAAATGTAGTTAATGGAGTGAGGGTATTGTAGTCATTTCACAGTTGGTGCAAAAGCCTATAAAAGGCACATTGTATATCTGATTGTAGCATCTGTGCAGCAAGTGAAAAGCAAGTAAAATTATTTTTATCTTTGTGGTGTGTACGGTTCTAAGGCCTTGTAAAGCCAACAAACTTGTGGTGTGTACGGTTCTAAGGCTTTATAAAGCCAACATGAACGAAAGGGTTTTTAAGAGGGTAGAGAAGAGTAAAATTTGCTATCTTTGATTGATTAGTGGTTTGATACCATGAAAATTGATACAGAGAATGAAAGAAAAAGAAAGAATGGAAATAGAGGATGAGAAGAAAAAAATTTTAAAGGAAAAGAAGAATTAGGCTGGATGCCCCTACCCCTTGCTCACATCTCCTACAGCCAAGGAATCAACAACATCGTCACTAATGCAACATCTTCACCGGAATAAATAGGGGAAATCATTGAGAGTATGCAAGGACGTTTCATCAGGGGAGATTTCCAAGGAGCAACTTCCAAGGAGTGCTAACATGGACTTAATGAAATATTGGATAATGGTTGTGAACAACAAGATATAAGCCAAACACAAAGTGGAATAACAGAGGGTCGAATTCATTTGTCTTCTTTTGTTCAATCGGAAGTGGGGTTTAATGAAGCAGAAGTGAAGGCAAATAGAGAAGGATTGAGATCTTACCTTGTTCATTCTCGAGGAGGCTTACAGGCAATTTGAGCAATGTCATTTTGTGGGTGAGTAACTTCTTGTTTGGAGGAAGAAAGGGGAACTTGCTAATTGCTGTGTGCAGTATGTCTTTGAAGATTGATTAGTGGATCCCCCTCTAGGTTGGTTGAAATTTAATGAAGATGGAAGCTCAAGTGGCAACCCCATAAGTACAGGCCATGGGGGAGTGCCTAGAGATGAGAACGGCTCGACATCTCAATTCCTCCAGCCTTGCTGGTCATGGTGACTCCCAGAGTTGAGAACTATCAGAGGGGCTGAAGTTATTTTTGACTCCTTTATGGATCTGCTTATCTTTGAAGGAAATTCTACGTTAGTGTTTACTTGGTTGGCTGGTGATATTCTGGTTCCTTGAAAGTGTTGTTCTCTAGTTAAGGGTATTTGTCAATTGTACGGTCCAACCCCAAGTCCTCTTTTATCATATTTTCTCCTCTTCTCCTCTTTCATTCTTTCTTCCTCTTTCATTTTCTATATTAATCTACAATATCAAAACAATCATTGGTTGTAATCAGGTGTCCATCTTGTTTCTAGGAAGGCTAGTTCCTTATTGGATTTGCTTGCAAAGCAAGGCTCTCGAGGTCTTATGCATCACAACATCTTATCCATTGCCTTAATGGATAACATGCTTGTTCTTCTCCTCTAATAAAAAATTTGTGGTGATAAAAAAAGGGTACCTAAGCCATAAGAATAATATCCTTGGGTCAAAGATTGAGACTTCCACTTCACAATATGCATTTATGGACAAGCTAGAGGCCCCTATTGTGAAGGGAAATGGCCATATCTACAATCTCTCTCTCTCTCTCTCTCTCTCTCTCTCTCTCTCTCGTGGACCATAAATTGACCGTAACTTTTGATCCGGGTATCATTATGGGGTGCACAACCTATCAATCTTTATTGAAACAGGCTATCCGAGGTGAACTAAACCACAACGTGGGTCGCATCTGTCCATTTCGTCAGAAAACGTACGCTTTCAGCTCAAAAACGAATTTTTACAAAAATAGTACTATTTTTAGTAATTCCGATTTTTTAAATATTTTCCTATTTTTAGAGTTTTAGATTTTCTTCCTTTTTAGAAATTACTTTATGCTAGGACTCTTCTAGCAAAAGTTTGTTTGGAATTTTTATTTTTAGAAATTAGGCTTTAGAAGAGTTTTATTAGAATTACGATTTTTATTAGAGTTAGAATTTTGCTATTTTTGGTAATTACAAATTTTGGTTTATTTTTTTCTTTATTAATGGTGTAAGGAGACACATCAATTCATCAATCAATTTCGAATTTTATAGAATTTATTTTCTATTTTTCTTATTCTTTTCCTCATGGATTCGAGGAGTCTCTGTGAGGAGTCTAGAGAAGTTCCGTGGATTCAGAACAGTTATCCCCTTGACGAAGACGGTGCTCAACCTCACGTCCTTCCCTACGTTAGAGAGGAGCCTGGGGCTCAAATGTACAAAATTTATAATCTAGCCAGGATCAACCCACAATTTGGGTCAAAATCCTTTAAGCAAGAAATCCACCCGATTACATTCATTTTTTCCCTTTCGTATACTTCCTCTTCTGATTCACTTGTCTTGGAATCGCCGTGCATTCCCTTCCCTCCAAATAGCCCATATTTCCACCATCATCATTAGCTTTCGCCACTTTGCCACCTTTTTTCCCATGCTGCCACTAGACCATGCCAAAAGGAAGCTTGATATTGAACCTGACATCTCCCAAGATCACTTGAAGAATGCCATAAATCCTTCTCACACCTTTGAAGCAAAGAAGCAATGGATGAATAAGTGATCAACCATCTCCACCCCTTCAATACATAACGCGCAACAATTAGGAATGATCATCGCCGCATTTTGAAGATTGTTTATGGTTAGTATATTGTTTTTTACCACCAACCATATCAATGCTGCCACTTTGGGAGGGGCACAACTAGACTAGAGAAACTCCAATCTTCTAGCCTGCTCACTTGGGATAGGCTCCCCTAGTAAGTCATAGAAGGAGCGAACTATGAAAACTCCTGATCTCCCCAAGGCCCATACCATTGTGTCTTTCGCACCTGGTTTCCATTTGAGACAATAAAGCCTATCTAGAAGCCATGAATACTGCTTTGCCTCCACATCAGATAAATTCCTACGGCAAGGCGGGGTCCGCATTGCATAGCCACCTAAAAAGGATATGCAAGTGTCTATAGTCTCTTTAAGGTCTTCAGCTACTCTGGCTATTAGTGGAAACTCCATGCTATGAGGGCACTCCCCTATCTAGATATCCTTCCAAAATCTGATCCTACTCCCATCTCCCCACGTGAAGCATATGCCTGCCTTGAACTTGTCCATCACCGATGAGACTTCCTTCCACACCTAGAGCGATGACCTTTTGACCCACCATCCATCGTACTGAAAGACCATATTTGTTAGCTATTACTTTTCGCTATAAACGTCCTTTCTCCCTTTCAAATCGCCATAGCCATATGCCGAGGATTTCATTTATCTAACCCAACCTTCAAATTCCCGCACCCCCATCCTCATATGGCCTACACACCTTATCTCCTTGCAAAAGGTGGGATTTGTGCTTCACCTCTGCTCTTCGCCATAGAAAAAAAAAAAAAAAAAAAAACCTTCTTAACCAATCCAATCTTTCAATCATTGAGACCGGGCATTTGAATAGTGACATGCAGTACATGGGTAAGTTAAACATCCCCCCCCCCCCCCCCCCCCCCCCCCCCCTCCCCAGAGAGAGAGAGAGAGAGAGAGAGAGAGAGAGAGAGAGAGAGAGAGAGAGGTGCCTTCCTTTATAGACGATTGTAAAAAAACAACTTCAATCATGATTTGAAGTGTCCAAGCAGACAAAAGATCTTCTTAAAAGTCAGCCGAAGTGAATATTGCATTAGCTCAAAGGGTGAAGGCACCCATAAATTAGTTTTGGCATTTCTCAAAGTTCATGAGAAGAAGAGATAGCAACTAAAAATTCCATTTAAAATTTAGGGAGATCATTTACATTAACTTGAGAACCAAAAATATACGTACAACCTACAAAGCGGATTATTTATTTATTTATTTTTGTAGAGCCTAAGTCTTTTCCTCTCCTTGAGGAAGTGAATGACAATAATGATTATATTAAAGTTAGAGGATGAAGGTGTGGAATTTCTCAATGACTAAGGGAAACATGGGAAAAATGGTGGAATTTCTCAATGAAACTTTAGGATATTTGCATATTTGGGAATCAAATAATTGCAAAAAAGACACATCCATAGTAAGTTTCCCATTAAGGTGGGCCTAAAAGCATGTAATGCCGACTCAAGGGAAACATGGGGGAAATGGTGGAATTTTTTAATGATATTTTAGGAGACGTTAAAAATACACATACTTGCATATTTAAGAATAAAATAATAGCCAAAAAAAAAAAAAAAAAAACAAATATTGGATATTTAGGAATCAAATAATAAGTTTCCCTTTAATGGGGGCATAAAAGCATGTATCGTTGATTTGGGGAAACATGGGAAAATGGTGGATCCATCCATCCGTCCAACCATCCATCCATACATGCACATGCATACATACAAACACACATGCATGATTCATCCATCCATCCACCCAACCATCCGTCCATCCAACCATCTATGCATATATACATACATACATACATACAATGATGCATACATATATTTAGACATGCATGATCAATCCATCCATCCATGTATACATCCATCCATCCATGCAGGCATACATATACACACATACAAATATACAATTCTTCATACAACCATACACCCATAAAAAAAAATTGAAATGGAAATTTTCTTATAAACAAAATTTTGGTAATATCAATACATTGGTGATACATTGGCGATATTATCGAAATATCACAAATACATTGGTGATACAAGCAACAACCAGAATTTACACAGTAAAAAACATTGGCGATGCTTAGCGATATATCGTCGACACCTAAAATTTCAAACACTACCAGTGTTATCGGTAATGCTAAGTTGGTGATACCAATAATATCGCTGATCCTCAGAACACTGGCCCCTACATGAAGATGCAGTTCAATGTCAAGTTTATATGGGATAAAAGGTAAAGATTTTCCACCCAAGCATGAGTCTAGTGGCTGACCATGAATCTATTAAAAGAGGACAAGTACATATTTTAGACATACATTATTGAATGACCAAATAAGAGTTAACAAGACAATTCAGATTCTCAAAGCTGTTGAGAGAAATTCACAAAGCTCTCACCTTTAAAAGGTTCTTCTGCCCAGTTAAAACTTTTAGTTTCTAATTAACAATTAACACTAAGATCCAATTGCATCAAGATAACCTAATTCAAAATTCTGAAGAGGAATAGGCACTTGTTAAACCAACCTTCTCTGTCAAAGGCCGTTTTGGAGGCCAATAGCTCTTTTGGAGAAGTTGATAAAGGATGATTGCTACAAGGATGACTTCAAAAACCAGATGCCCTTGAATCACAAAATAAAGTAACATTAAGATTTTACCATGAAACTCAGAAAAGGGGGAAAATGATATTTAAATGAAATGAGAACTGGAGAACCTACCATGAATCCAAAAATGACAGCTCAAGCAAGAGGGGCATCGAATGTCACTACCAGCCAATCTAATATACTGTTGGCCATATTCAGAACAATCAAAATAGATGCCAGTGCATCCAATAACTTAGTTCAATAAGCATGCAAGCATATAGGCTTAAAGCAGACAGATAGGAATATTATCAGGTAAATTGCAAAAACAACAAATTGATGCGCTCTCAAGTCATATCAAATTTATTGGGTCAAGGGTCAAGAAAGGTTCTGATTTGAGTTCTTGGTGCCTTCCTATCACATTAAGATTGTGTTCCAGGTTAAAGACAGTCACAGTGCTCCTTCCCACATGATGTCCTGTTGGCAGATCTCATACCTGGAATTTCTCTTTTTTGAAGTCAGCGATTGGTCAAGTAGTAGACCCAGAAAAAAAAAAAAAAAAAAGAGTTAACTACCATTATATAATCAGGAGAAAGCCTAATTGTAACACAACGGTTGTTATTTAAGACAGCTGGAAATCAAGGATAAAGGAGCATGGTATCAGAAACTAAGCACATGTAAATTTTTTTAAAAAAAAAAAACCCACACACATGAACTTGCATATGTACACATACTGAAACGAAACTGTGCAGAGAAAGAATGTTATACTGTTAGTAATTATCAAAAACATCCCAACAAGTACTAGGTTCACATTGATCTGAGTTTATTAATAAGAGAAGACAACATCATGCAAAAACCAGTAGGATTTGCGTAAATGGAATGTGAACTCATGAAGCACATAATGTGGGGTAAGGCACCTCCCTTCACTTTTGGTATTGATTTCCACATATGGTGCAATATACAGATATGTGCCTATAAGGATACAAAGTATGAGCAGAAATATAATGTCATTTCTCAAAATCCAGGACAATGCTGAACAATGTCCGACAAGTGTCTGGATAGTACTTGGGCCAGTACTGGTGTTTGTATCATGCTGATACCATAGTTTAAAAAAAAAAAAAAAAAAAAAAAAAAAAAAAAAAAAAAAAAAAAACCCAAACACTTGACTCAACTCGATGTTCAGCTGGCCAGGTGGACTCGAAGACTCGACCCAACTCGACTCGATATTTAATAATGAGAATTTAAAAATATCGGTAATATTGACATCTATTTAATATAGATTGAGTTCTCTAAGTAATGTAAAATACAAAAACTTTTGACAAATGACTAGATGATGTACTGGTTAAGACCGTCTATGACAGTCGCTGCAGTTGACAGTTTAGATTTGCTCCCTTCAATTTTATTAATGTTTAAACTGTGACTCACTGAATGACTCAGTTCAAGCACCTCGAGTCATGTCGATTTGATTGAGTGGTCAAGTCGAGTCGACAAGTCTTCCTGAGTTGGGATCGAGAGATACCCAGTTCCAAGTTTCTCAGTGACTCAGCTCAAAATCTTGTTGAGTTGAGTTGACTTGGCCAAGTTTCGAGTTGACTGAGCAAGTTGAAGGGATCCTAGACTGGGCAAGTTGAAGGGATCCTAGACTGAGCAAGTTGAAGGGATCCTAGACTACTAGTACTATGGCTGATACTAGTAGTATCTGGGCATCCTAGACTTCTGCCCTCTTGGAGGTTGGTTTCTATTTCTGTCACTGATCATGAGTTTAAAAAATATAACTTAAAATGTCTAAATTCTACCAAGATTTACAGATGTTCTTAAGTCAATTTTGAAAGTACCTATAATGAAGTTCCAATAACAAGCAATTTCTGAGATTTATAGGAGCATATTGGTTTCTCCCTAGGCCTACTAATAGGCCGGGTTCTGTCCAGGTCATAGTCTACCCAAGCCCGACACATTTAATAATAGATGGGTCAAGAAATCTGGCCCTAACCCAACCCGCTACCCATTACCCAGTGACCCGATCCAACCCGCTTAACATTTCTAGAGCCAGAACCTGACTTGACCCGACCCATTTAATTGCAATCAGGTTGGGCTCAACCTACTCGCCCAACCCAACCCATATACTAATTTTAATTTTTTATATTAGGCTTCTTCACTATTGTTGGAGTTTTCATGTTTATGGAGCTCACTATTACATGCTTACGAGATTGGGTTTTCTAATGACACATGTATATTTTATCTCATCTACACAGAAGAAGAATCACACATGTATATAGGGATACTTTTGTTTTGGGTTATGGGTCGGGTTGGGGCATATGGCCCAGCCCATTGATTCAATATTTAGGCAGGTTGGGTTGGGTTGGCCTAAACCCAAACCCAACCCATTAATCTAAATGGGCTACTTTTCTTTTTGGCCTGAGCCCGACCTGATCTAGCCTAAACCTGGCTTAGAAGCGAGTCAGGCCAATTGACCCATGGGTCGACCTGACTCACTGCCACCCCTAGTCCTCCCATGTAAGAATCTTGTTTGGGCATCTCGTCAGGATGAACTGAAGGTACAGATTCACACATGCATGACAGAAAAGTGAAAGGTGGGAAGGAACTTCTAGAGTTTTATAGCAAAACAATAGTATTGGGCAAAGGGAAAGACATCATCACTAGCAGAAGCAATCACAAGCACAGCTATTTAGGACATATTTGGACTTTGGATGCTCAATTGAACCAAATTGCAACAATCCATTTCAATACAGAATAAAAATGGCAGACACAAGCTCACAAGATTTTAAATCATAACGACCACTATACCATAATTCCAACTCCAAGCATTGCAAGTTGGAACTGAGAATTTCATACCTTCAACTTGGGGGCTAGTCACTCCTTACAAATGGAGTGAGGCCAACCGACATTGATCATTTCCATTTCGTTGAATTGAATTATTGCAGTCCAATTAGGTTAAGCGCGCGCGCACACACACACACACACACAAAAAAACCCTCCCTAGTCACTACTGAACTAACAGAATGAAAAAAATAAAAATAAATTATAGTTGCATACACAGATATTTATAGTATTGTATCTTAAGAGAAATCTTGTGAATTTATTTCTGGGTTGAGCTACTTTGCTGCATTTGAATATAAAAGTGAATTGAATCACAAGCATTCAGTTTAATTGAGAGGCAATAAAAATAGTTGATAACATTTCCTAGAATTAGACATCAAATTGCAGTCCTGAATCTTTCACATCCAACTTGAAGTATACCAGATTCAATTCAAAAACGAGAAACTCAATAGGAATGTTAAAGAATCCACAATTTGGTTATTTCCAATTTATTAGGGCTGCATTTGGTTAATCATGAAATGAGAAACTAACAATTGCAAATCGATTTGTTGGTGCTTACAAACGCGAACGCTATATTAATGCAGCCGTATGATAAAAATATAATAAGACAGTAAACTAGGAATCATCTACAACAGAGTGCAGCCATGTGAAATTTCGAAATTCAGCAAATCAAATGAAGCTGCATAGGCTCGTATTCAAAACCAAAGAGCTGAGACTGTTCAAACGGACTATACTGAATGACATGTCAGCTGCAATGAAGCTTTGCTGCGGGCGTTTCTGCAATGACCGTATTCCAGACATACATAAATCAGGCATACTACGGGAAATATTTTGTCAATTTCAAATTTCCATTTCGTGATTTGAGAAAATCTGGATTTCGATGAAAGAAACAGAAGGGGTTTGAGATCGTTAAATTCAAAAGCCTAATCAATGGAATTAGGGGTAATTTGGGAATGATGATGAAAGAAATGGTTGAATTGGTAGGAAGGAAGGGTAAAAAATGAAAGGAATTGCTGACCTTTGGAAAGGCAGAGAGAGAGGGAGAGAGCGCTCCCGCCATGGTGGTTCGGTCCAGACTCGATATCAGCATTTAGCTTTTAGATGACCAGTAGAGCGCATGTGATATTTGACACGTGCCAATACAGGTACTTTTGAGTGCAAGATCCCAGCCGTTCGACAAGTAGCCCATCTGTTTAGTGGCTGTGACCCTAGATTCTAGAAGCGGATTGGCTGGTGTACCACGCACTACCGATCTGGCTGGTGTGCTGACGTCAACAAGTTCTGTGGGCCCATCATGAGATATGTGTCATATCTCAAGCGTTCTTCCATTTGGCGAGTTTGGCGAGCTCGTCGTAAGGCTGAGCTAAAAAATAAGACGGATCAAAAGATCAAGTGGACCACGCTGCAAAAAGGAGTGGGAGATTTTTATGGTGGGACAACTTCTCGGGATGGGTGAGATGCCATACAAACAACATGATGGCCCCTTGAAGCCCTAAGCCAGCTAGTTAGACGCACAACTAGCTGTTTTTGTAGAGAGAGAGACTTTGTAAAGGATTTTTATAAATTCCTTAACAATTTGGATTTTAAGCAATAATTCCGCGTGTTTGGACAAAATCTAGCGGCACCAAATAAATAGTATAAATGCAACCACATGGTAAGCATGTAATATTCATGAAGTGCGCTGAATATATGGAAGATAGCTTGTTGATGACCAAGTCTTCAAGGAGTGGTAGCATGCGGGTAACCTTTGGATATTAAGGCTACATCAGCATCGAGGCATGATCAATGATTAGTTATTGTGATAAGGATGTATTCAACAAAGGCAAGGCACAATCGAATAAAAGTAAATGCCACCTTACAACTGGCGGCATACAACATCTCCTTGTAAGCTGTAGTTATGCTCAAGATGTCACAAGAGAATCTATAACAAATGAGAGTGTGAAGGAAGAGATCCCAAAATCAATTCAAAAATCTAATAATCAATCAATACAACTCAAGTCCAGCACAATATTACTTATCTAGATTTATCATCTCCACCTCTCATCAACGTGGTGTGGGACTTTAATCTATATGCGGAATAGGCCCATGGATCTATTGTGCAAGGGACATGATGATCAGGGGTTCAGATAGCTTACCTAGCTGAGACGCCGCCATGGAAGCCGGATAAGAATACCAAAATTCCTGTAGAGCTTAGGATCTTCCTCTCCTTCACACCTTTTCTGCAATACAGTAGATGAGACTCGAATTTGCTGTGGTGTAGGATCGGGGATCCAACTCTCTTTTATAGAGACTGTGGAGAGGGAGTTTGAAACCCATCAAAACTCTCTCTCCCACGCTTCACATTACTGTGTCCTAGTTCGACTCAAATTGGCTTGCGTAAGGCTATAGCATTCCACCCCAAATACGCAGTGCTGCGCAGATAGATTGCGCAGTGTATCACCTTAAGTGGGGCCCACTGATTAACTCAATCAAACAGTCCAACTAGAATACAATCCAGATCGTTGATCAGTAAGGCCCACTACATAGAGTTCTTACACGTGGAACCCTTAGTTCTAGGAATAGATCAGTCCGTCCCTGCTCTACAACGGACCAACTTAGTCTTAACTAATAGTTGTAATTCCCTTCCATATGCACCCGTGTGTCAGATCCGAAAGAAGATTATAGTGTTAGGAATTGTCCACTTACAGTTATACATCAGGTCAACCTTAGCTTGTAATATCGACATTGCTCATTCCTTGCTCATCAGCGTGCTACTCAGTTAAGCACCCCATTGCTCTAAATCAGAACGATGATCCTATATTAGTGATAAGTTTCACTTTTTGCCTTCATTTTCACTTTCCGTTCGATCAAACAGTTGTTGCACCTTTGAAGTTTTTTATCTCCAAGGCAATATGAACTCATCATACATGTACACTACTAGTACTACCAATACTATTAATATTAGGGATTTTTAGGGAAAAGCATTTAAGACAAAGATTAGCTTATGAGTTTTTATTAAATTAAAGAGGAATCATGGTCAATCACCCTCAAGGGTTGATAAAAGAAAACCTATGAGAATAGTCCACACCTTAGGAGGACTTCTCCCAATTTACGACACTTCTAATGTTAGAGTTTACTGACAACTATCAAGTACCTAATCAAATGTCAAGGCTAATGTGAGATTCATATAGTTTAACTTAAGCAGACTTCAATTAGGAAAAATGACTTGATTCTTACCTCCTATCTCATAGGAAAGACTTTGACGAGAGTTTGAAAGTTTGCTAGGGTCTCGATTGAAGGAGAGAAGGTTGGAGGATGGAACACCCTCTCAATCCACCACCTTCACACACAAACACACACAAGCTCTCTCTCTCTCTCTCTCTCTCTCTCTCTCTCTCTCTCTCTCTCTCTCTCTCTCTCTCTCTCTCCTTCTTCTTCTTCTTCTCCTCCTCCTCCTCCTCCTAAGGCATAAAATTTGTATGAGAGAAAATGGCTGCTCTTAATGCCCCTTTTATAACACCGGAAAATGGTGCCAATGGCCCTAATGGCCTAAGGTTAGGGATACTAGCCCAATGGGAGGTTAATTTTTACTATTGGGGCACATTGGATGGTGTAGGGGTCGATCTACACCATGTAGTAAGTGGCTTTAGTAAGGATCTATGCAAGGATGTGATCGCTCCGACATTTGGATGCGTCGATTAACAGATAAGGTCCTAATTCAGTCTGACGATCACCGATGGTCGATCGGGGTTGTGGCTATATGAATGTGTGTAGGGTAATATCCTAAGTTGTTGTCTTAAGTTTGATCATGATTTAACGGTCCAAAAGCCACTACTTGGGTCAAGAGTGAAAATGGGCATTTAGCTTTAATTCAAGTGAATACCTACGGGCACTAGCACACTCTTAAGCACTCGGCTTGCGGGTTCAGGTTGAGTGACCCTAGATGCAATATCAGCTCAATGTCCATGATGAACATTAAGCCCGCATGAGAGAAACGTCTTCCTATAGTTTCGAGTTTAGTGGACCACAATCGAGTGGCTAGAGCTAGTTCGGGCATCGGGCGCATTTCTGGAATGAGTCAAAACATGAAAATACTTGTGGACGATTATTAGTGTTCATATTAGTTAGGTTCATGACAAAACTCATTCCTAAGGGTATTAGGTCTTAATCTCCATAATTCCACTAGTCCTAAGGTTATTAGGGTATTCTATCAAGATCATACTGT
>JAJHSJ010000001.1:113465450-113645797 GCA_021015155.1 Magnolia officinalis
AACCTAGTTCGAGCAAATCCGAGCTGGATGGATCCAATTCTGAGCTATCTCACGATGGGTGAGTTCTTCGGATAGGCTGGAAGCCAAACGACTTAGAGTCCGAGCGGCCCGATACATCGTCCTGGGTGACATCATATACAAAAAAGGACACTCTCAGCCCTATCTAAGATGTCTCCGACCCGACGAAGTAGAGTACGTCATACGGGAAACTCATGAAGGAATTTGTGGAAATCATTCGGGTAGCCGAGCCTTGGCTTTGAAAATACTCCTCACGGCTGTGCCGCGGCAGCCTGCTGAAGAAATGACTCCCATGAGCGGCCCTTGGCCGTTCGCCCAATGGGGAATTGACATTATTGGCCCCTTACCCACAGGGAAAGGGCAGGTCAAGTTTGCAATCGTCGCTGTCCACTACTTCACCAAATGGGCCGAGGCCGAACCCGTAACCAAGATAACGGAGCAAAAGGTAGTCGACTTTGTCTGGAAAAACATAATTTGTCGATTCGGGGTTCCGTGAACCATCATGTCTGGCAACGGGCGACAGTTCGACAACGATAAATTCTAAAACATGTGTCAAGGACTCGGCATCACGAATGCGTATTCTTCTCCCCGACGTCCCCAATCGAACGGACAGGTAGAAGCGGTCAACAAAGTCATCAAGCACCATCTCAAAACAAAGCTGGAGAAAGCAAAAGGCAATTGGGCCGAGGAACTTCCGTTCGTCCTCTGGGCCTATAGGACCACAGCTCAGTCCTCAACAGGAGAAACTCCATTCTCGCTCTCCTATGACTCGGAGGCGATAGTGGCGGTAGAAATTGGTTTTCACACCGCTCGGGTCAAGGGCTACCAAGAAGGAGAAAACTCTGAACAGATTTCCGCAAACTTAGATCTACTTGAAGAGGCGAGAGATATTTCAAAGCTCCGAGTCGCCGCTCGACATCAACAAGTGGCGCGATTCTACAATTCGAAAGTCAAGACTAGACGATTCCGACCAGGGGACCTAGTCCTTCACCGAGTGTTCCAAAATACTGCCAAGCCGGGGGCTGGAACACTCGGACCGAACTGGGAAGGTCCTTATCGAGTCGTACGGTCAACCAAACTAGGCTCCTACCATTTGGAAGACCTCGAGGGCCGACAGCTCCCCCACCCCTGGAACGCCGAACACCTAAAAGTATATTACCCCTAATGGGATGACCTCCGAGCGGCAAGCCTTTAAGGTCATGAATAAATGTACGCCTTCAAGCGACTAGCCTCTAAGGCTCTCAATAAAATTCTTCATTCTTGCATGGACGAGTCAATTTCTACAAAGGCATCTCCCCTTAGCCGGGGGAAAAAGCCAAGAGGCGATCCGACTCCCCCAACGGCGGAGTCGGACCAATATCGATAAAGGCACCTCCCCTTAATTGAGGAGAAAAAGCCAAGGGGCCATCTAACTTCCCAATTGAGGAGTCGGCTCCTCCAATACACAAGACCTTCGCCGAACGCAGAGCGAGCCGATCCTGTAAGGATCAAACTAGAGCCTCAGTCACAGGACAAAATTTCGGCAATTTGAAAGAAAACGACAACGAAGTATCTGAGCAAATCAAATTACCAATCATACAAATCCACAATCAACAATACGCGAGATTTTGCTCAAAATCAGTCCATTCCAAAAAAAAAAAAAGAGATCAATCAAAAAGTAGTTTAACCAGTTACAGAAAAATACATAAAAAATATATACATCAAAAGTTAGGCAGACGACGGAGGGGCTTGGGTATCCTGGACTTGATCCGGTCGGACTTCATCCACGGGTGACCCTTCTCCAGACAGCAGAGAGTCAAGGTTGAGGTCGGGATATAAACCCAGAACCGCTTCTATGCAGTCATCATAGCCACGGTCGTAAAACTGCATATCTTCGGCGTCCCTATCCTTGAACGTTCTGAAGGCTTCCAGCGCTGCAACTATGGCCTCAGCGAGCGAAGCTTTATCCTCGGCCTGTTGGGTTTTCTTAGCCTGGAGGACGGCTCGGGAGAGTTCTTCCGCGGCTTCAATCCTAGCCCGGTCAAGGGCCCCGGACAGACGGACATTTTCCTCGGCCAGCGCATCTGCATGGGCCTTAGATCAGGTCAACTCGGCCGTTGCAGTGTTGCATCGAGCTGTCAGATCCTCTACCGACCCTTGCAAGCGTAGACCCTTCGCCTCAAGGTCGGTAATGATCCCTTGCAGATGAAGCTCCTTAGCCTTCCCATCTGCCACCTGCCGACGCCATTCACCCCGTTCTGACTGAAGAGAAGCCGCCTCATTCTGCAAGACTCTCACCTCAGCCCTGAGTGTCTCTACTTCCGCGTCTATCTTTCGACGCTCGCTGTTCACTCCCCAAGTATAGGGTTGTGATGTAGTAATAATCTCGGTAAGACCGAGGTCGAATCCACAGGGACTGAAACCTGTACGTTATCTAAAACTAACCAGAACTAGAATTAGGATGAGATGAAATCTAAATTGAGTATGATTTGAGAAATAATGGTGAAATAAATGTCTAAAACTTAGGAAAAATTCAGAGAAGGAACACAAGGGATTCAGAGGATCCACTTGTAGAGATCAGGGAGATCTTATGCCTGTATCACAAATCATGGAAATTAAATGAACTGATGTTGGTATAGTTTCAAGAGATGAGAGGTATATGAATTAGAATGGATTCCATCACCAAACCATGCCCAGGAGACAAAGCAAACAACGGAATTAAACTAATTACCAACCAGTCAACATGTTTATGAAGGTTAGGAAGGGTACCGTCATCCAACCATGCCTAGGAGACGATGGTGAACAATAGGGCTTCCTGACGTCATAAACATAAAAGGGAGAAGGAAATACTCAAAGCCACCGCAGATCTATTGTAATTTCAGTCACAACAAACCATTGAAAAACTAAAAGTATTTCCTTAATTAAACAAAAATCAAATTCAGTTCATGAATTAAAATCAAATTAAAGGCAATGAATAAAATCCTCCATCTCACTACAAGCTTCACCTCTTAGCCCTAGCTAAGAGGTTTAGCCCGTCATAGATGGACCATCTCTCAAACAAATATAAAAAAATAAATAAATAAATAAAAGAAAAAGAAAAGAAGACAAAACTCCTCCCTGTCTCTCCTCTCGTGCTCCACGTCCAGTCGAAGATCCGATCCTCCAGCCGTCTCTCCCCTCTCTCTTTTATAAGCAGGAAGGACGGTCCATCCCAGAGTCCGTGCGTCGGCCTCTCTTTCGCAGTTTGTTTCCAAAAGAGCTGAACTCCCTGTTTCACGCAGAAAACCACAAGAGACGCAACCATCTTCCGTTCCGACTGAGTTCGACACGAAGGAACGACCATTCCACGAATTCCGACTGCATAGGAAGAGTCAAAACCCTTCTCTCCACCTTTTAGACGGTCCTGATCATCGAACCGACCAAGATCTTGGTCGCAGAATGGCCCACTGCGTCCGGTTTTCACGGACGCAGGGCCAACGGAAGCAGAGACCGCTGGCGTGTTTGATGGACCCCCTTGTGATGTTTTTTAGCAAAATCCACTCCGTTAATTAGATTCCTGGCGAAATTTCAGTTAGGAATGAGTGATTTTGAATCTATTTCGGTGCGCCCCATGTGATTTTCATTCAGCCGTCCCTTCTCCGTTTGGATCCTTCAAGGACACCAAATGTCTGCGAAAATCCATATGTAGATCAAGGTACGGTCGGTTTGACCTCGTGAAACGAATGGACGGTCCGGATTGATCAATTGATTGAAGGTGGTGGCCCACAAAACATCACAGTGGATGCTCGGTTGCGAACAGCGTACGCTGTTTCCTTTTTTAAGATGAAAATCGAGTCAGCGCTGTCTGACCGATTCTTGCTAATGCGGTGCACTGCGGGAGTGCACCGCCTATACACTCGCACGCCCCCCTTGTGGGGTCCACCATGATGTATATATGAAATCTGCTCCGTCCACCCATTCTGTCATATCATTTAAACCGTGGAGACCAGAGATGAAGCATATCCAGACAGCAGGTGGGCCCAGAATCATGATTCTGAGGGATGATCTATCCATTAGGCCACTTCTACCAGGATCCAACGGCCGAAATTTTACATGTACGGTTAATTTATGTTCTTCAGGCCGTGTATGAAGTTTTGGGACAAACGGCTGGTGGGAACCCTGTGATCTTGCATTCTTGATGATTTTCGGGTCTGTTAAACATGTGTGGCCTGATTTTCTCGGATCCCTGGTATGTAAATTCTTCAATATTGATCCTCTGGAGTCCATCCCCTGCTTTTGTGACATCGGAGTGCCAAATCCATGCTTTTACTATCAGTTTTCAGTCAACGCTCCTGATTGAATCCTGCAATAAAACACAATTAAAACCGGGTGTTAAACAGTATCATACCCGTAACTCCAGGTAATAAATGGGGTCTAATATGTAATATTTGACCCTCAACACAACCCCCAACCAGCATTTTGCTAGTCCCGAGCAAAGTATGCGAAAATTAAGTTGAGAATTACGAGATAATTCTTGTGAAGCCGAGTGACTTGTGAAAAACAATCCAGATATGAGAAATCTTAAGATTCGTGAATGTTGATTATCAATTTCTCCTGGCCTCTCATGCACAGTGAATTTCATAATCAAAATCAAATATTAATCCATAAACTAGAATAATAAACATTGAGTTCCATGGGTGTAGAGTGTAATCCCGACTTTCAACACTAATATTCAATTCTCTATTTCATGATAACGTTGGTATCCACAAGAGTATTCAGGACAACCAAAACCTAAACTAAAAGGTCCCTCATAGATCATTCTTTTTCTTTCTTTAAGCCTTTGATTTATTTATTTATTTATTTTTATTTTTTTCATTAAAGGTAACGCCAAGAAGGGGAGTCCAATCCTCACCTATAGGGAGCAAACCTATGGTGAAGACCGTACACCTAAACCTTTTTCATATATCATCCATGGGGAATTAAATCCACACCTGTAGGGAGCAAACCTATGGTGAAGATTATTCGCCCACCCCTTTCCAAAGGCATTTGTATTTTCTTTTTCTTCAATTGATCATGACAGGCAATTTTTCAGGCTGGGTCTTTCCATGCTTAGTGATTACCAAGTTACCCCTTCAATATCAAACTGAAACCTCAATGTGTAAGCGAGATGTGGTATGTGAAATCATGACTCAATCAATGTTTAAAACCTCTAATTATGGATTAACAATTTGAACTTAACTGTGAAATTTAACAGATACTGAAATTAAGAGTCATAAATTTCCAACATCACGTATCTTGAAATTCTAAATTCAGGATATCCGTCAAAATCACTTCGAATTCACTAGAAAGTCCAGGAAAAATTTAAAAAAAATTTCACAATTTTTGCTCAAGACCAAGAAAACACTGATTAGGTAACCTAATCTCCCACCCCCAACCTAAAATCTACATTGTCCTCAATGTAAAAGATGTAAGCATGTAATGTACATGGGACAACGAAAGTAAATGAGAAGTGATGGGAAGATAGTACCTGAATAATGAATCGAGAGAGACTTTCCAAGAGATAGAAACATGGAATCCGGTCAGCACAAGAGAGAAACCAACAGAAGTAAAACGAGAATAACCAAAATAAAAATCCTACCTACACCACTTTCGCAGGTGCTCTCGATTGCATTTAGCATATGCAACAAGCCTTTAAACCCCTAGGTTGCCCCTAGTGGACGAGTTGTAGTCTCGTGAGGGTTTACAACAATGTTACCCACAAACATTGAACTAACTACTCATGCTACAACGTTCATCTTCTGGCCAGTATCTTGATAAGTTTCTCAGTAAGTTTCTCAACAAGATCATCCAAAAGCCCTTTTTGCAAAAGGCTTGGGCGCCCTGGAGCATGACTTTCCAAAGAGACTTATGTACCTCATAAGAAATTTTCCATTGCATTGCTTGAGGTAACCAGAGTATGTACGATTCACCTGTGACAGAAGAAGTTTCAACGTTAGTATCCCATGGTGAATCAGAGACTACAAGTAGATAAAGTTTAGAAAACTTCGCGAAAAGTGATGTAGCCTTAACACATTTCGAAGTGTCAAACTTCAGTTCAATTTTCAGCTCCTCCCCCTTTAATGGTAGACTTTTAGGATCAGGGGAAGAAGGGGCTTCAAAATAAGGGTTCTCTCGGTCAGTGATAACTACCGAGATGTTGTCTTGCAAGGCATCCACTTTGTCTTTTGACATGGGATCGTTTGACTTTGCAAAGTGTGCCCAGCAATTATCAAAAGAGTCAGAAATTTCAGCTGAGAGTGACTTATTTTCCTCATTGAAGTCTATAATGAGATGCTCAAGGACTCCCTCGCCCTTAAAAGTATATGAAGATATGCTCTCTTGCTCCAGTCCTGCACAGACATATTGAAGATCAATAGGAGAAGCATCGATGGGATCACTTTGTTCATTGAAACTACTCAATCGAGGCGTTGAACTGTCCGACGTGTATAACTCAGATGGTGGTCTCAATCGAGTGGTTTCAAATTCCAGAGTCTTAGCGAGCAGCTCGTCCTTCTCCCGAATCACATTATCATTCAATTCACGAGAGTGGTCCAAACATGTCTCACAGAAGTTGGAAGGGTCGGTTCTAATGAGCTCATCTTCCACTTTTAAATCGGACATGTTAGGTGAGTGGAGTAGCTCAGTATGACCGATCACTTCGTGTGCTTCTTGAGCATTGACCTGGACCATACTTGAGATTGATTCCAGAGGAATTTGGGTTGTGCTCTCATGAATCTCATCCCAATACTTCTCAGCTTCCAATTCAGTGCAGTACACACTTGAGATGGGATCGCTTTTCTTACATTCTAAATTCGGTTGAGGTTTGAATAAACTAACCTTAACCTCATCATTGAGATCATGTGTATCATGTAAGGAAAGTGTGTCATCATCACTGTATTTGAAAGACACCCATGTATCTCCATCATTGTTTTGAACAGTCAGTGAGATCGACTCATCGGGGAGTTGAACCGTATGCTCATTAATGGAATCCAACTCCTCATTCCAAATTCCAGATTTCGTCAAAAGCGAGTGAGGATCACTTTCCTTGCATTGTATTTCTGGATTGGATTGTAGTTGGGATGAGCGAGCTTCCTCTATCCTTTCAAGGCGCGAATTGAGTACTTCTAATGATTTCATCATTTTCACCACATGCTGGTTGAATTGTTCTAGATTAAAACATGAATCCTCTTGGATCGTTTCTGGTTGGTTCTCAATGGTAGGGTATCCAAGAGAATAATCATTACATGTTGTTGCTTCATCTTCCCAACATTGATGGTTCCACTGATTAGAGTCATACGGATCATGTGTGGGAGAATCTGATGGTTGGTAATACATATTATCACTCATAATATAATCACGCATTGTTTTCTTTTTCTCAGATGAGTGATAATAATTCTCACTCTCATAGTTATGATAACCCCAACATTCACGTACTGTCTTGTTAATCCGTGGGGTGTAATTGTTCTCCTGCATATGATCACGTAAGGACTTCTTAATCGGTGGAGCATCATGTTTCAATTGGTTGAAGTAATTTTCAGAAAATATTTGAGGCATAGGCTGTTTTCCATCATTATCTTCATACATCAAAAAATTTTCCCAAGATTCTTTAGCTATCTCAGCACATATACGTTCCAACTCTTGCATAGTAAAACCCTAATTCTGAATCTAATCCTAAGAATAAAATAATCCTACAGCAATATGAGATCCAGAAAAAAGAGAAAGAATTTAGAAAGAAATTACCGAATTAAAAGTGTATGTCAGGATCCTACAAAACAGGAAAACAGGTTAGTTTCTAGAAATCAGAAAAAAAACTAAAAACTAAAGTTAGAAAAGAAATCCTAATCTTAAACTAATCCTAAGACTAATTAATTTCAGAAAATCGTAGCCGTCAGTCCCCGGCAACGGCGCCAAAAACTTGTTCACTCCCCAAGTATAGGGTTGTGATGTAGTAATAATCTCGGTAAGACCGAGGTCGAATCCACAGGGACTGAAACCTGTACGTTATCTAAAATTAACCAGAACTAGAATTAGGATGAGATGAAATCTAAATTGAGTATGATTTGAGAAATAATGGTGAAATAAATGTCTAAAACTTAGGAAAAATTCAGAGAAGGAACACTAGGGATTCAGAGGATCCACTTGTAGAGATCAGGGAGATCTTATGCCTGTATCACAAATCATGGAAATTAAATGAACTGATGTTGGTATAGTTTCAAGAGATGAGAGGTATATGAATTAGAATGGATTCCATCACCAAACCATGCCCAGGAGACAAAGCAAACAACGGAATTAAACTAATTACCAACCAGTCAACATGTTTATGAAGGTTAGGAAGGGTACCGTCATCCAACCATGCCTAGGAGACGATGGTGAACAATAGGGCTTCCTGACGTCATAAACATAAAAGGGAGAAGGAAATACTCAAAGCCACCGCAGATCTATTGTAATTTCAGTCACAACAAACCATTGAAAACTAAAAGTATTTCCTTAATTAAACAAAAATCAAATTCAGTTCATGAATTAAAATCAAATTAAAGGCAATGAATAAAATCCTCCATCTCACTACAAGCTTCACCTCTTAGCCCTAGCTAAGAGGTTTAGCCCGTCATAGATGGACCATCTCTCAAACAAATATAAAAAAATAAATAAATAAATAAAAGAAAAAGAAAAGAAGACAAAACTCCTCCCTGTCTCTCCTCTCGTGCTCCACGTCCAGTCGAAGATCCGATCCTCCAGCCGTCTCTCCCCTCTCTCTTTTATAAGCAGGAAGGACGGTCCATCCCAGAGTCCGTGCGTCGGCCTCTCTTTCGCAGTTTGTTTCCAAAAGAGCTGAACTCCCTGTTTCACGCAGAAAAACCACAAGAGACGCAACCATCTTCCGTTCCGACTGAGTTCGACACGAAGGAACGACCATTCCACGAATTCCGACTGCATAGGAAGAGTCAAAACCCTTCTCTCCACCTTTTAGACGGTCCTGATCATCGAACCGACCAAGATCTTGGTCGCAGAATGGCCCACTGCGTCCGGTTTTCACGGACGCAGGGCCAACGGAAGCAGAGACCGCTGGCGTGTTTGATGGACCCCCTTGTGATGTTTTTTAGCAAAATCCACTCCGTTAATTAGATTCCTGGCGAAATTTCAGTTAGGAATGAGTGATTTTGAATCTATTTCGGTGCGCCCCATGTGATTTTCATTCAGCCGTCCCTTCTCCGTTTGGATCCTTCAAGGACACCAAATGTCTGCGAAAATCCATATGTAGATCAAGGTACGGTCGGTTTGACCTCGTGAAACGAATGGACGGTCCGGATTGATCAATTGATTGAAGGTGGTGGCCCACAAAACATCACAGTGGATGCTCGGTTGCGAACAGCGTACGCTGTTTCCTTTTTTAAGATGAAAATCGAGTCAGCGCTGTCTGACCGATTCTTGCTAATGCGGTGCACTGCGGGAGTGCACCGCCTATACACTCGCACGCCCCCCTTGTGGGGTCCACCATGATGTATATATGAAATCTGCTCCGTCCACCCATTCTGTCATATCATTTAAACCGTGGAGACCAGAGATGAAGCATATCCAGACAGCAGGTGGGCCCAGAATCATGATTCTGAGGGATGATCTATCCATTAGGCCACTTCTACCAGGATCCAACGGCCGAAATTTTACATGTACGGTTAATTTATGTTCTTCAGGCCGTGTATGAAGTTTTGGGACAAACGGCTGGTGGGAACCCTGTGATCTTGCATTCTTGATGATTTTCGGGTCTGTTAAACATGTGTGGCCTGATTTTCTCGGATCCCTGGTATGTAAATTCTTCAATATTGATCCTCTGGAGTCCATCCCCTGCTTTTGTGACATCGGAGTGCCAAATCCATGCTTTTACTATCAGTTTTCAGTCAACGCTCCTGATTGAATCCTGCAATAAAACACAATTAAAACCGGGTGTTAAACAGTATCATACCCGTAACTCCAGGTAATAAATGGGGTCTAATATGTAATATTTGACCCTCAACACTCGCGCACCCCCTCCCAAGCCAAGAGGATCCTTAGAACAGACTGAATAATGGAAAAGACAGGGGAGTAAGTACGTGTGAAAATATACATGCGGAAACAGAGAAAGTATAAAGAAACTAAAAGATACCTTGTAAAGGACTGTTGTAAATTCCTTCAGAAAGACGTCGTCGAGCTTAGAAAGGAGATCAGCAATCTCCTCTTCCGGAGCGTACTTGGCTGCCCAGTCGACCAGGCAGGACATGTGAAAGCCCGGCTCGTACCGAGTGCCACTCAGCCCCGCCTGGGTCGATCCCCTTGCCTCCGCGGCCCTAGTCTGGCTGCCGGCAGAGGCCTGTACCTCAGCCCCGATGCCATCACTGATTTCGGGAGGAGTTATCATGGCGTCAGCCATCCGAACAGCTTCCTCCCGCTCGGATGATGAGGGAATGACAACATAATGTGCTACTGGGCGAACCTCCCTGACGGGGAGCGCGGCATCGATCGTCGGAACGGGAACGACGATCACTGGAGTTTGAACTGCAACAGGTGCAGCTGTTGGAGCGATTAGGGTCGGAGTTGGGGTCGGGCTAGCTGCCGCGACCGTAGAAGCGGTTGCAGCTGCTATGACAGTCGGATGTTTGGCCACGGCCCTCAGACCGGAAGGATTTTCCCCTCAAGGGGTCACCTGCCTCCTCCGAACAATGGTCTTTGTCCGGGTCGCGGGTCTCAGCATTTCTTCTGCCGTTAGGGCTGCCCTCTTCCTCCGAGAACCGGACGCTACGGCCATGCCTGCATAAACGGAGAGTTAGCGACATAAAAGGCAAATCCCATCCTTCCAAAATAAACAGACAAAATACTCACTAAAAGAGGTCGGGAGGGGTGGGGACTTGCACAGTCCAAATAACTGAAGATTAGTCGCGGTAATCAGATCCGACCAGGAGCGCAGCTCCCCCGGTCGGGCCCTCGCCTTGGTGATTCGATTCTTCTGATCAGAGTCGAGGAGCGGTGCCCCCCTGGAAAAAGCTATCGCAATAAGGAACAAAAATTTCAGTCTGACTGACATTAAAAAATAAAAAAAATAAAAAATAAAATAAAATAAGGGGGGTGGGCAAGATTGAAGGTAACTAGTCCAACCTGGTTTTTGAAAAAGGGTAGGAACCCGGACCGATAGAGATCCGATCTCAGACGCCGGAGCTTCCCATTCGCCCGCGGCCCAGAACCACTTGTTCTTCTAGTCTTTATTGGATGACGGAAGATTCAAAACCAATCCTGACCCCTTGCTGCCTCGGGTCGCGAAATAATACCATAGTTCGTTGCTGTCGTGCTTGATCAAGTACAAGCTCATCAGTTCCTCTGGGGTCAGCTCAGAATTCCCGACTAGCCGCCAAATGATGTAGGAAGAGACTAGTACTCTTTAAGCGTTGGGGGTCAGCTGCCCGGGGGCTAATCCGAGGTAGACAATCATAGATCGGATGAAGGGGTGCAGGGGAAGACGAATCCCACATTGAAGTGCACATAGAAAAATGGCGACTTCCCCTTTAGCGGGTGCACCGGCAGTTTCAAGTGCCCCAGGGGCCCTTGTCTGAACGGAGTCCGGGATTTGAAACTCCGATCGGATTCATTCCATCTGAGGTTCGGACAGCACGGAACCCCCTTGGACTACCTCGGAAGCCCGCGCATCCGCAGGTATTTCGACGATCTCAACAGTGGCAGACTCAGGAAGTCGGGCGGACTTCCTTGTGCCAGTTTTGCGGGTTCGAGCCCCAGTTCCTTTTTGCTTTCGAGACGGAGGGTATAGGGGCACAACTTCATAAGGTCCTTCAGAGGCCCCTACCCTACTATCTGAATTCTCAGACTTGGAGTAGTTACCGTAACCTCGCACAGACTCCAGGTCCGATGACGACATCTCGAAAAAGAATGAATGCGGGGAAGCAAAAGAAGACTCACCGGAAATCGCCTTCGCCGGAAATCGCCCCCTCCGATATCAGCTCGACACAACGCGCAGAAATGAACCTTAAACTTTCAAAAGAGGGTTTATATAGGCACAGCTGCATCTGTGCATTAATTACCAGCATTGATGACCGCAACCGAATCAGTATAAATATCACTCGGAGCTGACATGACACCGCCCCATTGGCTCAAGCTCTGTCAAGCGGCGTGCTTCGAATAAGGGAAAAGACGTTCGAATAATGACAGGCATACGTGGCAGCAACCCATAAGCAGACGACGATTCGAAAGATTAACCGTCGCAACGTGCCTGTCACGCATCGGTTCATGAGCGGGAAATCCTGCGAACGTGATAATTTAAACCGCTGAGGTTCTGATGTGCTCGGAGGAACCCGTGGACGAGGTACTCGGTCTCCCGTATGATTACTCTCTGAGCCCCTAACAGACCTCGAAGAGTAGGGGGCTTCTGTTATGGGAAAATCCGAGCCCCTTATAACTCCGAGGCCGAGCAGTACTCTGATCCGATCGGATGAGCAGATAACGACTCAGTTCAGATAATAAAGGTGGAAGCTCCGACCCCCTGGCCGACCCGAGAATAAACACCGTCAAGATCCAGGACAAGGTCCGGCAGGGACTATGAAACGAAAAGGGTGTGCCGGCTGATTACCTCCGACCCATCTATTGTCCACGCGGATTGTAGCCCACACTCGTTGACACAAGCTTAAGGTCGACATCCTTCACTTAGAAGTCTGCCGAAGCCAATGTTATCACAACTGTGCCAGGCAGAGCCCGCCCCCGAAAGGCGAGATTCCTACATAACCGAAGGGGGATCGGGTCGGACCATGATGGTCGCCATCAACTGCGTCGAGCCGAGCCCACCCTCAAAGGTGGACGTCCCCCATGGCAGGCTTAGAAGCTGCCATAAGGAGACGTGGGCGATTATGTTGCTCGCAGATATGATCTTTGGATTGCGTACGATATCTCCATGATCCGAAAATCTCCCTGATTGAGAGAATCGTGCCGTGATCATCGGATCCAGATTCTTCGATAGCTAAGTATAAATACGTGAAGACCTCACTGCTACATGCAAGCAATATCTGGCACTCTCTCTCTACTCTTCAATACTAGACCCCGATTCCCTTCGCCTGACTTAGGCATCGGAGGGTCCCCCGGCTTAGCCAGGGTCTCCTTTGCTTACGCTTTGTGCAGGACCAGGGTCAACCCAAGGAGTGGAGGGCGATCCAAATTTTGACCTCAACAGTATATGAAATGGGTAGATTTATGCAATCTTAAAAAATAAATAAAATACCATTCTTATACATCATAAAATAAGAAAGAAATAAGGTTAATATAGTATTGCTTATGGCCATCCATCACAAACATGAAGTATTGAATCTTAAAATCTGAGTTTAGTTGGATCCGGCGAAATATAAAACTTTCGTCTTGCAATAGGTCCATCTAACAATCCAAGTGGATTTTTTAATCCAGAAAAAATGGGATTTCCTGGATTGAGAAATCTGAAAATTTTAGAAAAGAATTGGTGGTTCTTCAAATTTAAATTTAGGTGATGGGTTTTATGTGGGGATGAAAATCTTTTGAGATCTAATGATTTAGATAAATAATAATAATAATAAATAAATAAATAAAAAGATTTGGCTTCTAAATCTAAAGATTCTAGGAGAAAAGGAATAGAATGAGGTTAAAGAAAATAGTACCTTCAGAAAAGAGAGAAGGAAAAAGAAGTAGAGGATGAGAAATTGTTTAGCTGGGCCTCACGCCCTCTTCCAATCACTGAAAATCGAAAATGAAATTGTCAGAAGCAAAAAAGCTTACTTTTTCTTTTTTATAAACATAACATAACATGTTATAAGTTTATGGCAACACTTATAAATTCGTAATTACATGAAATTACCAAATTACTCTTACTAAAAAAAAGTTTCAAAAAAAAGAAATTCACACAAAATTGTGTGCAAACTGTCTCAAAACTTAAATAAATTAAATGTCTATAAACTAAATGTAAATTTAAGATGCCCGATGGGTCCTGATGATAGCACCGTGAAGGTGGTATAATGAAGGTGGGACGTGACGATCTAACGGTCTTACTAAAAAAAAGTTTCAAAAAAAAGAAATTCACACAAAATTGTGTGCAAACTGTCTCAAAACTTAACTAAATTAAATGTCTATAAACTAAATGCAAATTTAAGATGCCCGATGGGTCCTGATGATAGCACCGTGAAGGTGGTATAATGAAGGTGGGACGTGACGATCTAACGGTCTGATCACACCATCCTCGTAATCCAACGTTCCAAATGTCTCCTCTAAGCAACTTACACATGTCACTAACACATGTGTAAGGTCTTTAACCTCTAAAGACCCGACCCGTATCCGTCATCTAACCATATTGACACGGATAACGCATGCATCCTGCATTGATATACTTTGAATGGGCTGGTGTCCACATCAATAAGTTAAAATAAGAAATTTCCCATGAGAAACATATGTACTTAGGGTGTATTTGGTTGCACCAAATTTCATTAAACATCCTGAAATCTTACACCAAATCAGACTGATTAATCACAAAGTTTCATGATATTTGGTGCAACCAAATGCACCCTTAATTACTTCAATCATTATTTTTCTAAAATGCTTATCAAAATGATAAATATTTGAGAAACCTTATATGTATGTGTGTGTGTGTGTGTGTGTGTGTGTGTGTGTGTGTGTGTGTGTGTGTATATATATATATATATATATATATATATATATATATATATATATATATGGGAAAAGGTATAATGCGCTCGAGCTCACGGCTCCGTCCCATGAGGTCGAGTTGTGTGGACCCCATCGTGATGCGTTTCGAACATCTACCTCATCAATCAGATGCACCATTCCATCATGGGCCTAGATCCCAAAAATCAAGTCAATCCGTGACTTGTGTGGGCCACACCACATACAGAAGTGGAGAGGGGGCTATACACCATTAAAACATTCATAACCATTTTTTAGGGCCATTGAGATGTGGTTTGCAAATCCAGCCCATCCATTATGTGTGTCCCACTTGAATGAGGGTTCAGACCAAGTTTCAGGTACATGCAAAACTCAGGTGGGCCCCACCAAGTGCTTTTATATGTTTTAACGGTGTCTTCACATAATTTTAGATGGTATGGCCCACCTGAGTTCCGTATACAGCTGATTTTTGGGATATCCCATAATTTAAAGGGTACCCATCAAATGCACGGTGTTGATGGTCGACACGCATCACGGTGGGGCCCACACAACTCGACCTCACGATAAGCTTATTGTCAGCTCGAGCGCATTGTACCTTTTCCATATATATATATATATATATATATATATATATATATATATATATATATATATATATATATATATATATATATATATATATGTATATATATATATATGAGAAATTGTTTTGACATTCCTTTCAAGTCCAATTGAATGTAATTACAATTCAGTTCAATATCACATCCAAACATACCCTAACAAATTATTGTGTGGCCAACCCCAATCAGTTGGGATAAGGTGTAGATGACGACAACAATGATGTAGCCGACCTGCAACAAGTTATGGGTGAAGAAAATGTGCAAGTATCTGTGTCTTGGGCCCACCATGGTGTATGTGTGGAATCTGACCAATCCAGATCCATCATAAGAATGATGCATACCACAGCGGTCCCACGCGCAGCTAGTTGCATAATTTTCTCATCTATGACTAATTTTGCACGAGACTATATATTTATATAGAAATTGTTAGAAGCACCCACTCTGGTTGACTAATGGGTCTGTGTAAATAAAATAAAAATAAAAATAACCGTCACGAATGCTTCCATGTGATTTTCTAAGTGCAACTATAGTAGCTTTCGTTTTTGCTTTTTTTTTTTTTTTTTTTTTTTTTTTTTTTTCTGTTCTATTTTTAACAACAGGTAAAGCACTTCCCTTCTGGTTAATCTTTCTTCTATCTCTAATTCAACAAATCACTTGTTGTTAATCTCTCTTATCTCTAATTCAACAAAGCACTTGTTGTTAATCTCTCTTCTATCTCTAATTCAACAAAGCACTTGTGGTTGTTAATCTCTCTTCTATGTCTAATCCAACTACATTTATCTCTTCATTCCTTTGTCTTTATATTTCTGACTCAACAACATGGAAAAACTAAGAGTTCTTGTGGCTGTGATGGACAATTCTAATGGAAGGTGTATTGCACAACATCTCTTTTCTTTTCTTTTTTTCCATATCTGTTGAAACATTGAACAGGTACTAAATAAGAAAGAGAATAATAACTTGGGCAAAAAAAGCTTTGGACTTCATGGGCCTTGTTTGGGAGCTCGGAAATTATTTGCTTGGAAAATGCTTCCCAAGAAAATGACATCTTTTTCCATTAAAAATCACATTTTCCAAGAATGTAATTTCATATAATTAAGTACTTAAAAAGAAATTAACTTTCAAGGAAAATGTCACTCTCTCCTTTCATTTCCAAGCTCCCAAACAGGTCCCCAAATGTTTCTACCGTTTCCAAGCTAAAGCGCTTTCATCATCAAGGATTGAAAATCGTTTTCTGCATAAGCGTATTGGTCACCACCAAAACCAGGTCAAATCACCCTGTATCCGACGCCTGCGTATTGGTATCCTTGTTCATCATTCATATGATCCCATCACTGCCAAACAGTGATGCTAGAACATCCCAAATTAAATACCAATCCATTCCATTGGTGGAGGCGTTAATTATTCAAATGGGTTCCTTTCATACTCTAATACTAGATATCTCAGAATCGTGTATTTGATTGAAGCTTCATAGATGACAAAAACATCCCTTTCAAATGTTAGGTTTATATGAAAAAATGAGGGCCAAGATTTAAATAATTCGAAATGTGGTGTGGCAAAATTTAAATATTCAGACGATTAAAGCAGGATTTAAATAATTTGATACAGCGATGTGGTGGGGCCCACAGCACCCGAATTTCCAAGATTGAAAGATTCTGTATGTAGAATATCTAGCCTTTCATTGATTGAATGGGAACTGTTGCTGTATTTTCTTTCTTAACAATCTTTCTTTTGTGGCTATTAAGAGATTTAGGGCCTGTTTGGTATACTTGTAAAACTGAGTTATCTCATTGTAGTGAACTCTAATTATGCATTAGAGATCATATTATTTCTTGATAACCAACAATCATGATCTCCAATACATAATTACAATTTACTGAAATGGGATGAACTATTTTTAGGCATCTACCAAAAAGGCCCTTAGGATTTTTTTTCCCCCACTTGGGAGATTTTAAGTCCATGGACCATTCACTCTGGGGCCCATAATATCCACTGGATGATGGCAGAATGGGCCCCACTTGTGCATACTAAAAACCTGATCATCACCGTACAATTATATAGTATCCAAGCAGTACTGAACACTCGGTCAGCAGAGCATTAGTAATGCATTTTATCACTATCTCTATAATGTGCTTGGCTCCTATGGTAGCTCTCCTCCATTTTCCAAATGGTGACAACTCATTCTCCTTACGTGGCAAAAAAAAAAACACATGCAAGTATATCCAGGCCATACAAAATGTGGATGGAACATATCTCATAAACCACTTTAATCATGTGATCCTAACCATTCAAATGTTGGTTATCAAGTGGATGGTTAAAATTAAAAGACTTGAGTGGTCCAAATTATAAAGGAAAAAAAGAAAAAAAAAGGACGGTTACCATCTTCTACTCAGTGAAATTTTTAGGTTATGCTCCGGTTTGGTACTACCATGCCATGCATACGGAGGAAGATTCACCACCGTTTTCAGAACAGCCATTTGGTCCGCTTTCTCTCTCCTATACTGCTGCATCAGAGATATTATACGATCTTGGCTGATAGGATCTATTACTATTCTGGTTTTCAGTTCGTATACGTGGGTGGGGCAAATTCTTCGGTTATTCAAACCGTTGATATTGTGGGCTCCACCATGAACAGTCCGTGCACCGAAATTCGATTTAGATGGAGAAGTACTGCAAAACCTTTCAATATCCGGGCAAGAAATACAACGATTCCTGTCTGTCAATACAGGTGAAAATATTTTGGTGGTGGGATCTTTTAACCGAGAGGATTATTGGCAAGTGGACCATCTAAGGTGAGTCCCACCGTGTCAACACTTCCAATCACTGAACCATGGGCCCCAATAGTAAAAGTGAAAGTAGATGAGTGGTGTGGGTGGATTGGACTAGATCAAGTAAAAGGCTCAGATGGAAGCTGCACATACGTGTGAAGTGATGCAGCCACTCACTCCAAACTATTTACAACACTAGTTCAAAAACATAAACTTCTAGTACATGCAGACCGTGGACATAAAAGTAGGTCTGATTATCAATGGGCCAGGGCTGGCCCACCAAACCTGAACTTTTGAATGATCCCTCGCTGGCAAGCCTGGCTAGACCAGTTCAAAATCAAGGCCGAAGACTTAGTACTCACCCATCCTGCTTTAAATGAGAAAGAAATGGGGAACATTTTAATTCAGAAAAATACCACACATGGAACAATCATGTTTGACTAAAAGACCAAACATCCGGTAGAACTCCGGGTCCAAATGGCCCACGAAAAACACATAATTAGCCACGCCATGGACCGTCCAACGACTTTTCCCAGTCCCTGTTAATGACTTTTAAGCTTTGTGATGAATTTGGATAAGAAATTCTGATGAATTTTAAGTGGTAAAGGGCAAAGCTTTGTGTGGTTGTACTCACAACCTCTTTGTAGATGAGTCGGCTAACAACCCAAAGGTGACCAAGCTACTTGGGAGAGGAGAGGATAAAAGAGAGCATGGATGATGAGAACTCTTAGAACATTCTACTGGCTACTTTGTAGGCTGGCTTATTGGCTTTGCCTATACAGGAAGACAGGATTTCTCAAATGCTGTTGTACCATGCACAACAGGAAGGATGTTGCTGGCTTCAGCCAGTCACACTGAAAGAGAGAAGCTGCTGCTGGAATTTTTACTCTTGTTATTTTTCATTGCTATAATCGGACACAGGGAAGCCAATTTATAGGCATTTGGAGTCCTTGTGAAATTACAAAAATATCCTATCTAAATGCATCTAGCATTCATTAGGTACATGTAACGGAACTTGGGAACTCAAGAGCTTGAAACGGTGGAGCCTAGAAGATTCAGCTGAAACGTTCGTCTGTTTGGGTTTGTTGTTTCCAACACTCCCCTTCAAACCAAAACAGACTTCATTCCAAGCATCGATCTAAATTTCTTAAATGTATTAGTCGGCAATGCTTTGGTAAAGATATCTGTCACTTGGTCAGTAGTATGACAGTACTCTAGCATTACTGATTTCTGCTTTACTTGATCTCTAAGGAAATGATACCTTGTATCAATGTGTTTGCTCCTTCCATGTTGTACCGGATTTTTGGCAAGTTTGATTGCCGACTTGTTATCCACGTATATAATGGTGGATTCCTTCTGTGGATGTTTCAGCTCTTTTAGCATGTTCTTCAACCATATTGCTTCACAGACTGTGGACGATACTGCCACGTACTCTGCTTCACATGTGGATAGAGCAACAACACTTTGCTTCTTTGAGTTTCATGTGAAAGCAGTCGATCCAAGATAGAATACATAGCCAGTGGTGTTCTTTCTTTCATCTTGGTCACCTCCCCAATCACTGTATGAGTATCCATATAACATTGCTTCATCATCGTATGAATAGAAAAGACCGAATTCCAATGTTCCTTTGATGTACCTGAGGATTCTTTTTGCGGCTAGCTAGTGTGATTCTTTTAGTGCTTCCATGTACCTACTTATAAGCCCAACACTGTAGACGATATCCGGCCTTGTGATTGTGAGGTACCTTAGGCTTCCAATCAGACTCTTGAACATAGTTGAGTCAACGCTTCTTCCTTCTCCGTCCTTTGTCAGTTTTAAGCCCGTTGCTACAGGTGTGTTTATGGCATTACAATCGGCCATATTGAACTTTTCGAGCAATTCCTTGACATACTTTTTTTGTGATATATAAATGTCGTCGACTTGTTGTTTTACTTCGATGTCCAAGAAGAAGGACATCAATCCACCATCAGTCATCTTGAATTCATTGAACATAGCATGCTTGAATTCTTCAAACATCGTCTGACTGTTTCCTGTGAACAGCAGATCATCAACATATAGGCATGCTATGAGGATGTCGCCATGAGCATTTTTCTTGATGTAGATTGCATGCTCATATAGACATTGGGCGAAGCTGTTCTCTTGAAGATAGTTGTCGATGCGTGCATTCCAGGCACGAGGAGCTTGCTTTAACCAATAAAGGGCTTTCTTCAGTCGATACACTTTGTGTTCCTCCCCTTGAACAACAAAACCTTCAGGCTGGTCAACATAGACCTCTTCTTCCAGAATTTCATTCACGAATGCAGATTTCACATCTAGTTGGTAGATCATCCAACTATGATGGGCTGCAAGGGAGATAATCATCCTTACAGTGTCAAGGCGAGCAATAGGAGCGAAGACTTCTTCATAATTCACCCCGTATTTCTGTTTGTAACCCTTTGTTACGAGCCTTGCCTTGTAGCGATCGATCTCACCATCAGCATTTCGCTTGATCTTGTACACCCATTTAAGACCAATGGTCCTTTGGACTTTAGGGAATGAGATCAGTTCCCATGTGTGATTCTTCTCGATAGTATGGATCTCTTCTTCCATAGCTTTTCTTCAACATTCTTCATTCATGGCCTCTTTAAATGTAAGAGGCTCGTGAACAGTATACAAACATAATAAATTTACTTCCTCAATTCCTGCATATATGTCATCGAGGCTTCTCATTTTGATCGGAGCCATGGGTGAGAGAGAACTGGACGAAGACGTGCTGGTTGAATTTTGATTTGATGAAGTACTTCTAGGGGAAATGGAACATATTCCTGGACTTCTGCGATCCGAAGGGGGTGATGTTGGTGTCTGCTCCTGATTCATATGCCTCTCTTCTTCATATTCTTCGGTCTCAACCTGATTTTCTTTGGCCGAATCTTTCTGGCTCCACTTCCAGGCTTCTTCCTCGCAGAACACCACATCTCTACTTACCACCACCTTGTTAGTTAGTGGATTGTAGAGCTTGTATGCATTCGATGCTTCACTGTAGCCGATGAAGATGCACTTCTCGCCACGATCATCAAGCTTTTTCCTTCTCGCTTCTGGAATTTGAGCATAGGCGACACACCTAAAGATCCTTAGGTGCACCACGCTTGGCTTGTATCCACTCCATGTTTCCTGTGGTGTCTTGAATCTGACACTCTTGGTCGGACATCTATTGAGCATACAGGCAGTACATGCAACTGCCTCTGCTCAGAAATTCTTCGGTAGACTTTTCTCCTTTAACATGGTCCTTGTCATGTCGAGAATGGTACGATTTTTCCGTTCTGCAATTCCATTCTGTTGTGGTGTGTAGGCTGCAGTATGTTGTTGCTTGATTCCTTGATCCCTGTAATACTCTTGAAAGGCATTTGAGGTATACTCTCCACCTCTGTCAGATCTAAGGGTTTTGATTTTAAGACCACTTTCTTTTTCAACAAGGGCCTTAAAATTTTTAAAAATAGTAAAAGCAGTAGACTTCTCTTTGATTACATACACCCACAATTTTTTATTGAAATCGTCAATGAAGGTAATAAAGTATTTATTACCTCCAAGAGAGATTAGATCCAATAGTCCACAGATGTCAGTGTGAACCAACTGCAACGGTTCTCTTGCTCTTCAGGATACTCCACTCGGAAAGGAGTTTCTTTGTTGTTTCGCAAGTGTGCACGCTTCACACACTTGTTCTGGAGCTTTAATGGTAGACAAGCCATGCATCATGCTTGATGACGACAGAAGTTTCAGGCCACTGAAATTTAGATGGCCAAAGCGAAGATGCTATGGCCAAGAATCATTCTTTGTTTTTCCATAAAAACACCTCTCGAGCATTGTGTTTATATGGAGCGGAAACATACGATTATTCACCATCTGGACTTTCGTAATCAAATGTCTATGCATATCTCTTATAGAAAGAGAAGAATTCTCCATGTGTATAACATACCCTTTTTCGAGGAGTTGTCCGAGACTCAGTATATTACTTTTCATGTTGGGCACGTAGTACACATTGGAGATGTAGTTTGGAACATCATTCTTCTGAAAGATTTTGATTTTTCCTTTACCTTTCACTAGTGTCTTTGACGAGTCGCCGAATGTCACATCACCATGAACTCCTTCTGTGAGTTCTTCAAATAGGTTTTTGTTCTCGCACATGTGATTACTCGCACCTGTGTCGAGATAACATACATCTGGTCGATCACATCATTTCTCTTGTGCAAGGAGCACTGTGGAGTCTTCCTGATCATGACTGGATCTTCAGCATAGTTGGATCGTTCATCGTGATCCACTGACTTGCTCCAACAATCCAAGGCATAATGACCGAATTTGTTGCAATTCCGGCACTGAATATTTCTCATATTTCCGCGACCGCGTACGGATCGGCCTCTACCATTCCATCTTCCACGGAAATTGGTAAATTTCTGTTGATTTAGTGGATGGTTCAAATGATATCCACGTGCCCTTCCTCTTGCATTAGTGTTGGTGCCGCGACCTCCACGATTTGTATGACCACTAGTTTGGTCATTTAGAGTCAACTTAGACTCTAGGGCATGTTCCAACGTCGATGCGTTATTTTTCTGTATTCGTTGCTCATGCACTTGCAACGATCCCATCAACTCTTTAACAGACAAGTTTTCCAAGTCCTTCGATTCTTCAAGAGCCACAACCACATACTCGAATTTGGTTGTGAGAGATCGAAATATTTTTTCTACTACTCGAATATCTTCAAACTTTTCGTCATTTCTTTTTAAATTGTTAACTATAACAAGCAATTTTGAAAAGTAGCTGAAATGGACTCACCTTCCTTCATATGTGCAGCTTCAAACTCGGCTCTAAGGGTTTGGAGTTGAACCCTCCTGACACGATCAACACCCTTGAATATAGTGCTGAGACTCTCCCATGCTTGCATGCATGTTGTAGCTTCGGCAATTGGTTCAAAGGTGGAGTCATCTAACCCTTGATATATAAAAAATAAAGCCTTCTTGTCCTTATTCCTTTGATCTTTGAGAGCCGTCTTTTGTTCGGCAGAATAGGAGGATTCTTGCTCCGTTGTGGGTTCTACATACTCATCACTGACGATATCCCATAGATCCTGAGATCCGAACAAAGCCTTCATTTGGATGCACCAGTTTTCATAGTTATCCTTAGATAACTTTGGAATCTGCGACTGGATCGAGGACGCCATCACTTCTTCACACCATGGATCAACAACGCTTTTTTTTTTTTTTAATTATTATTATTTTTTTTTTATACGTAGCAGTGGCAACACCTTGATCACACGATCTGAACCTTCAAACTATAACTAGTCCCACAGGATAGTCTCGCTTTGATACCAATTTGTAGGCGCTTATTGGCTTTGCCTAGACAGGAAGACAGGATTTCTCAAATGCTGTTGTACCATGCACAACAGGAAGGATGTTACTGGCTTCAGCCAGTCACACTGAAAGAGAGAAGCTGCTGCTGGAATTTTTACCCTTGTTATTTTTCATTGCTATAATCGGACACAGGGAAGCCAATTTATAGGCATTTGGAGTCCTTGTGAAATTACAAAAATATCCTATCTAAATGCATCTAGCATTCATTAGGTACATGTAACAGAACTTGGGAATTCAAGAGCTTGAAACGGTGGAGCCTAGAAGATTCAGCTGAAACGTTCGTCTGTTTGGGTTTGCTGTTTCCAACATACTTTGCATCAATGGTTGCAACCAAGAATATTCTAAAACTGTCAGCTATAAGAATCCACTAGAGAACTCTAGAACATTCTAGAAATCTTGATACTCTATTCTTTTAATCTTATCTAGAATTTTAAACTCTAAAACATTCTAGAGATCTTCATACTAACGTACTTCTAGCCTTCTCTAAAATTCTTTACATGCTAGGTGTGTAGCCTACAATGTACAAGAAGAACCAAATATGGCAGGGTCCATGAGTCAGCTTCTTGGAGATGTCCGGTCTTTGACAATGTTCCATTAATGTGATCAAGACAATGTAGTTATATGGTCCTAAATAGGGTTGAAAAAGAACATAGAATGACATTCATGACATAACATTAAAACAAGAAACTAGAACAGAACATATCCAACAAGGGAAATGGTTTTCTCAGACTATTTCTTTAAACCCAGAAGCCAAAATCAAAACTAGAAACCCAAAGCTAGCATCTAAATGCGGTTATATAAGAACAAAACACAAGTGGCTGCTTCCACATTTGTCATTTGAATGGATGGATACAACTGGAACTCTTTTACGTAAGTGCCCTCTTCCCACTTGACATGCAGCGGAGCTGATGGTTGTCCTTAACCATTCACCGAGTGGTCCCTACCATGGTGATTACAAAAAATTTATCAAATTGGATGTTAATGGATGGCCAATTGGTGGCCTTCATATGGACTAGAGAAGGGAAAAATGGTCGATCATCACCATTCAGCTGGAAAAGTTGAAGAAAAGAGATGGCTAGGATTGACCAACCAGTATAGCTTTTGAACCGCAGATAGAGCAGAGTCCACTAGGTGGATACACCTGTCCAATAGCTTGTGGACATGCCCATATCCAGGGTAGGTCATGCCCACATCTGACATGGATAAGCATGTTCACGTCCAAGTCGCACTGGTATACACTTGCATCCAAAATAACTATAAAAACTGGGTAAACAAAAGGAAAAAGTACTTTTACCAAATCAATTAATTTGAGGAAATAAAACTCACTGGTAAGACAATCACACAGTTACTACTAAGAAAATCCAACTTAAAATGGGAAGAAAAATGTTCTTACTTATTTCTTGTTCTAACTACCATTTGATCATCTCGACACTGTTCCGGCCTCCATCTAGCAATTGTACGCTCTTCAATACTATATTGTTCCAAATACGAGGAAGAGGCCAATCTGTCCCCATTTTTCTTGATGGTAAGAACTAACAATGTCTTTGCAACACTACCGCAGAGTCGAAGTGAGCAATGTAAATCTGACCATACCCTCAATCGATCATTTGCTCCATCATTGCCTTCTGAGAGTACAAGCACCGCGTACTCAGAATGTACAAGGGCTGGGTGGTGACGGTAAACAACAAAATCAACACCATACTGAGATCCTGACCTGACCACCCAATTCTTCCTTCTGAGATGAGAATAAGCCTTGTATAAATCAGGGAAAATCTTTCTCTTTGATTTCATGTACTCCCATATCTCTTCTATGTTCTTGGGGTGTTTGTCTTCGCCTAAAATCACAATACATCTAAGCTCATGGAACATGTAAAAGGATTCCTCAAAACCCAACTGAAACCATTGCTTATCTTTCTCCGCCGTGACAATGGGGTGACCAAAGCATGCACGATTAAGTAGCTCCACTTGTTCTGGTCCAGCTTCAAGAATAACATTGCACCCCGAGAGTATCACGGTTGATTCCGATTGTAGAAGAGAAGTTTGAAGTTGTAAGACTATATTCGACATGGGATCTGAAAGGGCGATTGCTGCTGAACATTTTCCCTTCCACCTTGGTCCAGTTAACTCCATCGTGAAAGGAAACTTGTGTCGAACATTGAGAAATCATAAGAGATTGACAAGAGGAGGTTAGTTCTTAGACAACTCCAAATGCTTATGATCAATCAGAATTGTTGAATTTGAGTTGGATGAATTAGGAAATAGGTTTACTAAAGAAAGATTAGTCCCATGATCGTTTGAAATCAAATAAAAATTGAAAGAAAATTCATAGAAACTACGTCTTCTGCTAAAGAGGAATTATATGACCGTATGGGTGAGAATGGGTAATCGTTCAGCATGTACTAGACATGTGGCATGTTCACAATGATTAGGACCATAGAAATTATGTGCTCCAACATGGATGGACTGTGGCCTGAAGCTGGGTACGTTTCAATTGATTAGAGCATTGTTATTGTCTGGTTAGTGCAGCTTTTAGGTCGACAAGTTGGATGGCCACAGCAATTGTATGTGCCCATAGGAGAATTTTTATAATTTTTCTTCACTACATGCGGACACATACATCTGCGATCCACATGTGCTAACAGAATTTTGGTACATGCTTGACAATTTAATGAGAAATCACAGCATAAGAACAATGTTCTACAAGGGGCATTGGATTGTGTTCAATTAGGAAATATAGTGGAGTCTTTTAGTCCTTTCTTTTCTTTTTGACAATTCATATAGTTGTCTTTGAGTTGACAAGAGCCTGTGATTAGGTTTATGTAAATCTTCCTCACTTTTCTCTATCTAGACTCTACTACACTAGCATCTACGAATCTGCTACACGATTTTATGGATTTTTTTCTAACAGCATATGTAACTCTATCTAGACTTTTTTTCTGGGCTCTTATTGGCAATAGCTCCTCTCCCGTTTTCATATAGTTAAGAGCACTAACAATCATAGTAACATCTAGCACTGGCCATTTGTGGCCTATCATTTACCAAATGGATCCTACCTAGAGGAATACTACATGCAAATCCATATGCAAGCACCAAAATAAGTACCCAGTATGTGCCAACATGGCACGCGTGTGCAGTATCTAGGAGTTAATCAATTGTGCAAAACAATGAGTGGGGCACACATGTCCAAGAAATGTGCAGTTAAGGACAACCAACAGACAACATTCAACATACACGCATAGCCCACCAGAGGAACTGACAGAATTTCAGACATGTGTGACACGTTGGAACCTGTGTGGCACTTGCATTTGGTGTTTGAAGACGAATTGCGAATTGCATTTCTCTCCTCATATCCAATGGAAGTTGTTAAAATACCAAAACCAGATGTGTAGTGAGCAGTCTACCATCTGCTTCTACTTTGTGTATCCATATAATCACAACATTGATTAAATAGAAAGCTCAAACCAATTCACAGCCATACAACGAAGCTAAATTCACATCGCAACTACATGCATAACAAGACACCCCCAACGCCTCAAATTCCCTTCTTTAATCCAAAACAAATTAAGTTAGGATGTGTTTGGATGCAAATATCAAATTGAATTGCAATATTAGACCAATGTGGGAGGAAAACGAGAAAAAAAAAAAATCTTAATCACCTTCTTTAGAATTCATAATGACGAAGTGAACCAGGCCATCAATATGAATACTACGAGAATCCTAATGTTGTTACAAATTCCACTTCCAAAACTCTATGGTACATTCAATCGAACACCTAGTCTGCAACACTGCATTAGTGAACTACAACACATTTCAACCAGCGAACAGAAAGCATGCATGCTGCTGGGCTTACAGCACATTGTCTCTAAAAGTGGCTACCAAGAAAATAGAAAAGGAGCATTCTCTCATAGGCAAATAAACAAACAGATAGAAAGAGCGACTCACCCTCACTTTTTAGAGCTCCAAGACGAAGGAAATCAGTAGAAAAGCCTTTGGAAGAAAAGAGTGTGGATCGTCTGTGTTGAAGGCACACCGAATTCCTGTGCCGCCTTCTCTTACCGTTACACGTCACCGCTTATGTCATCAGCCGAGAAAAACTCAAAAAAGAATAGGAAATACATAGGATTTCGAAATATACGTATTTCAACCTTGGCCCACTTATTTTCTGTCTCCACAGCCGGATTGATGCGAGTAACTTGTTTGGGACCCACCATGATGTATATGTTAGATCCACACCGTCCATCCATTTTTCCTAATAATTTTAGGGCATGAGCCCAAAAATATGGTAGATGTAACGCCTAAGTGGACCACAGCATAGAAAGAAGTGGGATTGGACCACTACCGTTGAAACCTTTATAGGGCCCCACCATGACGTTTATTTGCCTTCTAACCTGTTCATAAGGTAACACGGACCTGGATGAAGGGAAAACACAAATATCAGCTTGATCCGAGCCGAGCCTTCTTTGGGCCCAAGAATGTTTCAACGGTAGGTGTCCAATTACCACTATTTCCTGTGATGTAGTCCACTTGATATTTGCATATGTCGTTTTCAATATCACTCCATAAAATGACCTGTAAAAATGGATGGACGGTGTGGATCTAACAGAGGCATCATGGTGGGCCCACGGAAGTTCCACACGCCAAAACATTCTGCGTTTGGCTGATGACTCCAACGTGGGCCGGAGTCAAAGCTTTGTAGGCCCCACCATGATGCATTTGTTTTATCCACACCGTTCATCCTTTTTGGAAGCTCATTTCAGGTCGCAAGCCCAATCAAACCTGTTGATTGGGTCACATAACCATGAATGAAGAGAAATCACCGAAAAGATTTCAAAGGTAAGAGTTCAATCCTCACGGCTTCCTGTGGTGGTGGTCCATTTAAGCTTTGGATCTAAGTCAATTTTTGAATATTGCCTAAAAATGAGCTGGAAAATAGATGGACAGAGTGGATAAAACAAGTACATCATGGGGGCCCACAGAGCCTTGTCAACTAGATGGATGGTGTTGCATCACCGGCCAAACAACCTCTTCTGTTTTGGTGGTGGAAGAACTCACAGCCTACTATGATGTATATGTACATATTCTGTCCATCACCTTATTCTGAACTTTTTCAGGTGGTAAGCCCGAAAATCATATGTAAATCCAAAACTCATGTGAGCCAGGGCCACAGCATAGCAAACATAGGAATAGAGACCTCGACCGTTGAAATCTTCATCTTCCTAGGACCCACTGTGATATTTAATTAACTCTTTCATCAGGTAAGTTCATCGAGTAAAAACCAAATATCTGTTTTATCCAAGATTTGAGTAAGTCCTGGGAAGATTTTAATGGTGTACATCCTCATCTCTATTTCCTGTGGTTTGGCCCACTTTAATTTTAGATGATCGGGTCAAAACCATGGGCCTGGTTTCCAGTGGTGCCATACCCAATCGGGCTTGCCCGAATAGTCAAGGTTCGGTCGGACGAGTTAGAGATCCGTACGTAGACCCGATCGTCAAAGCATCGTATCAAAGCATAACTAATACCATCCTATGGTGGTGATTTTCTATGCAGCTGATGCATGCATTGATGGAATAGAAGAGTCTCAAAAATTAAAATTTAAGTATTCGAAATTAAAATATAAATGAATGGAGAATTTACCGAGATGAAAGATGAAAAACCTAAAATTCACATCCCTAATTCAAAAAATTAAAGAATTCTCAACAACCTAATCAATCCATATCAATAAGACACAAGCGTCTCGCAAAAATTCAGCCCATCGAACTCCAGCGCAAAACGAATTCGACTCTGCTTCAGCTTCCTAACTTGCGCAGGGGGTGACTTGCTTTCTTTCTTCTCCTTCTCCATCATCGTATCCGTTTCCTTGACGTTAATCTCTGTTTTCTTCATTGAAGAAATCGGAGCATCCCGACCCTGCAAAATCCCCAAATTGAAATTAGTTACAGGGACATAGATAAATTTCTCAGAAAAAGATCAAAACCCTTGAAGCAAAAGCGAAATTCGAAATTTGAACAGAAATCATACTTCGTTTATGGAGAAATCGGAAGATTTTGGAGCAGCAGTAGAACCAAAAATCGACATTGCTAGAGATTGGAAAGTAATCGCTGCTACAGAACTACGGTTGAAAGAGGAGGATCGAAATTGATAAGAGTATGATGGAAAGCAAAAGGGTATTGGGAGGGGTTTATATAAGAAGGAGAGAGAGTATTGTAGAGGGGTATGGAAGGTAATAAACGCGCTTTTCTTTCAAATTGCAATCCATGCAGGAAAAGGAAGTACATGCAGAAATACGTTTCAGAAATTTCCCGGAAAGCTCTCCCAGCGCCAGACGCAGGTCGGGTACTAACTCCACTTGTCCCTAACTAGGAACGGACAGGAGATCTGGGTTCCACCGTGATGTATGAGTTTATCCACACCGTCCATCCATTTTTTCATATCATTTTATTTTAGAAGAAAAAAAATGAGCTATTTCGAATGTTTAAGTGGATCACATAGTGGGGATTAAACACTTACCGTTGAAAACTTTTTGAGGGCCACTGAAGTTTTTGATCAAGATAATGTTTATGTTTTCCTTTCATCCAGGTCCATGTGACCTTATGAATAGGTTGGATGGAAATTAACCATCACGATGGGCCCTAAAAATGTTTCAACGGTGGATGTCGTTATCACTGCTGCTTCCTGTAGTGTGGTCCAACTAATCCTTGGATATCCCTAATTTTTGGGCTTATGCTCTAGAATGATAAAGTAAAATGTGTGGACGGTGTGGATAAAACCCATTCATCACGTGGCCGGTCAGATCCCCTGTTCCTTCCTAGTTAGGGACAGTAGTAACCACTTCGCATCCGGACGCGGATTATGTCCTACCCCCGATCTGTGGGGCCTACCTTGATGTAAGTGTTTTATCCACGCTGTTAATTTATTTTCGCAGATCATTTTAACTCTAATTGAAATAAATGAAGCACGTCCACAACTCAAGTGGACCACACCAAAGGAAGTTGCAGTGATAATGACACCCACCATTGAAACCTTTCTAAGGGCCACAATGATGTTGTTTTACCATCCAATCTATTCATAAGGTCATGTAGACGTGGATGAAGTGAAAACACAAATATCGGATTGATCCGAAACTTTTCCAGCTCCAAAAAGTTTTTAATGATGTACGTTTAATCCCTACTTTGTGGTCCACTTAATACATTTACCTGCCTCATTTTTTAGCTCATATCTTAAAAGTATCTGAAAAAAACGATGAAAGGCGTGGATAAAACACGTACATCACGTTGGGCCCCACAGAGCCCTGTCCGGACGGTTTACTGTCCGGGGCGGGGTAGGACGCAATCCGCGTCCTCCGCATCCCAGCACCGGAAGCGGATTGCTCGGTGTCCTGAACCCACCCTGCTGTTTATCCACACTGTCCATCTGTTTTCCAGCTCATTTTAAGGCCTTGAGCCTATCACACCACAGAAAAAGTGGTGATTGAATGCCCACCATTAAAAAATTCTTGAGTAATTTTTTTTTTTTGGACCAAGCCGATATTTTCGTTGTTAGTGACCTTACGAACAGGTTGGATGACAAATAAAAATAGGCACTAGGCAGGTTTTAACGGTGAATGTCATTATTTCCACTGTTTCATGTAGTGTGGTCTACTTGAGCTTTGGATATACTTCAATTCAAGTCTTATGCCCTAAAAGATCAGGACGAAACAGATGGACGGAGTGGATAAGATATATACATCATGTTGGGCCCCACAAAGTTTACTCAGAAGGTAATTCCAGCTATACATACAAAATGGCTTGCGTGGCTATTTGGCAAGGCAGATGGACGACTTCATGTGGCTGCGATCCAGCCTGTCCATCGAGCAATCCCATGTTAGGCATTGATCCTGAACATCACGCTCATCCAAAATTCAGGTGGGCCTTGTCATAGGAAATGGTGTAAATTCTGCCTAAAACTTAAGGCTCTAAATTCACGTCGGTGTTAACCTGAGTTACAAAACAGTCGAGTGGGTACTTTTCGATGTAAAGAGACTTGAATGGCTTCGCTTGGGTTAAATGGCATATATAAACCATGCAGGGTATGCAAAGCTGATTGACGGTTTACAATCAATGTGGATAATTCCATTAAAGTTAGGCCCATCCTTATATGCCTAGCTGATTGACTGTTTACAATCAATATTTATGAAAAAAAAGTTAGTCATGAGATTTTATTCATGAGCCATTTTATTTGTGTGAGGATCCTACTCATTCAGAGGGTTAGTAAGATGTCCAAAAAATAAGAGTGATCCATCACTTGAGCCATAATATGAATTTGAAGGTTTTTCAGTGGACGTCTATCATTTTTTATGAAGTGGCCCACTTAATGATTTTATAGGTCTGACACCAGGATCCATCCAATTATTTCAATAATTTATAGGAAAGGCATGCTTTGCTAAGCAATATGTTGTCCTGGGTCCCGCACTCATGAACTAGTGGTAAAGTCACAAGAATTTCAACACTAAGGTTAAGGATTCGAGTAAACGTGTGTCACAGGGGGCTGGGGACACCGCGCATGGGGTATTTCCTACGTGTTTACATAATTAGATTAACATTCATCCCATAAAAAGAAATCAAAACAACACATCAATACAACGGATATACAGATATGAGTAAAAATAACTAAACCCTATAATAACAGAGTAAATATCTTAAAAGTACATGAATGCAAAAGGTGCCTATGGGGACCCCACAAACCATATACAACCCAAATGTATGGGATATATAGATGTCAAAGGAAAAGGCTAATTAAGAATCTATCAGCTCGAGCTTCCGTAGCTCAGTCAAGCTAGCATTGTGCCCTCCGGTCATCTAACTCCCCACCAAGCTCCTATAAGGACAATTCCAAGCTCATCACTCGACTTATACCTACATCAACTGTTGTTTTTGAATTTGAACGGTGAGTGACCAACTCAGTGATAAGTATTTCTAAGATTACACAACAACACATTAATCAAGTATAGTTTCGAATAGGAAAGCATACAACACAATAATAATCAGAATTCAAATTTTATTTAAATGCATAAATGTATAAATGTATATTGGCCTAGGGATGCACATTTAACTAGCTTTTGGGGGTACCCACCAGTAAAAATACCTCTAGGTATGTGCATCAACAATGACTACCCACTCACAAATAACAGTAGCTAGGAATCAACGAAAGTAAACAGAGGAGCTACTATAATATCTAGCCACAAATAATAATGGCTAGCTGCCAACGAAAGTAAACAATGTACGTGTTCACAATGACTAGTACACAAAATGGGTCATTCGAACAATGTATTAAGAATCAATAAAAGTAAATAATGTATGTCCTACCATAAATCTAGACACTTGATAACACCCGTGTGCTATGAATGCATGATTAATCCAACCTTTATTAGTTTGGTTTGCAACCAATCCATTTAAACAAAACCTCTATAACTAGTGGCCAACTCCGATCCCATAAGTAAACCCAACCATTACCAATTCGTATATAAAATAAATAAAAAAGGGTTCTTCCCAACAAAGCCAACTAAGCACTAAATCCATTTAAGGATACAACAAAAGGGATTCGACCCAACAAGCCAATTAGGCACCAAGTCCATTCAAAGACATACCAAAGAGGATTCCACCCAACAAAGCCAATCGGGGCACAATAATTTACATGGATGGTAAGTAACCAATTCTATTTAATTTATTTCACAGGATAACCAATAATTCAAAGTGCAATTCAAGCGTACATGACAATCACACAAATCATATATGACTTACACTAAGGCATATTATAATTCATGTTCACGCGAATCTCACGAGGCAATGATCATGTTCCAGTAATTGAGCATTCTAAGGAGTGCACGTGTGTAAACCAACCTATGTAAAATGGCTAAACATATTATGTCTCTATACATATTTTCAAATTTAAGAATTCTCCCTGATGATCCTAATATATATATATATATATATATATATATATATATATATATATATATATATATATATATATATATATATATATATATATATATATAAGATTACATGAGCTATTGCATGATTCACGGGTTAATTAAGATAATTATCAGTTATTGAAACTATCGCTAGACTAAAAATGCCGTACAAAGCTTTAAGAATATATCTCATTTTGGAATTATAATTCCTCGATTCCGATGCGGCCTAAGTGTAGAGAATTTGGAGAAAAGTTACAAACCCTAAATTAATGGCAAATCTATCATTAATAACTTAGATTTTAATTAAAATTTCAGTAAGGATTTAAAGGTTTACTTACTTTGATTTGAATGATCCCTGACTTGCTTCAGCGAACGGGGTCTAAACTCGTCGTAAAACTGAAGCTCACATGAAGCCATACTCAAATACAACTCTTAGATGAGAATAAGCCGCCTCTAATTGCTTGCACCTTAAAACCTAATATGTACAAACCCTAATGTCAAGATTTTTGAGATTCAAATGGACAATGGAGATTTCTTACCCTATTCGCTTCAAGTTGCTAGAAGTTGGGGAAAACGAAGCACATGCATGGATAGAGGACCTCCTACCCGTCTAGTTGAAGGTTATCCAACCTACAATCGAAGGTTTCCAGCTGGGGAAGACGCAAGACAGCTCACGCGATTCGAATTTGGACAGAAATGTCCCAGAGCGGTAATCCACGCAAATGGGCTTTTATAGTCCAAAATAAAAATTGGTGGTTTGCAAGTGTACAAATTTTTGGGTGGACATTGGTCGAACGGACAAGAATCGACATCTCTGTCGGTCGAACCGATAGAGCACAAATTTTGCAAATTTTCAGGCTTGCATAGTCAGTCAAACTGATAAGTCTGTAGGCCGAATAAACAAAGCTCAAATTTCTCTTACAAATGAGATGTCTCACTATTCTAAGGTCTTAGGATTCTAACCTCTGTTCCATTGGTTAATCACTCGAATTGAACACCCAACTTAATACGGTTTAGTGTGGATTTCATCTAATTGCGCATCAGGGTCTAATGTACTGGGGATTCGATGACTTGGGTCCCACATGTGTTATACCATGGTTTGACATGTTAGGGTATGGAGTTTAATTGAGTTATGTGTTTCTAGATTTAAGTTTTGGCTCACGATCCCTAGGTTTTTGAGTTTACACGCATGTAAGCATGTGTGATTGCCTATTTTAATCCAAAATATTCTAGTAACACCCGAGGTTGTCCAACACCAGAGTATTGGAGAGCCAAGGCGTTACAAGACTTGTCTCTGCAAGCCGACCATCATGTTTGGTTTTATTCACACCATTTGAATGTCGTTGAAAGCTTTTTGGAGTCTGCACGACAATGAGTAAAATATCAAAATGGCCCCAAAGATACTTATGATTGGCCTCAAAGGTATTTATGACTAGGGCTGTAAATGGGTCACCAGACTTGATCTATTTGTTAAATGGTATGGTTCTGGGTCCAAGAAGAGATCCAGTTGCTAAACGAGTCTAGATATGGTTTTCTTTGTATTAGGCCCGACTTGACTGGACCCAACCTGAACCCATTTAGTTAATGGGAAGGTCTGATATATATTGCAATGGACCCATCTAGACCCGGACTCGTTCAAACCCAATTTTAAACCTGGTAAAAATGCTTGCATACCATGGCAAGTAACATGGGAAAATGAGAAATCCACCCCATGTCCGGTTGAGAATACGAGGCACGACAAAATCTGAATCGACTCGCTAAAGATGGTGGGATTAGTAAATTGGATTGCATGTGGAAGGCTTTTGCATAAAGTTCTTGCAAGATGCTAAGTGGGCCCACTGTGATGTTTGTGAAAAATCCATCCATTTTTCCAATTTAGTTGAAGACATGAAACAAAAAAACGAGACGAATCAAAAGCTCAAGTGAGCCTTGCAAGAGGAAACAATGGGCATTTTTATTATTATCAGCATTGATTAATTTTGATATAAAATCAAGGTGGCCTAGACCCATTAGATCCATTTATAGGTGGGTTTAGTACAAAGTCTGAATATCCCTAAACTAAATCCGTTAGATCGACCCATTTACAAATGGGTCTAACGGGGTCGACTCAAACTCGTCGCAGACTTTTCCATTTAATAAAAGAGTCCTTGTCTATAATTCAGAAGCAACCCATTTAATAAATGGGTCTTGTTTTGACTAAACCCATCTCAAACCTGCCCATTTACAGCCCTGTTTTTAACTCATCCGCTCTGCCTAGGAGTATTTATGATGCACCCACTGCCTCCTCGAAGTGGATTGCATACTGAGTATAACTACCATGGGGCCTACTAACGATATGTGTCTTATCCACGCTGCCGCATGGTCCAGTTGAGCTTGAATATACTTCAATATCCTCTTGCCCTGAAAATTAGATGCTAAAACGATTGGAGGCACATACATCTTGGTGTTCTGAGTCAATCCCAACTCCTGCCTTCACAGGACGTGTGATGGTATAATAGGGCAAAACGGCCAAGCACCATCCAACCGTCCAATTGGTGGCTCAAAAGAAGCGTTCCCATGCAAATGATAAATCGACGTATGAAAACTTTAACATTCCTATCACTTCTTGTTCATTGTGAGGGTTACCCCATCAAATTCAATGGATAGCCGATGATCTAATTCAATAAACCACGTGGCCCACCTAATAAATCTATTTTTCCATTTTTCTACATGTGATCTTCATGATGTCCCACTTTTTTCACGGCTCAGATGTTCTACCAAATTGTCACATTAGCAGAAAATAAAATCGTTGTATGTTAAATTTTCCATTAGAACATTTAAGCCAGCAAGCCAATGAGACGAGTCGGGTGAGTTGGTCACGAGTCATGGATGACTCAGACGAGTCGGGTGAGTTGGTCATGAGTCATGGATGACTCAGACGAGTCGGGTGAGTTGGTCACGAGTCATGGATGACTCAGACGAGTCGGGTGAGTTGGTCATATTTTCTACTCTGAAAGCGGTGCAAAATCCAATTGGGCTTGGCCGAATCTGAATCTAGTCGGACGAGTGGGGCATTCATATGAAGGCCGGAGCCCAAGAGCTTGGGTTGCATCTCATCAAGGCCCAACAAGTTTGGCCCAGCTAGCTTATTAAACTCCTATCGCGTTGATTGTGGAATAGAAGAGTCCCGAGTAAGAAAATTCAAGTATGTGAAATTAAAATATAAACGAATGGAGAATTTACAGAGATGAAGATGAAAAACTTAAAATTCACATCCCTATGTCAATAAATCAAAGAATTCCCAACAAGCTACTAAAGCAATGTCAATGGGACACAAGCGTCTCGAAGAAGTTCAACCCATCGAACTCCGGCGCAAAACGAACTCGACTCTGCTGCTGCTTCCTAACCTGCGCAGGGGGCGACTTGGACTTGCTCTCTTTCTTCTCCTTCTCCATCATCGTATCCGTTCCCTTTACGTTTATCGCTGTCTTCTTCATTGAAGAAATCAGAGCATCCCGACCCTGCAAAATCCCCAAATCGAAATCAGCTACGGGAATACAGATGAAATTTTCAGAAAAAGATGAATACGTAAAAGCGAAATTCGAAATTCGAATTGAAAACTTACATCGTTTCTGGAGAAATTGGCGGATGTTGAAGGAGCAGTAGAACCAAAAGTCGACATTGCTGGAATAGGAAAGTAATCGATGCTAATAACAACAGTTGAAAGAGGACGATCGAAATTGACAAGAGAATGATGGAAAGGAAAAGGTAATGGGATGCGTTTATATAAGAAAGAGAGAGTATTGGTGAGGTGACGCGGATTCACTGCGAAAACCTTTCGCACGAACTTAGAACCTAGGTGGGGCCCACCGTGATATTTATGAGAAATCCACCCTGTCCATCCGTTTTTCAAGATCATTTTAGGACATTCGCTTAGAAACGATCTGGATCCAAGACTCAAGTAGGCCACACGAGATGAAGCTGTGGGGATTGAGCATCCACCGTTGAAACATTTGTATGGCCACCAATGTTTTGTATCAGGTTAATTTTTTTTTCGTGTTTCCAGTTTATCGTAATGGATGAGGTGGACTTCTCACAAACACCACAGTGGCCCACGGACGTGTGGTGTCCACCTCGATGGATGAAGTGATTACTTAGAACCATTTCGCATCCGGACGCGGATTACGTCCTACCCTAATCCGGGTGGGCAGGGATATGTGGGGCCCACCTCGATGGAAGTGTTTTATCCACGCCGTTCATTTGTTTTCGCAGATCATTTTAAGATATAATTTAACAAATGAAGCGCGTCCACAGCTCCAGTGGACCACACCAAAGGTAGCTGCAGTGATAATGACACCCACCGTTGAAACCTTTCTAACGGCCACCGTGATGTTTTTTTTACCATCCAATCTATTCATAAGGTCATGTAGACGTGGATGAAGTGAAAACACAAATATCGGATTGATCCGAAGCTTCTCCAGCTCCAAGAAGTTTTTAATGGTGTAAGTTCAATCCCTACTTTGTGGTACACTTAAGATCTTTACCTACCTAATTTTTTGACTCATATCTTAAAAGTATCTGACAAAAACGATGAAAGGCGTGGATAAAACACGTACATCACGTTGGGCCCCACAGAGCCCTGCCCGGACGGTTTACTGTCCGGGCGGGGGTAGGACGCAATCCGCGTCCTCCGCATCCCAGCACCGGAAGCGGATTGCTCGGTGTCCTGAAACCACCCTGCTGTTTATCCACACTGTCCGTCCGTTTTCCCAGCTCATTTTAATGGCCCTGAGCCTAAAATTCATGCAGATATATAGTTTAAGTGGACCACACCACAGAAAAAGTGGTGATTGAATGCCCACCATTAAAAACTTCTTGAGGAGTAAATTTTATTTTTTTTGGACCAAGCTGATATTTTCGTTGTTAGTGACCTTACGAACAGGTTGGATGACAAATAAACATAGGCACTAGGCAGGTTTTAATGGTGAATGTCATTATTTCCACTGTTTCATGTGGTGTGGTCCACTTGAGCTTTGGATATACTTCAATTCAAGTCTCATGCCATAAAAGATCAGGATGAAACAGATGGACGGAGTGGATAAGATACATACATCATGTTGGGGCCCACAAAGTTTACTCAGAAGGTAATTCCAGCTATACATACAAAATCGCTTGAGTGGCTATTTGGCCAGGCGGATGGACGACTTCATGTGGCTGCGATCCAGCCTGTCCATCAAGCAATCCCATGTTAGGCATTGATCCTGAACATCACGCTCATCCAAAATTCAGGTGGGCCTTTGATGTAGAGCGGGTCGCGAACAGTTACATGTCTAAGATGGATCAGAAAAGGCCTGGTCGACGACAGAAGTGATCTGGACCATCAGACCTTCAATCAGGCGTATCTCGCAATCCGGGATGAGTTAGCCGACGAAAAATATATGATTTTGGGGTAGAACGAGCTACTTTAGCCCGGAATTACGAAAAACCTCTGGATTGATGATCATTCTCTGTTTTAATTTCAATTTTACTATAAATAGTAAGTTTTAGTTTGATTATAACTCTTCATCCGTTGGGCTTTAGGAGTTGCGCCCAACGTGAAAAGAGCTTAGAATAATTAGGAGAACGGTTTGGTGAAGCCAAATAGGACACTTACTATTTTTGGCCGAAAACCTTGCGCACTAGTAGACATCACGACCGTCTATAAATAGTAAGTTTACTATTTATAGTAAGTCGCGAATTCTAGGAGTTGTAGTTGTAGTTTGATTCTGATTTCTTTCCCATTGCTTGGTACCCCTATTTAAAGGGCTGTAAACTCGTTTTTATGGATTAATTAATCAGTTTCGAATTTATTAGAAATTATTTCTATTTTCTGCTTTCTTTCCTCGTGGATTCGAGAAGTCTCTGTGAGGAGTCCAGAGAAGCTCCGTGGATTCGGAGTATTTATCCTCACCACGTTCATCCCTGCGTCAGCCTTCTCATAGGAAATGGTGTAAATTCTGCCTAAAACTTAAGCCTCTAAATTCACGTCGGTGTTCACCTGAGTTACAAAACAGTTAAGTGGGTACTTTTCGATGAAAAGAGACATGAATGGCTTCGCTTGGGTTAAATGGCATATATAAAACATGGAGGGCATGCAAAGGTGATTGACAGTTTACAATCAATGTGGATAATTCCATTAAAGTTAGACCCATCCTTATATGCCTAGCTGATTGACTGTTTACAATCAATATTTATGAAAAAAAAAAAAGCTAGTCATGAGATTTTATTCATGGGCGATTTAATTTGTGTGAGGATCCTACTCATTCAGAGGGTCAACCAACTAAGAAAGTAAGATGTCCAAAAAATAAGAGTGATCTATCACTTGAGCCATAAATATGAATTTGAAGGTTTTTTAGTGGACATCTATCATTTTTTATAAAGTGGCCCACTTAATGATTTTATAGGTCTGACACTCGGATCCATCAATTATTTCAATAATTTATAGGAAAGGCATGCTTTGCTAAGCAATATGTTGTCTTGGGTCTCCACTCATGAACTGGTGGTAAACTCACAAGAGTTTCAACACTAAGGTTAAGGATTCGAGTACCCAAGTGTCACAGGGGCAGGGAACACCGCACATGGGGTATTTCCTACGTGTCTACATAATCAGATTAACATTCATCCCATAAACAAAAATCAAAACAGCACATCAATACAACGGATATATAGAGATGAGTAAAAATAACTAAACTCTATAATAACAGAGTAAGTATCCAAAAAGTACATGAATCCAAAAGGTGCCCATGGGGACCCCACAAACCATATACAACCCAAATGTACGGGATATACAAAAGTCAAAGGAAAAGGCTAAGAATCTATCGGCTCGAGCTCTTGTAGCTCAATCAAGCTAGCATTGTGCCCTCCGGTCATCTAACTCCCCACCAAGCTCCTATAAGGACATTTCTAGGCTCATCGCTCGACTTATACCTGCATCAATTGTTGTTTTTGAATTTGAATCGTGAGTGACCAACTCAGTGAGAAATATTTCTAAGATTACACAACAACACATTAATCAAGCATATATAGTTTCAGATAGGAAGGAAAGCATACAACATAGTAACAATCATAATGCAAATCTTATTTAAATGCATAAATGTATGAATGCACATCGGCCTAGGCATGCACATTTAACTGGCTTTTGGGGGTACCCACCAGTAAAAATACCTCTACGTATGTGCATCAACAATGACTACCCACTCACAAATAACAGTAGCTAGGAATCAACGAAAGTAAACAGAGTACGAGCTACTACAATATCTAGCCACAAATAATAATGGCTAGCTGCCAACGAAAGTAAACAATGTACGTGTTCACAATGACTAGTACACAAAATGGGTCATTCGAACAATGTATTAGGAACCGACAAAAGTAAATAATGTACGTCCTACCACAATATCTAGACACCTGATAACACCCGTGTGCTATGAATGCATGATTAATCCAACCTTTATGAGTCTGGTTTGTAACCAATCCATTTAAACAAAATTTCTATAACTAGTGGCCAACTTTGATCCCATAAGTAAACCGAACCATTATCCATACGTATATAAAATAAATAAAAAAGGGTTCTTCCCAACAAAGCCAATTAAGCACTAAATCCATTTAAAGATACAACAAAAGGGATTCCACCCAACAAAGCCAACTAGGCACCGAGTCCATTTAAAGACATACCAAAGGGGATTCCATCCAATAAAGCCAATTGGGGCACAATAATTTACATGGATGGTAAGTAACTAATTCTATTTAATTTATTTCACAAGATAACCAATAATTCAAAGTGCAAATTCAATTGTATGTGACAATCACATAAATCATATATGACTTACACCAAGTAGGGGTGTACACGAACCGGGCTAGCCTGGTTAACTCGCTTGACTAGGCCCAACCCTGGAACTGAGTTCGGGTTGGGACGGGCCATTTTCTTCGGCCCGAAACCGAGTTCAGGCCTAGTTCAGATAGGTCCCAGTTCGGCCCGACTCAGCCCGAAACCCGACTCGGCCCGACTCGGCCCAAAACATAAGCAAGACTATTCAACACCACCGACTAGGCTTTTCAACCGTTGCCTTTTGGCCATCCCTGATACTCCAAAGGAGTATAATAGTTCATGCACATGCACTCAGAAACTACACACGTAGTATTCATGTAACTCAAATCAAAGCATCAGTATTGGGAAGAACACACTGTAGATAGACCTCCTAACCTTTGCTTGATGGACGTTTGTTTGTTTCATTCAGGCCATAGGTACGTTGTCAGTTTTAACCATCCATTAGGGGTCCACCAATCGACAAGCCAACACAATATTGGTTAACAATAATAGTCAATTTATGATACACCTAAACTGGGGCCCACTACTTTAACTGTTTGATTTTATTTAAATTTGTGCCCTGATACAGTGATCATGAGGCACAATGGATGAACGACTTGGATTCTACACACACATCACAGGTGGGTCCCACACAACTCAAAAGTATGGTAGTTAGAATGGACGCGGATTCTAAATGTTTTGAAAGAAGAAATAGGATAGGATTCTAAAAGTTAGGCAGATTCAAGACTTATGCGATGAACTTGCTATAAGGTCTGAAATTGGCCCGAACTCGCCCGATTGCTGACCGGGCCGAGTTCGGGCTGGACATGTTGGCCCGATGACCGGGCCGGGCCGGGTTTGGGCTAAGTTTGGCTGGTGACCGGGCTGGGCCGGGTTGAGTCCAGTTTGACTCGGATCGACTCATGTACACCCCTAACACCAAGGCATATTATAATTCATGTTCACGTGAATCTCACGAGGCAATGATTATGTTCAAGTAATTGAGCATTCTAAGGAGTGCACGTGTGTAAACCAACCTATGTAAAATGGCAAAACATATTATGTGTCCTTGTACATATTTTCAAAATTAAGAATTCTCCCAAATAATCCTAATATATATATATATATATATATATATAGCATAGATTACATAAGCTATCGCATGATTCACAGGTTAATTAACATGATTATCAGTTATTGAAACTATTGCTAGACTAAAAATGTCGTACAAAGCTTGAAGAGTATATCTCACTTTAGAATTATAATTCCTTGGTTCCGATGTGGCCTAGGCGTAGAAATTTTGGAGAAAAGTTACAAACCCTAAATTAATGGCGAATCTATCATTAATAACTTCAATTTTATCTTAATTAAAATTTCAGTAAGGATTTAAAGGTTTACCTACTTTGATTTGAATGATCCCTGACTTGCTTCAGCGAACTGGGCCCAAACTCATCGTAAAACTGAAGCTCACATGAAGCCGTACTCAAATATGACTCTTAGATGAGAATAAGCCGCCTCTAATTGCTTGTCAGGACCTTAAAACCTAATATGCACAAACCCTAATATCAAGATTTTTGAGATTCGAATGGACAATGGAGATTTCTTACCCTATTCGCTTCAAGTTGCTAGAAGTTGGGAAAAACAACGCACATGCATGGATAGAGGACCTCCTACCCGTCTAGTCGAAGGTCATCCGGCCTACGATCGAAGGTTTCCTACTGGGGAAGATGCAGAACAGCTTACGCGGTTCGAATTTGGAGAGAAATGTTGCGATGCGGTGATCCACGCAAATGGGCTTTTATAGCCCCAAATAAAAATTGGTGGTTTGCAAGTGTACAAATTTTTGGGTGGATATTGGTCGAACCGACAGGAATCGACATCTCTGTCGGTCGAACCGATAGAGCACAAATTCCGCAGATTTCAGGCTTGCACAGTCAGTCAAACTGATAAGTCTGTAGGCCGAATAAACAAAGCTCAAATTTCTCTTACAAATGGGATTTCTCACTATTCTAAGGTCTTAGGATTCTAACCTATATTCCATTAGTTAATCACTCGAATTGAACACCCAACTTAATACATTTTAGTGTGGATTTCATCTAATTGCACATTAGGGTCTAATGGCTTGGGGATTCGATGACTTGGGTCCCACATGTGTTATACCGTGGTTTGACATGTTAGGGTATGGAGTTTAATTGGGCTATATGTTTCTAGGTTTAAGTTTTAGCTCACGATCCCTAGGTTTTTGAGTTTACATGCATGTAAGCATGTGTGATTGCCTATTTTAATCCAAAATATTTTAGTAACACCCGAGGTCGTCGAACACCAGAGTATGGAAAGCCGAGGCATTACAAGACTTGTCTCTGCAGGCCCACCATCATGTTTGGTTTTATCCACACCATTTGAATGCCATTGAAAGCTTTTTGGAGTCATGCAGGACAATGAGTAGAGTAAAACATCAAAATGGTCCCAAAGATACTTATGACTGGCCTCAAAGGTATTTATGACTAGGGTTGTAAATGGGTCACTGGACCTGATCTATTTGTTATATGGTATGGTTCCGGGTCCAAGAATAGATCCAATTGCTAAACGAGTCTAGATATGGTTTTCTTTCTATTAGGCCCGACTTGACCGGACCCGACCTAAACCATTTAGTAAATGGGAAGGGCTGATCTATATTGCAATGGACCCCTCTAGACCCGGACCAGTTCAAACCCAATTTTAAACCTGGTAAAAATGCTTGCATACCATGACAATTAACATGGGAAAATGAGAAATCCACCCCACGTCCAGTTGAGCATGCAAGGCACAACAAAATCTGAATCGACGCGCTGAAGATGGTAAGATTAGTAAATTGGATTGCCTGTGGAAGGCTTTTGTATAAAGTTCGTGTGAGATGCTAAGTGGGGCCCACTGTGATTTTTGTGAAAAATCCATCCATTTTTCCAACTTGGTTGAAGACATGAAACAACAGCTCAAGTGGGCCATGCAAGAGGAAACAATGGGCATTTTTATTATTAATTAACATTGATTAATTTTGATATAAAATTAAGGTGACCCGGACCCATTAGATCCATTTACAGGTGGGTCTAGTTCAAAGTCTGAATATCCCTTAACTAGACCCATTAGATCCGACCCATTTATAAATGGGTCCGAATGGATCTCCCTCTATCAGACCCAGACCCATTTATAAATGGGTCTAATGGGGTTGACCCAAACTCGATGCAGACTTTTCCATTTAGTAAAAGAGTGCCGGTCTAAAATTCGGAACCAACCCATTTAATAAATGGGTCTAGTTTTGACTAAACCCATCTCAAACCTGCCCATTTACAGCCCTGTTTATAACTCACCCGCTCTGCCTAGGAGTATTTATGATGCAGCCACTGCCCTCCTCAAAGTGGATTGCATACTGAGTATAACTACCATGGGGCCTACTAACGTACGATATGTGTCTTCTTATCCACGCTGCCGCGTGCTCAGTTGAGTTTGGATATACTTCAATATCCTCTTGCCCTGAAAATTAGATGGTAAAACGAACGGAGGCACATACATCCTAGTGGGCCCATAGAGTCTCATAGAGTGTACTGAGTCAATCCCAACTCCTGCCTTCACAGCCAGCGCCATCCAACCGTTCAATTGGTGTCTCAAAAGAAGTGTTCCCATGCAAATGATAAATCTACGTATGAAAAATTTAACATGCCAAGTGAGGGTTGCCCCATCAAATTCAATGGATAGCCGATGGTCTAATTCAATAAACCACGTGGCCCACCTAATAAATCGATTTTTCCATTTTTCTACATGTGATCTTCATGATATGTCCCACTTTTTTCACGGCTCAGATGTTCTACCAAATTGTCACATTAGCAGAAAATAAAATCGTTGTACGTTAAATTTTCCATTAGAACATTTAAGCCAGCAAGCCAATGAGACGAGTCGGGTGAGTTGGTCACGAGTCATGGATGACTCAGACGAGTCGGGTGAGTTGGTCATATTTTCCACTCTGAGAGCCGTGCAAAATCCAATTGGGCTTGGCCGAATCTTAATCCAGTTGGGCGAGTGGGGCATTCATATGAAGGCCGGAGCCCAAGAGCTTGGGTTGCATCTCATCAAGGCCCAACAAGTTTGGCCCAGCTAGCTTATTAACTCCTATCGCGTTGATTGTGGAATAGAAGAGTCCCGAGTAAGAAAATTCTCAAGTATGTGAAATTAAAATATAAACGAATGGAGAATTTACAGAGATGAAGATGAAAAACTTAAAATTCACATCCCTATGTCAATAAATCAAAGAATTCCCAACAAGCTACTAAAGCAATGTCAATGGGACACAAGCGTCTCGAAGAAGTTCAACCCATCGAACTCCGGCGCAAAACGAACTCGACTCTGCTGCTGCTTCCTAACCTGCGCAGGGGGCGACTTGGACTTGCTCTCTTTCTTCTCCTTCTCCATCATCGTATCCGTTCCCTTTACGTTTATCTCTGTCTTCTTCATTGAAGAAATCAGAGCATCCCGACCCTGCAAAATCCCCAAATTGAAATCAGCTACGGGAATACAGACGAAATTTTCTGAAAAAGATCAATACGTAAAAGCGAAATTCGAAATTCGAATTGAAAACTTACATCGTTTCTGGAGAAATTGGCGGATGTTGAAGGAACAGTAGAACCAAAAGTCGACATTGCTGGAATAGGAAAGTAATCGATGCTAAAGAACAACAGTTGAAAGAGGACGATCGAAATTGACAAGAGTATAATGGAAAGGAAAGGGTAATGGGATGTGTTTATATAAGAAAGAGAGAGTATTGGTGAGGTGACGCGGATTTACTGCGAAAGCCTTTCGCGCGAACTTAGAACCTAGGTGGGGCCCACCGTGATATTTATGAGAAATCCACCCTGTCCATCCGTTTTTCAAGATCATTTTAGGACATTCGATTAAAAATGATCTGGATCTAAGACTCAAGTAGAACACACGAGAGGAAACAGTGGGGATTGAGCATCCACCGTTGAAACTTTTGTATGGCCACCAAAGTTTTGTATCAGGTTAATTTTTTTTTTTTTTCCTGTTTCCAGTTTATCCTAGTGGGAATGACCTTATAAACGGTTTGGATGTCATACAAACATCAAAGTGAAGCCCGGGAAGGTTTCAACGGTAAGAATTTATTTCCCCAGTTTTCCCTCTTGTGTGGCCCACTTGATTTTAGATCCAGATCAGTTTTTTTCGAATGTCCTAAAATGATCTCGAAAACAGGATGGATGAGGTGGATTTCCCACAAACACTACAGTGGCCCACGGACGTCCCAGTGCAGTAACTTTGAAAGGCTTTGGTGGAAATCCGTGTCCTTCTCGAGAGGCATAGAAGGTAATAAACGCGCTTTCTAGCAAATTACAATCCACGCCGTGTTTAAAACGAAATCGGATTGCTTACTGAGTTGTTGGGCCCACCGTGAAAGCAGGTGGCTTATCCACGCTGTTCATTCATTTTTACATATTATTTTAGGGGTTGAACCCAAAATCAATGCATATCAAAAGTTCAAGTGGACCATACCACACAGGAAAAAGTCGAAGTATTGATTTCTACCATTGAAAACATTCTAAAGCCTGCCGTGATATTTATTTGTCATCCAACCTGTTCATAAGATCAGGAAGACATAGATGAAGGGAAAACACAAATATCAGCTTGATCTAAAAGTTCTTTGGCTTCAGAGAATTTTTCAATGTTGGATGTTAAATTCAAACTGTTTCCAGTAGTGTGGTCCACTTGAGGATTTTATATACTCCATTTTTGGGATAAGGTTCTAAAATTATCTGGTAAAAGAGATGGCCAGAGTGGATAGAATGAATGAATGTAAGTTGGGCCCACAGAGTTTACTCTGTACGCTATCCGCTTCGGTTTGAAACACGCCCCGGCCACACCGAACACCGTGCGGCCATGACCATGGGACCCATCGTGATGTATTTGCATTATATACACACCGTACATCGTTTTTCGGGATCATTTTAGGGCATGAGACAAATTAAGCAGATACAAATGTCAAGTGGACCACACTACATGAAATAATGGCAATTGAACGCCCACTGTTACACCCAAGATCCATAGCTCAACTGGTAGACTGAGGGAAGGATACCTCGCTTCGACATGAGGTCTTTGGTATCGATTCGATTCCCTAGTTGGGGTGGCCAACGGTGAAGTGTGAACCGACTGTGAGGTGTACTAATAAGCTAAAAATAATAATAGTAAATAAATAAAACACGCCCACTATTAAAAACTTCCCAAGGTGACCTTGATCTTGTGTGGGGGTATGAGTTCACAACCATTTTTTTTAATAGTCAATCACCATTGTTTCTTGTAGTGTAGTCCACCTGAGATTTGGATTTGTTTCATTTTTTGTCTCATGACTTAAAATGATCTGAGAGAGTGGCTGAACAACATAGATATATTACAAATACATCAAGGTGGGCCCCACAGTTGGGTGAGGCTGTCTAATCTGTTCCCATTGCTTGGTGCCCTGGCTGTGGGGTCACCCTAATGAATGTGTTTTATTCACACTGTCCATCCATTTTTCTGGCTCATCTTAAGACATGAGCAGAATCTAAAGCTCAAGTGGACCACAATAATGAAAATAATGATGATTGAATGTCCATTGTTAAAAACTTCTTAAGGTCACAATCAAGCTGAAACATGTGTTTTCGCTTCATCCATGCATATGTGACATTATAAATAGGTTGGATTTCAACATTATTCCTAATGTTTCCTTTGGTGTGGTCCAGACCTATTTCAATTTTGGAAAAGTGCCATAGAATGAGCTAGAAAAATGGATAAGCTGCATGGATATAAAACACATACACCACGGTGGGCACCACAATGCTGGGTCACTAGGAATTCGTTTCCCCAAAGCCTGATGAGAATGATTATCTGGGCAGCTTGTTGCGTCAAGATCCAGATTGTGTCCTGCCCCTGATAGACGGACTTGGTATGGGCACAGGCTGTGGGCCCACCATGATGTATGTGTTCTATCCACATTGTCCATCCATTTTTCCAAAGCATTTTAGGGTATGAGCCCAAAAATGAGGTAGATCCAAGGCTCAAGTGGACCACACCACAGGAAACAATGGTGATAATGACATCTGCTGTTGAAATCATTATAGGGCCTATTAGTAGACACACCACTCAAGGTTGATGAGTTGATCTAAGCATGGTAAGACCATTAAAACGAAGCCAAAACCTAAGCCCAAATTCAAGCCCAGTTCGAGGCTCAAATCAGGCTTAAGGCCATTTAACTTTTAGACTACAATAAAGTATGAAGGAGCAAAGCAGAGGAGAACCAAGACTTGGCCTGAGTCCCGGCCAAAATGGTGACCCATCCACTTGGAATCCGGCTATATTTTATCACGGTTAGGTGAGCCTGCTCGGGGTAAAATAATTCCTCTGCCCCTAGTTTTGCCCAAAATTAGGCCCATTGCTATCTTATTCAATATACCTCTTTTTTTTTCTTTTTTTTTTACACACGCACACACCCCCACACCCACTCACGCCTTAGTAGGGTTTCACCACCTATGGGTACTTGAACCCTTGACCAGGTGTTGAAACTCCTGAGAGTCTACCACTGGAGCAAGAGTAACCGTGTGACACACCCATGCCCTCAGCCGATCACAACCCTTAAAAGCCTTCATTATACCCTAAACTTTTCAAAAACTACAAAATACCATCTAAGACACTTATAAATACTCCTTTCATTTTCATTTTCAAATAATTTCTTATTAAAAATACTTTTACTTAAGAAGAGAAGAAGAGAAGGAGAGTGGGTTTAGCCCGCCCATCCACCAAGGAGAGAAAAAGAGTTCAAAAGATGAAGCATTTTTAGCCCTAGATCAACCTATCAAAGTCCAAATCCTAGTCACTTGAGATGCTGAAAGGCCGATCCAACCCACTCCAATTGATTTTTGTGATAACTCATTCACCCACAGACTCAACTCTAAACAACTTTATTTCATATTTTCATCAACATTGTGCATCATCATCTCTGCTCTCAACCACCTTGCTCGTTTGGTCAATTTGAGTATATGCTTTGCTGCTAGTTGGGATATTAGATCTTACCCATAAAAAACTTGAATCGACTAGATTTTGACCGTTTCTCCAAATAGGTAAGTCCAAGTAGAAAAGTCTTTCTTGGTAAAGTAGGCATTGTATTGCCACACTGCATTCTACACACTACATTTGTATTATTTGCATGCAAGAATTAATTCAATTATTTATATTTCGTTAAGTCTTATAAAGTAGAAACTGTACATTCATACGAGCAGAGAGAGTGCCTAATACCTTTCATCTTTCTCACGGTGGTCCTTTACCAAGAATTTTTTTGTCTCATATCACTTGGATTCTCTAGTTCATAGGTTCTACAAGGTTTAGCCGACCATGAAAATCTAATTAACTGGCTAATGACGACTTCAAGTCAAATATACACTCGTCAAGTCACAACTATATGAGAAAACCTAAAAAAGGCCTCGTGAGTGCAATCCACCCGCAATTCAACGTCCACACTACCTTGATGTTTATTTGTCATCTAACCTGTTCGTAAGGTCACATAAATGTGGATGAAGGGAAAACACAAATATCAACTTGATTAAAACTTATGTGGCTCCTAAGAAGTTATTAATGATGGGCATTCAACCCCATTATGTGGTCCACTTGATTTTTGGATTTGCTTCATTTTTTAGCTCATATCTTAAAATGATATAAAAAAAAATGGGTGGACGGTATAGATAAAAAGCATACATCACTTATAGATCAAAGTGATTTATATTTAATTGGAAAGTTAATTGAATTACCTTTCCAACAGGCCCATATCACTCAAATTAGAGGTGTAATGAGAGAGATCTTGTCCATTTACCAAAGTTATTGATTGTGCAAGTAATGTGAGTTATGTCATCATAGACTTTGGGCCCACTTTTGAAAGGTCAAATGATTTTCAAATGAGATGATTCTAATCCCATTTGAAAGTTCATCACATTATTTTTCCGAAGAGCCTAAGATCGACCCGATCCGATCTGTGAGAAGGGAGTAATGACTATCTTAGTGGGATCATGTAATGTTGGAAAAGAAGCAAAAGCAAGCAGTTTGTAAACTCCAATATGAACTTTAGGCCCACATTTAAAAGCTCAAACAATATCCAAATGAGGTGAAAATAACAATCATTATTTAAAAGCTCATCAAATTATCTTCCCAACGAGCCTAAGATTGTCTAATACAACCTATAACGAGAGAGTTATAATTATTTTTCATGGGATTGCGCAATGCTGAAAACATGAGCGAACACAACAATATATCAAAAGAGAATGAGACAATGTATCAAAAGCAAATGTGATAGTATAACGAAAGTGAATGCAATAGTGTACCAAAAGCAAATGTGGTAGTGTACTGAAAGTGACTGTTAGCGTTCATGTTTCTAGAATTGTGCGATCTCATAAAACTAGTCACAACTCTCTTATTATAGGTTGAATTGAGATGATTTGGGCTCGTTGGAAAGGTTATTCGACGAGCTTTTAAATATGTCTAAATCATTTCATTTGGACACTGTTTGACTTTTCAAAAGTGGGCCTAAAATTCATAACAGTGTTCGCGAATTGTTCGCATTCGTGTTCACATTTCTAACATCAGCCAATCTCATCAAAGTAATCATAAATCCCTTGTCATAGGTTGGATTAGGGATATTTCAAAAGTGGGTTGCCCACCCTTGATTTTTACAGGGCCCACCATGATGATTGCATGAAATTCACTCCAATCATTTGATGACAAACTAAAATTAAACCTGGGGTCAAAAAATCAGACCATACATGATTTAGGTAGTGAACCCTTGATTTTTATAGGGCCAGCCATGATGATCGCATGAAATCTACTCCAACCATTACATGACAAATTAAAGTTTGGACATGGAGTCCAAAAATGAGACCATACATGATTTAGATAGTCCACACAGAGCAACAGTTTAAAGGGTGAGCATTGTGTTGAGAAAAGTCTTAAATCTAAAAGGTTTTGAGGTCGTTCGACTGGTCGTGGGAAGCTTCGACTGGTCGTGGGAGACGCTCGACCGGTCGTAGGTTCGAGCCCTGGCACGACTCAAAGTCCAACGAGTTTTTGCTATTTTTTACTGTAGCTAGGACTGGTCGAGGGTCAGCTACGACTGGTCGAAGGTGGGCTACGACCAGTTGAAGACTCGCTACGGCTAGTCGTAGGTTACGCAGTTTGTTCCGTGATTTTACGCGAAACTGCGGATTTGAGTCCTTTCGCAATTGGGATGCGGAAGGGAAGTTGCCTAAACTATAAATATGTGTTCCTAGGGTTTTCCTAGGGTATGGTAATGTATGCTAAGGCTTCCTGAAAGGGTTTAGGGTTATCAAAGGGTGTAGCAAGGGTGAGATTCGAGGTTGTTCAAATCGGGTAAGTCCTTTCTCTTTGTAATTGATGTTTTCATAGTGGAGATCTGTCGCTTTATGCTGTGGTTTTTTTCCGCAAGAGTTTTCCATGTTAAATCTGTGTGTTCTCTTGTGTGCTTGGCGCCATTGGATTGCTATCCTAGATCTAGATCTGTGTGATTCCGCAGGCCAAAAATTCTAACAAGTGGTATCAGAGCAATCGGTTGGGACACAGATCTAAATCTGAGGGATTAGTAATAATAGCGAGCGCTAGGTATGAGATTGAGAAGTACTCAGGGAAAAATAATTTTGAGTTATGGAAGATCAAGGTGATGAGCTCCTTAATCAAGCAAGGCGAAGATGGTGCTCTTGAGGAGCGGAAGTCCACTATAACTGATGGTGATTGGAATACTCTTGATAAGAAGGCCTTATCATTTATCCCTTTATGTCTCACGGATGAGGTTCTCTACAATGTCATGAGGGAGAAAACTGCGGCTAAGTTATAGGCGAAGTTAGAGGATGTCTATGCGAAGAAATCCTCTAAAAATCGCCTGCACTTGAAGCGGCAGTGGTATAACTTCAAGATGGCAGAGGGTGGAGATCTGGAGGCTCACATCAGCAACTTTAATAAATTGGTTTGCAAATTGCTGGATATGGAGGAAGTGATGAAAGATGAAGAACAGACATATATGTTGCTGAATTCTCTCCCGGCGTCGTATGAGTCATTTAAGGACACTATGTGCAACATGAATAAAACCCTGAGTGTCGACACTGTTATCTCAGCCCTTCAAAGGAAGGCTATGAGACAGTTAGATAGCAACATGGGGACATCTTCTGATGCACTGTTTACAGTGGGTAAGAATTCTGAACAAGGTACAGGTTCTTCGGGTTCCAGATCCAAATTTAAGGGCAAGGGTAAAGGAAAGGTAAAGTGCTGGAATTGTGGGAAGGAAGGACATGTGAAAAGGGATTGTGAAAATCCTAAATCTAAGAGGGAAGATTCTGAGGCTTCATGCAGGGAGGCTAACACTGCCACGTCAGATGAATCGAGTGGATGTGATGGTGATGTTTTGTCTGTGTCTTCGCTCAGACGGTTACGATGATCGTAAGGACGAGTGGATGCTAGACACAGGGGCATCTTTTTACACGACTCCTCATCGGAGTTAGTTCACCAGCTACAGGGAGTGCGATGGTGGACAGGTGTTTATGGGCAATGGTTTTGCCTATAATGTTGTGGCTGTTGGTACGGTGCGCATCAGGATGTTTGATGGAGTGGAGCGTACCTTGACAGATGTGAGGCACGTTCCTGATTTGAAGCAGAATCTGATTCTCTTGGTGTACTTGAGGCAAAAGGATGTAAGTACACTTGTATTGATGGTGCTCTTAAAGTATCTAAGGGAGCACGGGTAATCATGAAAGCGCAATGACTCGATTATGTTTACACGTTGATCGGGAGCACTTCAAAAGGTGGAGCTACAGTGGATGTAGCGGATTTCACATCTGGATGTGTGTGGCATGTTGGACATGGCCACATGAGCGGGCAGGGCAGGAAGGTTGAGATGTGCGGACAGAGATACAGAGCAGGTGGAGCAGCCACCTGTGAGAAGAATCACACGGCATGATCGCAGGATATCGGCGAGATACACGGACGACTCCAATATCGTAAGGGATTCATCTTCTATTCAGATGGCTTTAGGTGAGCCTGGTGCTGAGAAGTGAAAGGTAACTATGGACGATGTGATGAATTCGTTGTACCAGACCGATATATGGGAGCGGGTGGAGCTTCCAGTGGGCCGGTGAGCGGTTGGATGCAGGTGGATTTTCAGGAGGATACAACATAGATACAGGGCGAGGTTGGTAGTGAATGGTTATACTCAGAGAGAAGGGATCAGCTTCTCAGAGATATTCGCGCCGACGGTATAACAGGTGTCTATTAGATCCGTGTTTAGCGCTGGTTGGCCAACGTGATCTTGAGCTGGAAGGATGGATGTGGAGTCTGCACTTCTGTAAGGGAAAGTGAAGAGCAGATCTACATGAAGCAACCAGAGCAGTTCGAAGTTAAAGGGGCTGAGAAAAGACTTTGCAGGAGGTCGTGGTTCTACCTGTCGCCTAGGTAGTGGTTTGATTCCTTCATGGTGGGACATTCAGGATGAAGGATCGGGGGGCTGCAAAGATGGTTCTCGGCATTGAGACTGAAGGAGGAGTAGACTTTAGTAATCATAGGAGAAATACCTTGTGTGTAGGTATTGATCAAGTATGTGATGGCCCAAGTAAAGCTGGAGAGCATTCCCTACGCGTCTCTCCTCAAGTTTTCCTCAGGACATGTCCCAAAACAGATGAAGAAAAGCAGGATATCTCATGAGCCTTATTCGAATGCGGTGGACAGTGTATGCCATGGTCGGGTTTAGACCGGTTATTTCACAGGCTATCAGTGTTGTGAGCAAGTACCCCGGCAAGCAATATTGGGTAGCGGTGAGATGGTAAGAAGACTACATTATTCTTTTGTGAAGACAGGAGCAAAGGTGGTTAGGCATATGGATTTAGATCCGGCAGACATGATCAACAAGAAATTCCTGTAGAGAAGTTCAAGTTCTGTGAAACTTCTCTAGGCTTGGCGATGGAGGAAAAGAAGGACGGAGTGTGATCTTGAGTTATTATGTGAAGCAGAGATAAGAGAAGAGGTCAAGGAGCTACATGGTTGAAGATTGAAGACTTGGTGGAGATTATTGAGAAAAGTCTTAAATCTAAAAGGTTTTGAGGTCGTTCGACCGGTCGTGGGAAGCTTCGACTGGTCGTGGGAGACGCTCGACCGGTCGTAGGTTCGAGCCCTGGCACGACTCAAAGTCTAACGAGTTTTTGCTGTTTTTTACTGTAGCTAGGACTGGTCTAGGGTCAGCTACGACTAATAGAAGGTGGGCTACGACCAGTCGAAGACTCGCTACGACTAGTCGTAGGTTACGCAGTTTGTTCCGCGATTTTACGCGAAACTGCAGATTTGAGTCCTTTTGTAATTGGGATGCGGAAGGGAAGTTGCCTAAACTATAAATATGTGTTCCTAGGGTTTTCCTAGGGTATGGTAATGTATGTTAAGGCTTCCTAAAAGGGTTTAGGGTTATCAAAGGGTGTAGCAAGGGTGAGATTCGAGGTTGTTCGAATCGAGTAAGTCTTTTCTCTTTGTAATTGATGCTTTCATAGTGGAGATCCGTCACTTTGTGCCGTGGTTTTTTCCCGCAAGGGTTTTCCACGTTAAATCTGTGTGTTCTCTTGTATGCTTGGTGTCATTAGATTGTTATCATAGATCTAGATCTGTGTGATTTCGCAGGCCAAAAATCCCAACACATTGCACTGTGCACTATTTCTAATCTTGTGGTCCACTTGAATCATAGAGCTGATTTTAGGCCCTGAATTTTTACAAGGGGTGAATCACCTGATAGGCAGGGGTGAAGCTACCGTAAATCCCTACAGGGTTGACTGATGTGTGGCATACTCCGTTGATCAGCTTATTAGAGTAGGCTGGCCGACTATGATGTATGTTGGTGCAAAAATCTGGTTCTCCCTGCTTAGACCTCCGAGTACCTGCACAGAAAACAGACAAAGGAGACCCTGGCTAGAGCAGGGGACCCTCCGATGCCAAAGTCAGGCTAGGAATCTGGGTCTAATTGTATTGAGGGGTTCTAGAGAGAGTTTTTTGCATACCTTTCAAGGTGAATGGACCACTCCATTTATAGATGTGAAAATACCCTTTATCGTACGAAGATTCTCCTCTTGATGACGAATACGAGATCTTCTCCCAGTATCACAGAGATTAGATTTCGTTCTGCTTACGCGATCTCGTGATCTTCGTGACAGAAGATCTTATCCCGAGATATTCGGGATGACGTCCCGTTTTTGCGTCGTCCTTTCTTCCTTCGGATAATCTGAAGTGGATCGGCCGAGGTATTTCTTAGCCGCTGATAAACCATACGAACCGACTCAACCGTTTTCTCAGTTTTGTCTTCCAAACCGACTCGGATGTTTCCTCGGTTTCGTCGGTCATAATCTCCCCTCGGATCAATGTATCTCTCGGTGATCCGAGGAATTAAATCCGAGTCTCTGAACTTAGCACATTTTGTCTAGCACATTTTGTCCCCAACAGTAAGCCCCCCTACTCCGTGTGTTTCATATAATGCTAAGGAGTAGCAAGCATTCGAGTCAGTTCATAGCTCAGGCCGAGACAATAAATAAGCATTTAATGCGTTCCGTGTCGCTTTTGATGGAGACGGTTCATTTCCTGACGTCGCGTGCGCTGACAGCCGCCGAACTGTCCAGTCAACCAATGAGGATAGGACACGTAGCAAGGTCATTAACGTCGTCGGTCAGCGCGCGCCACGTGTCGAACGGGGGAGTCGAGACAGAAGTCGAATCATTTCCTCATTAATAGCATCTGCTATCTGGCGACCTTATAAAAAAGGGGGAGGCCCCGCATTTCAAACTTCTACTGCCATTCCCGCTCTAACTTTCCTTTGAAGCTCTTCAGTTCTTCCTCTTTCTCCTTCCTTCTTAACTGTCAGCGACGCCATTTCCGCTTTCCTCTCTGGTGAGTCCTCCCTTCTTCTTTAATTATCGATAATGGCGGCGAGAGGTTCTCAAAGTCCTCAGGAGGGAATTTCTGGAGATGAAGGCGAAGCGCAACGTTTTTGGAACGTTGCGGAATCGCCTTCTTTACTGACAGAGATAGCAGTTGACGCAAATGCTGCTTTTCTCTCCGAGAGGGTTACTGAAGCTCCGGCGGAACGCCCTGCTTCTACTGGTCCCTCTCGTGGTGGGTCGTCTCTGATAACTCGCCCGGGAAGGCCTAACCTTCCAATGGATTTGGAAGAAGAGGAGGAAGAGGAGGAAGAAGAAACGCTAATTATCGGGAGAACGTTTGGGTCAGTTCCTGCTGATAAGCCGACTCAAGGGGCCAATGGATCGGTACCTGTCACATGCTCGACACAGGCTGAGTCCGAAGGAGACGGATCGGGAGACGATCTAAGTGGTCCAGTTCCCTCGGTTCTGACCGAAGCGGATCTGGACCGAATCCGAATCGGGTATCATGTCCCCGAATCGGTCATTACTTATCTCCCTCGCCCGAATGATTTGCCAGACCACCCCCCCGCTGGGGTGGTCGCAATTTACCAAGTCGCGATGCAATACGGCTTGCGTCTACCCCTCCAGCCCATCGTCCGAGGCGTTTTGTCTCGGATTCGGATAGCCCCAGGACAGATAGTTCCGAACGGGTGGAGGAACTTATTTGGATGTGCAGTGCTGTGGGCCGAATTGGAGCAGCCGCCTCTATCTGTCGACGAATTCCTCCACTTATATCAAGTTCGCGTAAATCCGAACTATCCCGGCTTTTATGTCTTTGCTGCCTGGCGGGGCGGAGGCGGATCCTTAATAACCGACCCACCCACTTCCAACAAACATTGGAGAGAACGTTGGTTTTGGGCTTGTGGCCGATGGGAGACGGTTGAGTCCGGGCCGTATGAGGCTCGTATCCCTCGGGCGTTTCAAAAAGCAGGTGATTCGGCGTATCTTTTGACTCGGCCTCTCTCATCTTCATTTCTATACTGTCTTGACTCTGATGAACTTGTGTCTGACAGATATCCCGAAGAAACGACAAAAGCTCGGATCCAGTGCCTTAGCTCGGATCGAGGAGTTGAAGGCTTTAAACCCTGCGGATAGGTCTTGGAAGGTGCTTTTACAACCCGAGCGCCTCCATCTCGCAGGTTTAGACTCGGCCGTCACAGGTAATTGAAGATGTATCTTTATGTGTCTTTTGAATATTTTCTGACTATCTCCATCTTTCTTTTTAGATTTGCCTGAAGCTCGGCCCCATATTAGGGTTGTTCCTGACCCAGCCCCCACAGAGATGACTGGAGCTCGGCCTCCGCTTAGGGCGGTCTCGAAGATTAAAGCTCCCCCCCGCTCGGTTCTTCTGTCGGAACCGCGACCGCAGAAGAGGCCAAAAGTAGTGCGGAAGGAGAAGGAACCGGTCAGTTCTTCGACTCCTCCTGTCGTCGTGATTTCTGATCCGGAAGAGAGACCGGAGGCTGCGGAGGTCACGGCTGCGGAGGCTCATGCCGCGCACCCGACTCGGGACATGTTGCAGCAGATGTCTCGAGAGAGGAGGTGAGGACTACATCCTCCAGAGGGGAGGAGACGAGAGAGACATCCTCCAGAAGGGAGGAGCCGAGTCAAGAAGAGTCGTCCGTCTTGCGGACGGTGGTGTCGGGGATGGTTCCTTGGGCCTTAGCCCATGGGAGTGAAAAAGAGTTCATCAGCCTCTACAATGCTCCTACGACACAAACCGTCGGTCATGCGGCGAGGGTGCTTTTTGAACTTGCTCCCTGCTTGGTTAAGGCCAGCAAGGAACTGTCTTTAGCCCACCGGCTATAAACCCTCTTGTCGGAGGCCGAGGGGAGACGCGAGAACGCCGAAATACAAGTCGGTGTCCTAATGGGCGAAGCGGCCTTGGCTCGGAAAGCTGCCGAAGATGCAAAAGCAGAGGCGGTTTTTTTCAGGAGAGCTCTCGATGAGGAGCAAGCCGAGACAGCTCGGGTGTTGGCTCTTCTCTCCCAGGCTGAAGAGGAAAACCGACGAATTCTTGCAGTTCACGCTTCCTGTGCGGACGATTTGGCTCGGGCCAAACTTGAGGCAGCGGGACTCATCCAGCAAGCCAACGAGAAGACTCAGGAGGCCGAAAAGGCCAGGGATCAGGCCGTCAAAACTTTCCTTGAGTCCACGGAGTTTGAAGACGAGAGGGACCGCCTATTCCAAGGCGGGTATCTAGAATGCGTCAAGGACATGAAAAAGGCTTTTCCCGACCTCGACCTGTCCGAACTCGAGGGGACAGGAGCCTCAGAGTCCGAGAATCCGAAAATCGCCGATGTCACGAATGGGGGCGATGCCGGTCCATCTGGGGACGCCTCAGGGCAATAATCAGGCCCAGTTTTGTGTTTTTCTCTTTTGTTTTTTTTTTTTTTGTAAAACCCATATAGAATGAAAGAACACACATGGTTTATGAATGGAAACGCTTGGTTTTATTCGTCTGACTTGGTTCCAACCTTTCTTGACAAGCTTCGAGTGCCGAGTCATGGATAATAAATCCTAAGATGCTCAGCGTTCCAAGGATGAGGCAATGACTGCCCATTTAGATCTTTTAACCGATATGTTCCTGGTCGGACGGTTTCCGAGACGATATAAGGTCCTTCCCAATTGGGACCCAGTGTGCCCGATCCAAGTTCCCTTGTGTTGGCAAACACTTTTCGGAGAACCATATCTCCCATTCGGAACGTCCTGATTTTGACTCGGGCATTGAAAAATCGGGCCACTTGTCGTTGCCGGGCTTCTGTACGCAATCGTGCCATTTCCCTTTGCTCCTCCAGGAGGTCGAGCCCGAGTGCTAACAGTTCTTCATTTTCTTCCGCGTTGAACGAAATGACTCGGGCCGATGGTAATCCGATTTCAACGGGTGTGACGGCTTCCGAGCCGTAGGCGAGTGAGAAAGGAGTTTCTCCTGTCGCGGTACGAGCCGTAGTCCGATAGGCCCAAAGAATTTTTGGGAGTTCTTCGGCCCACGTTCCTTTGGCTCGGTCAAGCTTGGTCCGGAGATGCTGCTTGATGATTTTGTTGACTGCCTCAACCTGCCCATTAGTCTGAGGATGATGAGGGGTGGAATATATGTTTCTGATTCCGAGGTTATCGCACATTTCACGAAAACTTCTATTATCAAACTGCCTTCCATTATCGGTAATGATGGTGCGGGGTACTCCGAACCGACAGATTATATTCTTCCATACAAAATCTATGATCTTCTGTTCGGTTATTTTTGCCAATGGCTCTACCTCGGCCCACTTTGTGAAATAGTCCACTGCCACCACGGCAAACTTGGTCTGACCTTTTTCCATTGGTAGTGGGCCTATAATGTCGATCCCCCACTGTGCAAAGGGCCAAGGTCCAGTCATTGGCGTTAGTGTCTCGGGAGCTTGCCTCGGAATAACCGCGAACCTCTGACATTTGTCGCATCTTTGGACAAACTTACGAGCGTCATGTTGGATTGTAGGCCAATAATACCCCTGTCGCAAAACCTTATGGGCGAGAGATCGCCCTCCAGAGTGATTTCCGCAGATTCCCTCATGGATTTCGCCTAACACATAGTTTGCTTCGCTGGGTTTGAGACATCACAACAATGGGGCGTAGAATCCTTTTTTGTACAGGGTTCCGTTAAGCATGGTATAACGGGAGGCTCGGATTTTAATTCGTCGAGCCTCAGTGCGATCTTCAGGCAGCTTACCCTTATCGAGATATTGAATGATTGGATCGGCCCAGGAAGGCTCTGAATCGATTGTGTTGACGACCGAGCTAAATGGTTCGTTTATACTCGGTTTAGCAACGTATTCGATTGGAACAGACCGGGGTATATCATCTTCATCGGCGGAGGCGAGTTTTGCTAATAAATCGGCTTTACTGTTTTCTGTACGAGGGATCCGAGTAACAAGGCAGAATTGAAACCCGCTGATCATTTCTTTCGCTTTTTCCATATACGCCTTTAATTGATCTTTCCGTGTCTGATATACACCGGTAACTTGATTAACGACCAACTGAGAATCACTGAACACGTTTAGGTGCGTAACTCCCATGCTAGTCGCGAGTCGGAGGCCGAGCAACAATGCTTCATATTCCGCTGTATTGTTTGTCGCCTGGAATCCCAGTCGTAAGGCATACTGCATATATGTATGATCGGGGGTTTCTAGTACTATTCTGGCCCCACTTGCCTTAGAGTTGGAAGATCCGTCGACAAAAAATTTCCATGTAACAGGGCATATCGGGACTGCAGTATTCTCGGGCCTAGTGTTGACTGAGAGGTCGTTTGACGGCGTTACTTCTGCAATGAAATCTGCTACGGCTTGTCCTTTGACTGCCGCTTTCGGTCTGTATTGAATGTCAAATTCACTCAGTTCGATCGCCCATTTCGTGAGTCGGCCAGATGCCTCTGGTTTTTGTAGAACATGGCGGAGTGGAAGATCGGTTATCACGATGATGGTGTGGGCATGGAAATACGGTCGAAGTCGGCGGGAAGAAGTTATTAGAGCCAATGCTACTTTTTCCAAATGTGGGTATCTTGTTTCTGCAGGCAATAATGCTTTGCTAACATAATAAACCGGCAGCTGCTTTCCTTCGGATTCTCGAATAAGGGCCGAACTAACTGCCGCCTCGGATACCGCTAAGTAGAGGAGCAGAGACTCCCCTGATTCGGGTTTTGATAGGAGAGGTGGGGATCTGAGGCATGATTTCAATTGCTGAAACGCCGCTTCGCATTCTTCTGTCCAGTCCATGGTCTGTCGACCCTTCAACTGTTTGAAGAAGGGAAGACATTTATCCGTGGCTTTGGATAAGAACTGATTTAGTGCTGCAACTCGTCCGATTAATCTTTGGACATCTTTGATGGTTTTAGGAGATTCCATATCGAGCAAAGCTTTTATTTTTTCTGGGTTTGCCTCTATCCCTCGCTGACTAACCAGGAATCCAAGGAACTTTCCAGAACTCACCCCAAAGGCACATTTATTCGGATTTAACTTCATCCGGAATTCCCGTAAGATGAGAAACATTTCCTCCAAATCGTCTACATGGTCTTCCGCGTGTACACTTTTGACGAGCATGTCGTCGATGTATACTTCCATGGTGCGACCTATTAGCCGAGCAAAGATTTTGTTAACTAATCTTTGGTAAGTTGCGCCGGCATTCTTCAAACCAAATGGCATCACTCGGTAGCAATAAAGACCTTTGTCAGTGACAAAGGTCGTCTTTGATTTATCTGTTTCATGCATTACAATTTGATTATATCCTGAGTACGCGTCCATGAAACTGAGAAGCTCATGTCCAGCGGTACTATCTACTAACTGATCTATCCTTGGGAGCAGAAAGCTATCCTTCGGGCAGGCTTTATTTACGTCAGTATAATCAATACAGACTCGCCACTTCCCGTTGGGTTTCTTTACGAGCACAACATTCGCGACCCATTCCGGATATTGTATCTCTTCGACAAAGCTAGCCTGGAGGAGCTTGCTGACTTCTTCAATGACGGCATATCGTTCGGGTCCGAGCGGTCGTCGCTTCTGCCGGATCGGTCGATAAGTCGGTTCGATGTTAAGTCGGTGAGTGATTATAGACGGATCAATTCCGGGCATATCCGCATGACTCCAGGCAAATACGTCGGCATACCTACGCAGCAGGGCTATCAACTTTTCTTTCAAAGGGGATCGTAAGGATGAGCCAATTTGTACTGTCTTGGATTCATCTGTTTCGAGCAAGGGAATTGAGATAAGATCTTCAATCGGCCGCCCTCGTTCATGTCCTTCAGCCCGTGGGTCTAGCGATTCAATCGTTGAAACGTTGACCGGCTTTCCGTCGGCAGACCCTTTTACAGCTACCATGTAACATCGCCTCGCATCTTGCTGGTCCCCTTTCACAACTCCTACTCCCAAGTCAGTCGGGAATTTCAGTGAAAGATGGTATGTGGATATCACGGTCTACAGAAGACTTAAAGAAGGTTGGCCAAGTATGACGTTGTATGCCGAAGGCTGATCGACGACCAAAAAATCGATCATCATCGTCTTCTGATACGGGGCACTGCCAGCGGTGAGCGGCAACGAGACAATCCCTTCGGGCAGTACTTGTCCCCCGGAAAAACCGATTAATGGGGTCCGAACGGGACGTAGCGTGGATCGTTCCACTCCCATCTTATCGAACGCCTGAGTGAATAGCATATCTGCAGATGACCCCGTATCAACGAGTATTCGGAATACTCTCCTGTTGGCGATAGTCAAGGTGACAATTAACGCGTCGTCGTGAGGGTGATGGATCCCTCGGGCATCTTCCTCTGTGAATGTAACGCAATATTTCGCCCTTCTCTTTTCTTTCGCAGGTCGGTCTATAATCAAGAGCTCGGACTCGGGCTGATTAAGTTTCCTCGCATGATTCCTCCGAGCGTTGTTTGAATCACTCCCGCCTTGCGGTCCGCCGATAATCGTCCAAATTTCTTCCATGGGTTGTCTTTCGATCTGTCGTCCCTCGGCTATGCCGGCGTTGACCACATGTTCTTTGAGTCGGCCTTCTTTTATGAGTCGCTCGATTTCTTCCTTTAAATGACGGCAGTCACTAGTGTTATGCCCGTGATCACGGTGATAATGGCAGTATTTGTCCTTGTCCCGCCGATTAGGATTACTTCTGAGCTTATTGGGCCAGTTGACGAAATCTTCTCTTTTGATTTCCATCAATACCTGCTCCTGAGTTTTGTTCAGGGGGGTATATGTGGAAAATCTTCGATCTGGTCGTTTGCTCAATCGTCGCTCGTCACGCATTTGGTCATCTTTGCGTTTCTTCCCTTCAGTCGAGTCGGCCTTTTTGGCCGGCTCTTTGACCAGAGATTTGGTTTCACGCATGATCCGCGCTTCCTCGGCGTTTGCATACTTATCTGACCGTGTCATAAATTCTGCCAATGTGTCGGGCGGGTTTTTGTCTAGAGACGCCAGAAACGGCTTGTCTCTAACTCCTTGCATGAGGGCGTTGAGCGCTACTTCTTCTGAGTGTTTTCGAACCTGAAGAGATTCGAAATTGAAACGTTTGATGTAATCTTTCAATAGCTCTCCCTGCCTCTGGACTATATTATTTAAATGAGCAGGGGGTTTTAATTTCTTTTTTCCGCCGATGAAGTTGGTGAGAAAGGCATCACTCAGTTCGGTGAACGAGCTGATGGACCTCTGTTTCAGCTGTTTAAACCACAGCCGGGCTACGTCGGTCTGCGTAAGGGAAAAGGCTCGACACATCACCGCGTCCGAGGCATCGTGGAGCTCCATATAGGTTTTGAAGCATTCGATATGCTCTGTCGGGTCAGTTTTGCCTGCGAAAGGAGTGATTTGAGGTAACCGAAACCTTTCAGGCAACCGAGCTTGCATAATCTCGTCAACGAAAGGGGACGCTCTTGCCTCGGACCTGGCCGGGTATGTGCTTCGTCCTTGCCTCATATCTGCCATTTCTTTCGCCATTTCTTCTCGCACTTCTCTTTTAAAGTCTTGGATATCGGCTTTCCAAGGTTCGCCGCTTTCCGCCGTACCCTCTATCAGAGGTCGATTACGTCTTCTCCTATCTATCTCATGCCGAAGATCAGTCGGGGGCAATGCGGCGTTATCTGACTGGGCTGGAGGCGGCTCGGGAACACCTCGGGGTTGACTCGGGCGGATCGACTGCGGTGCGGACGGCTGAGGGTCTACCGCAGTCGGGATGTGCGTTGTTTTCCCTTGGGGAGGCAAAGGTGGCTGCATTTGCTGATACATCCGTTCCAACATTTGCTTCATCATGTTTACATCGGACCGGATTTCTTGAACCTCCTGGTCCAAGCCTTCGTTATTACGACCCTCTTGGTTATTAGTTGTTCCGGCCGCGGCTCGCTGGCGATTGTTAGGTAGGTTCCGAGCCGCCGGATTTGCTATTGGACCCGATGGTCCTGTAATCGCGACCTCATTCAGATCTTCTTCTGGGACCGTCCTACGAGTCGTCACCATGGGGAGAGCGTAAGATGACTTTTCGTAAACTAGCTTCCCTCAGACGGCGCCAAACTGTTGGTGCAAAAATCTGGTTCTCCCTGCTTAGACCTCCGAGTACCTGCACAGAAAACAGACAAAGGAGACCCTGGCTAGAGCAGGGGACCCTCCGATGCCAAAGTCAGGCTAGGAATCTGGGTCTAATTGTATTGAGGGGTTCTAGAGAAAGTTTTTTGCATACCTTTCAAGGTGAATGGACCACTCCATTTATAGATGTGAAAATACCCTTTATCGTACGAAGATTCTCCTCTTGATGATGAATACGAGATCTTCTCCCAGTATCACGGAGATTGGATTTCGTTCTGCTTACGCGATCTCGTGATCTCCGTGACAGAAGATCTTATCCTGAGATATTCGGGATGACGTCCCGTTTTTGCGTCGTCCTTTCTTCCTTCGGATAATCTGAAGTGGATCGGCCGAGGTATTTCTTAGCCGCTGATAAACCATACGAACCGACTCAACCGTTTTCCCAGTTTTGTCTTCCAAACCGACTCGGATGTTTCCTCGGTTTCGTCGGTCATAATCTCCCCTCGGATCAATGTATCTCTCGGTGATCCGAGGAATTAAATCCGAGTCTCTGAACTTAGCACATTTTGTCTAGCACATTTTGTCCCCAACAATGTATATGTGGCATCCTCGTCCATCAACTCATTCAAGTAATCCGCACCATGGCAAACGTAGGAATAAACCACTTGACGGTTGAAATCTTCAAAAGGGCCCACGGTGATGCTATATGACATCCAACGCCTTTATAAGTTGAGTACACTTACAAAAAAACCAAATATCTAATTTATCCAAAACTTAAATGTCTGCCTTAAGTTTTACCCACTTGAATTTTAAATAGGCTTGATTTATAGAATTGATGGCGGGCCGCCAATCTATTCATGACATAGATGGACTGAAAGAAGTTCGAACGGAGTCCACTTCAGATTTAGGCCCAGTCCCATGGGGGCACAGTATAATTGACCCTGGGCATGTCCGGATCGAAGAAATTCATTTCGGATTGAAAAAAAAAAAAAAAATGCGCTCAAAATGCGAAACATAAATCAATCAAGAAACATAAATCAATCATAACTTTTGATATGGGATGAGTATAAGATCACGGCCTATGAATTTTGACTAGAACAGGCTGTCGAGGGCCAACCAACCCATGCAAGTGGATCACATCGCTCCATTTCGCAAGAAAATGACTAATTCTTATTCAAAGTTTCAATTTTTTGACAAATTTATTATTTTTAATAAAATTTAAATTAGACGTATCTTTTTCATTTGCTTCTTATCATGTCAAAAATTGTAATGCATTATTAAATTAGAATTATCTAATAGATATTCCTTGAATCCATAAGGAAAATTAGAAAATAGAAATAAATTCTAATAAATTTGAAAATATATTGATTGATGATAAAAACGAATTTACAATCCTTTAAATAGTGATATCAAACCTAGGTTTCATAATCAAACTCTCTAAAAACGTAACTTACTATAAATAGTAAACTTACTACTCATATTCTACTAGACGTCATAGTTTTTGGCCAAAAATAGTAAGTGCCCAATTTGGACTAACCATATTATTTTGGACTAACCATATTATTTTCCTAATTTTTCTAAGCCCTTTTCATGTTGGGCACGACTCCTAAAGACTCCTAAAGCTTTAATAATCAAGAGTCATGATCGAACTAAAACTTGGTATAAATAGTAAAAACGGATTTTCGACCATCAATCCAACGAAATCTTGCAAATTACAAATCCAGCATGAGCAACCCGGCACGATGGGGTTGGCTGGCTCAAGTAGTTTCTCCTACTCAAAATCATATATGGTAGGTCAGGTTTTAGAGTTCTGATTGTCCTAATCACTTCCGCCTCCGATCGAGCCTTCTCTGGTCCATCTTGGCCATGAAAGTGTCTGCACCCCACTCCACATCATAATTTTAGTAAATTTTATTATTTCGGAAATTTTTTTAATTTATTATTCATGTTAAGATTCTTAATTGGAGTTGTGTTATATTATTATTATTATTTTTTTTCAGTTTACACTAGACACGCACCCACCACGCAGCCACGCACACAGTAGTGGGATTTCACCACCTATGGGTTTCGAACCCAAGACCTCGTGTTGAAACTCCTCGGAGTCTACCACTTGGGCAAGGACTGGAACCCATATTATTTAAAGTCTACCATGATATGTCCCGCCTATTTTCAGGGCTCAGATGTTTTACCAAACTGACACATAAGACGAAAATAGTATCCTCGGATGTTAAAATTTCCATTTGAAACCGAAAAAATAAAATAAAAAGACAATAACACCCAGCCGGTCCATGAGATGGTCTGCAGTCGCAATAGATGGTGAAAGAAATCAGCCTCCTTTGGATTGAGTTAGGCGGGGATTGAAGACTCGGCCTTAGTCATGGATGAATTAGACCAGTCGGGCCAAGTTAGGCATATTTTCCACTCTGACCAGCGGTGCCAAACCCAATTGGGCTTGGCCGAGTCAAGAGTCCAGTCGGACGAGTGAGAAATCCATACATACGGGCCCATGGTTTTGAGGCTTGCATGGCAAAAGGCCCAACAAGTTGGCCCGGGCAGCCTATCGAGCTGATTTTCAGAGTTGCCGATGCATGTTTTGATGAAATAGAAGTCCCCAATAAGAAAATTGAAGTTTGCGATATTCAAATATAATCGAGTGGAGAATTTACAGAGATGAAGATGAAAAATCTAAAATTCACGTCCTTATCTCAATAAATCAAAGAATTCCCAACAACCTACTAAAGCAATGTCAATGGGACACAAGCGTCTCGAAGAAGTTCAACCCATCGAACTCCGGCGCAAAACGAACTCGACTCTGCTGCTGCTTCCTAACCTGCGCAGGGGGCGACTTGGACTTGCTCTCTTTCTTCTCCTTCTCCATCATCGTATCCGTTCCCTTTACGTTTATCTCTGTCTTCTTCATTGAAGAAATCAGAGCATCCCGACCCTGCAAAATTCCCAAATTGAAATCAGCTACGGGGACACAGATAAAAATTTCCAGAAAAAAGAAATCAAAACCGTTGAAGTAAAAGCGAAATTCGAAATTTGAATAGAAATCATACTTCGTTTATGGAGAAATCGGCAGATTTTGAAGTAGGAGTAGAACCAATAATCGACATGGCTAGAAATAGGGAAGTAATCGATGCTACAGAACAACGGTTTAGAGATAGGAAAACGGTTGAAAGAAGAGGATCGAAATTGATAAGGGACTAGATTAAAAGGAAAAGGTATTGAGAGGGGTTTGTTTTTATAAAGAGGAGAGAGTATTCTAGAGGGGTATGGAAGGTAATAAACGCGTTTTCTTGCCAATTGCAGTCCCGGCTGGAAAAGGTTTTACACTTGGGTATACGTAATTTCCGACGCGGGAAAAACCGCGCTTTCTAGAAACAAACTGCCGGCGCCGCCCGGCTTGGTACGTGGTGGCTAGTGGTCGGTGCTATTGGACCCCACCATGATGTATGTGTTTTATCCACGCCGTCCATCCATTTTGAAAGATAATTTTAAGGTTTTACTGTAAGAATTAGGTAGATATAAATCTCATGTGTACCACACCATGGGAAAACAGTAGTGATTGAATGTCCACCATTAAAAACCTCCTAGGCACATTGTAATCGTTATTTGACATCTAACCTGTTGATTAGGTCATGGATGAAGGGAAAAAAGTATATATTAGCTTGATCCAAAACTTTTGCTGCCCTCAAGAAGATTTTAATGGTGGGCCTTCAATCAACACTGTGCGGTCCACTTGAGATTTGGATCAATCTCATTTTTAGGATCATACCGTAAAATGATCTGGAAGAATGGGTGGATGACATGGATGAAATAAATACATCATGGTGGGCCCATATAGCACCGACCATAGCCATTGGCTGGTCGCAGGGTCATTAGCCAATCCGTTTGCCTGGCTTGACCCAACGCGTGCGGCCCTGACCGTAAGGGCCATCCTTATGTATGTTTAGTATATCCACGCGGTTCATCCGTTTTTTCAGATCATTTTAGGGCATAAGCCTAAAAATTAAGAAGATAGGTATCTCATGAGGACAACACTAAGGAAACAATGGTAATTGAAGGCCAACCATTAAAAACGTTATATGGCATACTGTAAATTTTTTATTTTTTCCATCCAACCTTTTTATAAGGTCAAATAGTTTTAGACTAAGGTAAAAGACAAATATCAGATCGATCCAAAACTTTCGTGGTCTTTAAGAAGCCTTTAATAGTCATTAATCATTTTTTCCTGATATCTAGATCTGCTTCATTTTTTATATAGCGACCTAAAATGATCTGAAAAATTAAATGGATGGCATGTATATACTAAAAAATCATCAATATGGCCCCACGGTCGGTCAGGGCTGCACAATGTCGAGTGAGTCCAGGGCGCACCTCATTCGCTCCCGTTGCTGGTCGGAAACCGACCCGGCTCGCCACAGGCAAGGGAAGCGGATTGCGCACAGTAAACTCTGTGGGGTCCACCATTATCTATTTATTTTATCCACTCCATTCATACATATTAACAGATAATCTTAGGGCTTAAGCCCAAAATGGAAGCATATCCAAAGCTCAAGTGGACCACACCACAAGAAACAGTGTGATTGAACTTCTAACATTGAAAAATTCTTGGAGGCTACGTAAGTTTTGTCTTTGTGATCTTATTAACGGGTTGGATGATAAATAAACGTTACTATGAGCCCTAGGAAGGTTTCAATAGTGGAAATCATTATTCCACTCTTTCCTGTGGCATGGTCTACTTGAGCTTTGGATTTACTTCAATTTCAAGATCAGGGAAAATGTATGACGGTTTCGATAAACTACATACATTCACAGTTCGCCCAACTGAGTTTACTCACTGCGATAAAAGCATACTGTGCAACTTAGCCCGCAATCCAATTTCACAGGCAGAGACTCTGACAGGCCCACAGTAATGTATGGGTTTTATCCGCACTGTCTATCCATTTTTTTCATATAAAACTAGGGTATAAGCCTAAAGGTATGGTAGATCTAAAGCAGCAATGTCAACATCAGCTTGATCCAAAACTTCTGTGACCCCTTGAAGCTTTTAATGGTAAGTGTTCAATCCCAACTCTGTGGTCCACTTGAGCCTTAAATCTGATTATTTTTTGCTTATATCCTAAAATAACATAGAACAATAGATGAACGGTGTTGATAAAACCCAGGTGGCCCATCAGAGCCCCTCCCTAAGGAAGCGGATCTGGTGTTGCTAACAGCTTATCAGGTGTTACAGCTCGGCTTATAAAGGGCATGATGACTTGACGTCATCCTCGCTTATCATTGGAGTCTGTTTAGAATTCCAAACTCTAAGTGGTAACTAAACAGGAGGGTTGCATTCTAGGAAACAAAGATTCGGAGGTGCACCCAAATATATCCATGCCGTCCATCTTTTTCTCGAGCTCGTTTTAGGACCGGATACTGGTGTATTGACATCAGTAAGTTCTGTGAGTCCCATCATGAGGTATATATTATATCTAAACAATCCATCCACTTGGTGATCTCGTCTTAAGTCTTGAGACGAAAAATAAGAAAGATCTAAAGATCAAGTGGACCACACTGCAAAAATCTGTAAGAGATTGAACGTCTACCATCTAAACCCTTTTGGAGGTCACAAAAGTTTTGGATCAATATAATTTTCGTTTTTCCTATTCATCAAGTATTTGTGACCTTATGAACAGTTTGGATGGTAAATAAACGTTATTGTAGGCCTTAAGAATGTTTTAATGGTGAAAATCATTACCCACGCTGCTATTTTAGTTGGGTCCAGTGGAGCTTTGTATATTATTTATTTTTTGGCTCATGCTGATCTCTAAAAATAGAACGGTGTGGATGTAATAAATGCATCATTTTTGGGCCATGTAACTGTTATCCACTTTGAACAATTCGTACAACTCGGCGCTCGAGGAGCGTCAGCGCTCTCGTCTACTCACCACACGTACACCAGCTATATAGCTGGTGTGTGGTACACTGGCCAATCCACTGCGTTGTGGAATTGTATTTGTTATAGGAAGATCCGAGCCGACTACAATCGGAGGGATCGACGACCCGCTAAGTCCGGGCAGAGGATCCGAGCTTCGGCGTAATACTAGGAAGGCGGGTTAAGAGGGATGAAGCTCCCATCCTTGACCGCCTTCTCTCCAAGGGCAGTCGGTAGGGAAAACATCCTTGTACGATCAACTCCGAGCGGACATCCTCAGGATATTGAGAATGACTTGTTGTATTATTCACGAACGATCATCAACACGGAGCAATGCTGTCGTCTTCGGTCTGGCCGAGCCGAGGCACCTCCGACGTTAAAGATTCCACGCGCTAAGTGGAGAAACTGCCGCATATGGATATGTCCTATTATCTCGCCCGCAGATACGCACACTGTAACATACGATCTGTGGATTCTGGGTAATATCTTCACGATCTGCAAATCCCACTGATCATGCCGAGATTATTGAGGGCGCATCAAGCGACGAAGAGGTATAAATATCGCATCATTCCATGATAACAGGTACGCAACATCTGGCACTCTCTTTCCTCACTCTCCAACTTAGACCCAGATTTCAGTGTCCTGACTTAGGCATCGGAGGGTCCCCCGGCCTAGCCAGGGTCTCCATTGCTCACGGTTTGTGCGCAGGTAACAAGGTTTGTCATCTACTCAGAATACGCAAAGAGGGGAAGAGGGCTGACCGGATTTTGACCTCTACATTTTTGGCGCCGTCTGTGGGAACTGGTACAAAAAGTCAAATTCCTGTTCTTAAAAGCTATGGCTAGAGGAAAGAAGAAGGCAGTGGTGGTGGAACCGGAGCAAACCCGCTCTTCGTCATCACTCCATGCGGAATCTGCACCGGGCCCTTCCCAGCGTTCTCGCAATCGTTCCAACAAATACCGTGCCTTGTAAGGTGAAGTGCAAGCATTGCGCGATGAGGTGGAACGGATGAGACAGGAGCGCGAGTCCCAATAACAACCCGAGCGGAGAAGTCCAGTCCCAGAAGCTGTCGGGCCAGTCATTCAAGCCCATTCAGTGACGAGGCGTGGGACATCCCCGCAACGATCTGCACGAGCACCAGTTTCGGCTCAAAATCCTCCCCCGGCTCCAGCGCGAGCCCCTACCAGAAATGTGACGACATGGGCCCCGACGGATGTCCCAGCCGCCTCGGCTTTGGCTCCAACGGACCTTCGTCACACCCTAGAGAGGAGGAGGGAAAAGAGAATGCCCGAGCCGGAGAATGATCGAGAGGTAGTAGTGGAAAACAGGGATCCTTGGGAGTCACGATTCGCAGACCTAACTAACCAAGTTCAGATGCTACGGAAGCAATAACAGCCATCGTCAATCCCGGCTGCTGTTCAAGCCATGATGGAAGAGACCAAGCCTCCGTTCAACTCAGAAATCATGAACGAAGTGATGCCTCAGAGATTTCGGATTCCTCCTGTCATTCAGTACTCCGGGTCCGGCGACCCATCTGAACACATGGAAGCTTATCGTTCGTGGATGCAGATACAGACCGCGACTGATGCAATGATGTGCAGAGGATTCTCGATTACTCTGACGAGATCCGCTCGGAATTAGTATCGGCAGCTCAAGCCCGGATCCATATGTTCATTCGAAGAACTGGCTCGGTCATTCCTTACCCAGTTCCTAAGTGGTAAGAGGAGCCAAAAATCCAATACCCACCTGCTTACCATCAAGTAAGGGCCGAAAGAGTCCTTGAAGGATTACATTGCTCGGTTCAACGAGGAAGCACTGCAGGTGAAAGACTATGATGACAAGATGGCTCTCGCCGCCGTATGTAGCGGCTTGAAGGAAGGGAAGTTCGCCTTTTCTATAAGAAAGAACCCGGCGAAAACGTTAGCTGAGCTCATTGCCAGAGCCCAGAAGTATGTCCATGCCGAGGAGTTTTCGGCTACTCGCAAAAATATCCAAATAACCGAGCCGAACGGGAAGGGAAAGAGGCCAAGGAACGAGGAACTTCAGGCTCCAAGGAAAAACTTGGATGACCATTCTTCTCGTGATCGCAGGCTGAGCAGGAGGCCAGAAGGAAGATTCCGTTCTTACACACCTCTCAACACTACCGCCGAGCAGATCCTACTGAATATCCGCGGCGAGAAACTTCTCAACTGGCCAGTCTGTATGCGAGCGGACCTGGAACTCCGCAACAAGCGCAAGTATTGCCGCTTTCATCGAGATCACGACCACAATACCGATGAATGTGTAGATCTCAAGGATGAGATTGAATCCCTCATTCGGAAGGGACACTTACGTCGGTACACCAAGCAGGAGAAGAATACTCGGAAAGAGGGGCGAGCACAAGAACGCCCCAAAAATCCGCCCGAAGAACCTGTGGAGATCCGCACCATCTTCGGAGGTCCATCAGGCGAGGGAGATTCAAACAGAGCCCGAAAGGCTCACTCCTTAAGGAGCCCAGAGCAGTACGTTAATCTTACCGAGCGGCCCAGCAAAGAACCGCTAGTCAGTCCCTATGACCTCACCTTCATAGAAGATGACGCTCGGGGGATCCAACATCCACACGATGACGCCTTAGTGGTCACCATGACCATAGCCAATCATAAGGTATATGGTATTCTCGTTGACACCGGAAGTTCAGCCGACGTGATCTACTCTGAGGTCTTCGGAAGGATGGAGATTCCACAGTCTCATCTCAAACCAGTGAAGACCCCCTTACATGGCTTTGCCGGAGAAAGAGTAATCTCTGAAGGAGCCATTTCCCTCCCAGTGACTGCGGGAGAGGAGCAACATCAAGTCACCATGATGGTGGACTTCCTTGTTGTCAATGTATCATTAGTACATAATGTGATTATGGGCAGGCCCTCCCTCAATGCAATGCGGGTGGTTGTGTCTACTTATCACCTGATGATGAAATTTTCCGCCGAAGGCGGAACGGGTTACCTCTGAGGCGATCAACGCGAGGCTCGGAAATGTTACGCCATTGCGGTTCAAAAAGGGTCTGCAAAGCCAACACTCGCTATCAACATGTTGGACCCGCGCGGACCTATCGAGAATAAGCCAATCGAAGATTTGGAGAAGGTACCGCTTGACGAAACCGATCCTAGCAAGACGGTTCAGCTCAGAACATCACTCAGTCCTGAGCAACGCTCCGAGCTGTTAACTTTCCTGCGACGACACAGGGACGTATTCGCCTGGTTGCACGCGGATATGCCAGGAATCTCTCCAGACGTTCTGGTCCATCGGTTGAACGTGAATCCAGATCACAAACCTGTAAAGCAGAAGAGGAAACCGTTTGACGCCGAGCGGTGTGAAGCTATTGCGGATGAAGTCTCGGTCCTGTCGGACGCCGGCTTCATAGAAGAAGTATATTATCCAGATTGGATTGCAAATGATGTCTTGATTAAGAAGGCTAATGGCAAGTGGAGAGTTTGCGTGGACTACTCAGACCTGAATAAAGCATGTCCGAAAGACAGTTTCCCATTGCCTCGGATCAATCAACTGGTAGATAGTACGGCGGGACACGAACTGCTTTCCTTCCTGGATGCTTACTCTGGTTACAACCAGATCGCGATGCATCCCTCAGATAGGCAGAAAACCGCCTTTGACACAGACAGGGGGCTTTACTGTTATCGGGTCATGCCATTTGGCATGAAAAACGCTGGGGCCACATACCAGAGGCTAGTCAACCAGATGTTCGCAAGACAGATCGGGCGCACGATGGAAGTTTACGTCGATGACATATTGGTAAAGAGTGTCAAGGCATCCGATCACTTGGTGGACCTTGGAGAAACCTTCGCAGTCCTCCGAGAATATCAAATGAAGCTGAACCTAATACAGTGCGCTTTTGGAGTCGGGTCAGGAAAATTCCTTGGATTCCAAGTCAGTCAGAGAGGCATCGAAGCCAATCCCGATAAGATTAAAGCACTCCTCGACATGAGTTCGCCTCGGACTTCAAGGAAATGCAATGCCTCACTGGACGGGTAGCAGCGCTCGGACGCTTCATATCCCGAGCCACTGATAAATGCCTCCCCTTCTTTCAGCAATTGAAGGGTCATAAGAAGGCCGAGTGACGCCTGAATGTGAACAAGCTTTCCAGCAGCTGAAACAATATCTGGGTTCACCACCTCTGCTATCAAAACTGGAAGAAGGTGAATCTTTGTTCCTATACCTCGCGGTCTCAGCCTCAGCAGTCAGCTCGGCCCTAATCAGGGAAGTGGGGAGAAACAGTATCCCGTATACTATGTGAGCAAAGCCATGGTACCAGTAGAAACGAGATACCCCGCTCTGGAGAAACTTTCACTCAACCTAGTCGTTTCGGCTCGAAGGTTGCGTCCGTATTTCCAAGCGCATTCGATCATCGTGTTAACCGACTCCCCCCTCAGGCAGATTCTCCAAAAGCCCGAGGTCTCGGGTCGGTTGACCAAATGGGCGATCGAACTTAGAGAATTCGACATTACTTTCCGGCCGAGGACAACAAAGAAAGGCCAAGCGATGGCTGACTTCATCGCAGAATTCACTGTTCTGAGTGAAGGGCAGATCAGCAACGAGGTTGAGATGACCCTGTATGACCTCCTAAACAGCTCACAGGGCACCCTAGAAGCCGGATGGGTCCTCTATGTGGACGGATCATCTAACTCGAAATGAGCCGGGGCAGGGATCGTCTTGATCGCCCCTGACTCAATAATTATCCAATATGCCATCCGGCTTGGCTTCAAAGCCTCCAACAATGAGGCAGAATATGAGGCACTGTTGGCTGGGCTCCGATTGGCCGCCAGCCTCAGGGTCCAATCCATACAAGTTCGATGCGACTCTCAGCTGGTCGTGAATCACATCTCCGCTGATTATGAAGCCAAGGAGAATAGAATGATCGCTTATCTAGAAGAAGCCAGAAATCTGATCGAGAAATTTTGGAACTGTACGGTCCTCCAGATTCCGAGGACAGAGAATACATGGGCGGACGCCCTGGCAAAGTTGGCGTCAGCCGCGGAGGGAAAGATTCCGCGGATCATTCTTATAGAATTCATAAAACATCCCAGCATCGGTCAAGTAGAAAAAAAGGTGGTTAATCCGGTGAATAACACTCCGAGCTGGATGGATCCAATATTTGGCTACCTCGAGTCAGGGGAGGTCTCCCCAGACAAGTAAGAAGCTAGACGTCTGAGAGTCCGAGCAGCAAGATATGCTATTCTTAACGGAACCCTGTATAAGAAGGGGTATTCTCAGCCGTATCTCAGGTGTCTCCGAACCGAGGAAGCGGATTATGTCATCCGGGAGATCCATGAGGGGATTTGCGGAAACCATTCTGGCAGCCGAGCCCTGGCTCTAAAGGTGCTTCGGCAGGAATACTTCTGGCCAACCCTCAAAGAAGATGCCAGGAAGTATGTCAGAAAATGTGACAAATGTCAGCGTTTTGCAGCCGTGCCTAGACAACCGGCAGAAGAAATGACTCCCATGAGTGGTCCGTGGCCTTTCGCTCAATGGGGAATAGACATTATCGGCCCTCTACCGACTGGAAAAGGACAAGTCAAATTTGTCATCGTCGCTGTCGATTACTTCACGAAGTGGGCTGAGGCAGAGCCCGTGGCAAAGATTACCGAACAGAAAATAATTGACTTCGTTTGGAAGAACATAGTCTGCAGATTTGGAGTTCCGAATACAATCGTCTCAGACAATGGCCGACAGTTCGACAATGACAAATTCAGAAGTATGTGCCGAGGGCTCGGTATCAGGAACGCTTACGCATCGCCTCGGCATCCGCAGTCCAATGGGCAAATGGAGGCAGTAAACAAGGTCATCAAGCACCACCTCAAGAAGAAACTGGAAAAAGCAAAGGGTAACTGGCCGGAAGAACTTCCATTCGTCCTCTGAGCGTACAGAACTATAGCTCAATCCTCCACTGGAGAAACTCCATTCTCTCTTTCTTATGAGTCAGAGGCAATAGTGCCAGTTGAAGTCGGCCTCCCCACGGCTCGAGTGGAAAATTATAATGAGAATCAAAATGCCGAGCAAATCGCAGCCAATTTGGATCTTCTCGAAGAAATCCGAGAAGTTTTAAAGCTCCGTGCCGCTGCCCGACACCAACAAGTGGCCAGATTCTACAATTCTAAAGTGAAGGTCAGACGATTCCGACCAGGGGACCTGGTTTTTCGACGAGTCTTTCAGAACACTGCCGAGCCGGGAACCGGAGCACTCAGACCTAATTGGGAAGGACCATACCAAGTGGTTCGATCAGTTAAATCCGGGTCCTACCACTTGAAGGATCTCGAAGGCCGTCAACTCCCCCACCCGTGGAATGCTGAACATCTGAAAGTTTACTATCCTTAATGGATTGCTCCGAGTAGCCTACTGACCTTTGAGGTCTATTCAATAAATGTACGCCCCCGAGCGACGAGCCTTTAAGGCTATGAATGAAAATATATCTGATCGGCCTAGTCTTGTCATCAACACAAATCAAACAGATTAACCTCTACAAAGGCACCTCCTCTTAACCGAGGAGAAAGAACCACGAGGCGATCCGACTCCCTAGTAAGGAAGTCGGACCAATTTCTACAAAGGCATCTCCTCCTAACCGAGGAGAAAAAGCCGCGAGGCGATCTGACTCCCTAGTAAGGAAGTCAAACCAATTTCTACAAAGACTTCCCCCCTTAACCGGGAGGATAAAGCCAATGGGTGACCTGACTCCCCAGTATGGGAGTCGGCCCCACCTACACGGAATGCCCTTCGCCGAAAGCGAAACGAGTGGATCCTTTTAAGGATCAGATCGAGGCCTAAACAACATCCGAACGGAGTAAGGACTCGGTTCGACTACACGATCAAGTAAGTAAGCACATTAGGCATACTGAAGATCGACCAATAAAAAGGGAAGTGATCCAAAATTAAGTCCTTTCATTATTCTGAATGTGAAGTACATAGTAAAAAGAAAAAAAAAGAAAAGAGAATACAAATAAAAGAATCAGAGTCTTCAAGAGGTCGGAGGGGCTTGGGAACCGGGGGCTTGATCCTGACTGGTCGCCTCGGCAGCGGTATCGGCAGGGTCCTCGGGCAGGAGGGGATCGAGGTCGAGTTCCGGGTACAACTTCTGACCTCGACAAGACATTCGTCAAAGCCGCGGTTATAAAACTTAGCGGCCTCATCATCCCTCTTCTTCGAGGTCTTGTACGCATCTATCGCCATAGCAACTGCCGCCGCCAAGGAAGCCTTAGCCTCGGCTTTCTGAGTCTCTAGAGCCGTGACAACGGCTCTGCTCTTCTCTTCCGAAGCCTCAGCCTCGGTCTTCTCCAGTTCCTCGTTCAGTCGGGCAGTCTCTTCAGGTAGGGTGTCAGCGTGAGCCGGGCACGATCCAGCTCGGCTACTGCTACATCACGTCACGCCTCTAGGTCCTTCGCGACCCCCTGAAGTTGGAGCAGTTCAGACTCGCTACCTTTAAGCTGATGACAGAGATTGCTCCGCTCCAGCTGAAAGATAGAAGCCTTGTCCCGCAAGACTCCCGCTTCCGCCTTAAGAATCTCCACCTCCATTCGGAGAGCTCCCACCTCGCTGCGAAGGGTTTCGACCTCAGCGTCAATTTTTCGACGCTCACGGACCCTCTCCCAGCACAAGAGGATCCTCAGAACGGACTGATCAAGGGCAAGAAAATTAGAAAAAATGATGATACAAAAACAGCTACAACTTTTTCAAGGGAAGAGGCAGGAAGTACCTGGTAGAAGACTCCAGCCAAATCTTCCAAGAAGCAGTCGTCCGGTTTATCGAGAAGATGCGAAATAAATTCATCCGAGACATGTTTCGCCGCCCAGTCTGTCAAGCAAGACATGTGATAACCCGGTTCGAATGCTCCTCTGCTCGTGCCAACTTGACCCGAGCCCGCTGCCTCCTCAGCTCCCGTTTGACTACCAGCCGAGGGTTGAGCCTCACTCTCGGCTTCGCGTACAGCCTCCCTCTCCTCGTTACCCGAGTGGGTAATCATGGCATCAGCCATCCGAACGACTTCTTCCCTTTCGGAAGATGATGCCACGGCTATCAATGGTGGAGTGGGCCGAGTTCCCTCGGTAAGGGGGACGACGGTGGATGGAGGGGGAGTTGCCCCGATTGCTGGAGCAGAGGCGAGATTAAGGCCGCCCAAAGGTGCGGCCCTGTCAACGCCTACCAGAGGCACCGTGCCTGCACCCGGTAGTATTGGAATTGGGGACACAATTGCAGATGCAGATGGTCCTTCAACCGAAGGTGCTGCGGCAGGAAATGGAACTGTATCCCGAACCGAGATGTTCGGGATAGGGGGGAAGTGCCGTCCCCGGAGCCGCGACCACTGAAACGAGGCCTGAAGGATGAACTCCTTGGGCGACCTTCTTCCTCCGAACTATCTTCGCCGGAGGCTCGGCTTTCAGCATCTCCTCCGCGGTCAGCGCAACTTTCCTCCTTCGAGAACCAGATGCCTCGGTCATGCCTGCGCAAGAGAATAGTTATAATAACGTTACCTCGGACCAACAAAGATACACTGGCTGAAAGCAAAAATACTCACTGAGCGAAGTAGGGTGCAGCCTCGTCTTGCAAAGCGCCGATCGGTGAAGGTTGACAGCCATGACCAGGTCCGACCAGCAGCGACGCTCCTCCGAGTATGTCCTCGCCTTCGCTATCTGGTTTCTTTGATCTGAGGTAATGAAGGGCACGCCCCTCGCGAAAACTACAAAATAAAAAGAAATTTTCTTTTCTAAGTATAGCTGAAATAAGAAGCAATGTGTAAGAGAAATCTCGATCCGACCTGGCATTGTGAAGTGGGTGGGAACCCGACTCGACAGAGCCCCTATCTCCGCTGCCGGCGCCTCCCATTCGCCCGCGGCCCAAAACCACTTGTTCTTCCAGTCCTTATTCGAGGACGGAAGACCCAAGACGAGCCCTGACCCCTTGCTACCTCTGGTCGCGAAGTAGTACCATGGCTCTCTGCCTTCGTGCTTGACCAGGTACAGGTTCATCAGCTCGGCGGGTGTCAACTCCGAGTTCTCGACTTGGTGCCAGATGATGTAAGCGGAAACCAGTACCCTCCAAGCATTAGGCTTAAGTTGCCTGGGCGCGAGCCCTAGGTAAGAGGTTAGAGCTCGGATGAAGGCGTGCATCGAGAGGCGGAGTTCGCATAGTAGCCCGCATAAAAATATGGCTATCTCCTCGGCCGCGGGAGCACCAGCAGCATCAGTAGGCTCAGGGGCCCTGATCCGAACGGAGCGTGGTATGTCAAACTCCGTACGGATCCATTCCATCTGAGACTCCGTTATTACGGAGCCCCCAGGAACCAATTCCGAAGCTCGTCCACCAGGGGGCATCTCTGGGACATCGGCGATTGTTGCTCTGGGAGCCCGTGTTGTCCCTTTCTTGCTGGCTTTCTTGCTGGTCTGGTAAGTCCGAGCTCCCGCCACCGTCTGCTTCTGAGGCCGAGGATATAAGGGCACTGCTTCGAAAGGACCTTCAGAGGCCTCTCCTCTATTGTGGGAACTCCCCGACTCGGAGTCGTCATTGTAGCTCCTAACAGTCTCCATATTGGAAGACATCTCGAAATAACAGTGCTGAAAATCAAACTCAGTCGGAGATCGCTCCAGCAAGTGTAAAAACTCTGCCGAAAATTGTTTCTGCCGGAAATTGCTTTCTCCGATAAGTAACTCGAGCGCAAATGGTGAAAACTGAATGAAGGCCCCGGATGGGTCTTTTATAGACGGTAGAACTCCTGCATTTAATGACCTGCAGTAATGGCTGTAACGGAATCATTGAGCGTCGACTTCGAGTCCGACGTGGCCTCATGTCATTGATCCAAGACCTGCCAAAAGTAACGCCATCCGCCTCGATTGTTGCGCCTGGGATAATCGAAACGGCGCCTAGGCGCAGAAAAGAGTGCTCGACACGACACCCTGAGTGTACGTGGCGACCATTCACAGGATGGTGACGATTCGAAATCTCAACCGTCGCCACGTGTTCACTCGCGGCTAGCCCGCAGTCGCTAAATCCCAAGGAAATGATGTTTCACACGAGAACCATAAATGCACCAAAGAGCTGAGGCGACTGATCTTCCCATTAATTACTCTCCGAGCTCATGACTGACCTCAGAGAGTGGGGGTTTCTGTTATAGGAAGATCCGAGCCGACTACAATCGGAGGGATCGACGACCCGCTAAGTCCGGGCAGAGGATCCGAGCTTCGGCGTAATACCAGGAAGGCGGGTTAAGAGGGATGTAGCCCCCATCCTTGACCGCCTTCTCTCCAAGGGCAGTCGGTAGGGAAAACATCCTTGTACGATCAACTCCGAGCGGACATCCTCAGGATATCGAGAATGACTTGTTGTATTATTCACGAACGATCATCAACACGGAGCAATGCTGCCGTCTTCGGTCTGGCCGAACCGAGGCACCTCCGAGGTTAAAGATTCCACGCGCTAAGTGGAGAAACTGCCGCATATGGATATGTCCTATTATCTCGTCCACAGATACGCACGCCGTAACATACGATCTGCGGATTCTGGGTAATATCTTCACGATCTGCAAATCCCACTGATCATGCCGAGATTATTGAGGGCGGATCAAGCGACGAAGAGGTATAAATATCGCATCATTCCATGATAACAGGTACGCAACATCTGACACTCTCTTTCCTCACTCTCCAACTTAGACCCAGATTTCAGTGTCCTGACTTAGGCATCGTAGGGTCCCCCGGCCTAGCCAGAGTCTCCATTGCTCACGGTTTGTGCGCAGGTAACACGGTTTGTCATCTACTCGGAATAAGCAAAGAGGGGAAGAGAGCTGATCGGATTTTGACCTCAACAGTATTAACACCAGTAATGCACATTGATTTATGGAAATATCAGTATTTTGGCCATTCAATCCCCATGTTTGGGATGAAATTCTTTTAAACAGAAAATTTCTGAATTAAGCAAAACCACCTATGAGTGGATCATGGAATTGTAATCAACTAACTAAATTCACAATGGATGTTAGAATCTTGCACATGTATATAATTATAATGACATGTGTAAAGGGCCTGTATGGAAGGATGGCATGGATAGAACACATCCATCATTATGAGGCCCACATGAATAGCGGATTTCAAAATCCACTGAATCCTGCGTGCAAACAAATGCAATTTCATACCACATAGTTCCAACCTTTCCCATCCCCAAATTATAGAATGAAATTTGAACGAGATCAAATGTAATTCCATCCCACCTAATCCCACATAATAAACAGGCTTGAGGCCACCAAGTTTGGTAGGCCCACTATAATGTACACATTATATCCAAAATGTTTGTCCATTTAAACCCTTTGGTGAGATGGTTTTAGGACTTTAGCCCAAAATGAGACAGTTATAAAGCTCAAGTAGACTACACCTCGGATAGCAGTGGGGATCGGGGATTGGACCTCTACCATTTAAAATTCCCAAGGGTCACAGAAGTTTTGATCAATCTGATTTTTTTCCCCCCTTCATTTAGGTCTGTGTGATGAATAAGTTGAATGGAAAATAAATATCATGTGAGCCTTAAGAAGGTTTCAACAGTGGGAAATCATTATCCCTGTTGCTTTTTGTGTTGTGGTCTACTTGAGCTTTGGATTGGCCTCAAGTTTGGGTTCATCCCCTAAATATAACACATACATCATGGTGGGCCCTACAGATCTTGCTGATGCCAACATATCATGGACGTCGGCGGTGTGTCACACTATGTTCTTTTTTTTTTTTTTTTTTTTTTTTTTAAAATTTTATTTTTAACTTAGGATTTATAGCCCAGTGTAATGTATCCAACTCATTTACACCATCCATGCATTTTTTTCAAATCATTTTAGGGAATGAGCCTAAGAATGAGGCAAATCCAAGGCTCAAGGGGACTATGCCACCGGAAGCAGTGGTAATAATAACACCCACAATTGAAACTTTTGTTGGGTAGACCATAATATTTATTTGCCATCTAACCTGTTCATAAGTTCACAGATATCAGCTTGATCAAAACATATGTGACTCCCAAGAAGTACTTAATGGTGGGAGTTCAACCCCAATGTATCTACCTAGTCTTTGGATATCTCTCATTTTGGGCTCATATCCTAAGATATCCTAAAATGAGCTCAATGGATGAACATCATAAATTAAATATATACATCACTAGTCCTTACTCATCCCTCATTGGTAGACTCACAGGAGTTTCAACACAAGGTCATGGTTCAAGTACCTATTGTGATGAAAATCCACTATATTGTAAGTGCTTGGGTGTGTGTGGTGTGAGTTGTGCACCCACACACAACCTATAGCTTGTCTTATGGCCTAATTTCAGTCAAATGTGTTCGATTAAATTTAATGCTTACATGATTTGTGAAGATTGGCCTAACTGTTTAGGTACTAATTATTATTGATCGCAAACAATTTTAGAAGAGGTTAGTCCTTCTGAATGATTATTCAGTTATTTTGCCTTAGAACTAATGACTTTTCTTCTAACTATAACAACATATTAAGTTTATCCATAAAATAATAAAGATTGGGCAAATTAAAAAAATAAGATTGGATTATTAATTTTATTAATTGAAATGTTAAAGCAATATAATCAATGAACGAAAATAAACTAAACACAACAAAAATAAAATACGTGCAATGACTTTTACTTGTGAAGCAGCCAAGGAGACTAGCGAAAGGTCATGAGACAGTCAAGGCATGAAGCCAGTAGCATGTGACTGGAGATGTATATAGTATGGACTGAAAACTTGGAGATATGATGATGGGATCGTAGATATTTAATATACTCTTAAGCATGTACTGTAGCAATGCTCTAGATGACAGTGAAAGTAAGTTAAATTACCTAATGACTTTGAACTTGTTGCGGTACGGCGGAAAAACAATGGAGTGATTGTGTTTTTTTAATTCTCACACGCTCACACCCGCACCATAATGGGTATTTGAAACCTCTATGTTGAAACTCTTATGAATATACTATTGAGCCATGAATATATATCCAATAGAGTGACTAAGTTAAGTAGTTCAAACTAATAAACGTTTATGGAAGACAAGTGGATAAGCAACATACAACTGTAAAGGGTTGATAGATTATTGTTGGTGAGAGCCTGAAGCTCTTCTTCAAGTGCCACTTTTATGGACTTTTGAAAGGCGATGACCCATGTAAGTCTTCATGAATTCCATGTAAATCTCCTAACTACGCAACAGTCGTATCCTGTTAGGATTTGGAATCTAATGTTGTTCTGTTCCTTGTGGCCTTCAAAAGAGTCTCAAACGTTCTTTGAAAAATTTCTTTTTGGGTTGATACGAAAGAACCATGTCTTTTGTATGAGTGTTGTGGAGAGATGAGCACTAGCAGTCTCTCTTAGTGTGAGTACATTTCTCTCTTATCTTTTGTATGAGTGTGCCAACGTGTGGTGGCTTCTCCTTAGTTGACGTAGACTGCGTTGGGCTAGGTATAAACGATGCCCCACTTATCTATGCCTTTGAAACTTTAGTTTGATTTCTTCCCCCCAACCCTACTTCATTTATTTATTTAACTTTTTTACCTTTTGATTTCCCTCTCCAAAATGATAAACGCTGGCTCAGCCTTGGCCTACCATAAGCATTTTGGTCTGGGCTTCCAGGGCTCATACTAGACAATGTTGGCCCATCATTAGCCCGGCCCGCTTATGACCATGTTTAACTATGAGGGCTGGGCCTGGACAGACTTGGCCCCGCGTTAACCCTACCCGTTGAGAGCCCTACCTCATTAAAGGCTAAAGCCAGCTTCCCTTCCCACCCATTCATTTTCCACTAGGCAGCCCATGGCCACTCTACTCAACTCTTCTTTCTCCACTCAAGCCCTTTCAAAAGCTCCTTCATCTCCAATTCCATTTTTAACACCATCTTTCCTCCGTCATGTCCATATCAGAAATCTCATAAACCCAATCCCAAAACCCCTCTCCGCTTCCACGAATCCGCACGCATTCAAACACACAGCAATCCATTGCAGCAGCAGCAACGGAAGTATCGTCACTTCCTCAAATCCGATAGGTAAGTCCCCACAACTCAATCACCCCATTTTCCATTCCATATCTACCCTTCGCCAATCCTCAAAATACCCATTTCTCCTTCTCTCTATTTATTTCAGGAATTTTCCCTCTCTTCCAAGAATTCGGACTCGATGAAATAGAATCCGAAGCTTTATTCCAAAGGCATCCGTTTCTTCAATACACATCTCCTGAATCGCTTCGACTTAGATTTGATTCTCTACTATCCGTTAAAATCACTCGCTTTGCAGTTCACCACTTGATTACCAAACGACCTGAGATCTTAACTGCAGCTGAAATCGGCCCGTTTCTTGATTTTGTTCGGGAGAATTTGGAAGGAATCAAACCTGGAAAGCTCGAACGCCTTTTAATTACCACAGAGCCTCGATTCTTGGTGGGCTTCGATGAGAAGATTGGATTGCTTCTCGATCATGGAATTCCTCGCGAGAAGCTTGTTCGTGTTATCAATGATGTCAATCTCAAGGTCTTCTGCCAGAGGGGAATTGAAAAAACCGAAAGGACGGTCATTTTCTTGAACTGTTACAGTTCCAATTTGGTCATTCGTCGTCCGATGCTTCTGAATCTTGATTTGAATAGGCAGCTCATTCCAAGAGCTGGGTTTTTTACGGAGCTCAGTGGAGACAAGAAAACTACAGAAATCTTGGTGCGGAAGTTCCCTGTCATCTTATCTTACACCGTGGAGCACCTACAAATGCATATGGAATTCTGGAGATCTGTTGGTTTGAAGGACGAAGAGATTTTCAAGATCATTCTTGTTTACCCGAGTGTCTTCAGCATCAGCAAAGAGAGGAAATTGCAGCCGAGAATCGAATTTCTCAAGCAATGTGGTTTGAATGCAAATGACATCTTTAAGTTTTTGATCAAAGCACCTCTGTTTCTCAGCTTATCCTTTGAAGAAAATCTCTCGAAGAAATTGGGCTTTTTAGTAAAGCTCGGCTATGAACATAGAACAAGGGAGCTGGCGATGGCAATGGGTGCAGCCACAAGGACTAGCTGTGAGAATATGCAGATGGTGATTGGGGTTTTTTTGAGTTACGGGTTATCCTGCGAGGATATTTTCGCCATGAGCAAGAAGCATCCTCAGGTGCTGCAGTACAATCACGGGTCATTGGAGAAGAAGATGGAGTATTTGATCGAAGGGATGGGTAGAGACATTGGAGAGCTGTTGGCTTTCCCTGCTTTTCTTGGGTACAAGCTCGATGAGAGGATCAAGCGGAGGTATGAAGAGAAGAAAGTTGTGAGAGGGAAGGGAATGTCTCTCAACAAGCTTTTGAGTGTTTCCACTGAGAGATTCTTGAATAAGAATTCCAGGGAGATGGTGTTTGAATTAGATGAAGTGACGATGGATTAGGGGAGTTGAATTCTCCAAATGCGGCCTGCGTGTCATCGAAGCCTGATGCTGATACTTTTATGCTGTAGTACAGTCTGTTGATTTTCCACTTCGAGGGGGTTTTTCCTTCTGCGCGCTGGCTCAATGAGGGGGTGTTTGTTGCCAAATTCCTGATATTTGGTAGTTGGAATGCTGGATCCAGATCATCCATTTAAAGGTCATTTTGGTGGATGGTTCTCATTTGAATGTCACACTGAACACAGTTGGCCCTCATTTAGCTGTACTTGGCCATGAAATTGAATAAGCATGTCTGATTCTTCAGAGAAGTTGGTCTGATGTGAAGAAATTCCATGAATTCTTTGAACTTTTCAATCCAGGCAAGGTGGATGGGAACTGACTGTGGGCTGGGTTTTGATTCAGAGGGGCAGTTAAGCTGAAGCTTTGGAACTGGGGAGCGGTGGAGATTGGAATTCTAGGTGAGGTCAGGTAGGTGAAGCGTCTAGCTGAGCAAGCACGTTGAATCACTGGAAGGCCTTCGTTATTCTCTAATTTGGTAACCTGGAGATAGAAAGGGGTAGGCATACAGCAAGATCCATGGCCAGGATTGTCCTTTTGATGCGATTTTCAACTGTGGACCATCCATAGATAGGACCAACTATGTGAGTGGTCTGGAATCACTACCCCACCCACCATGTCTGAGGTGCGATCACTGCCCTTCCTGATTCAGTGCACTGGATCAAAACTTGCATCTTCTACCTATCACCTTAGATGCTCGACGATGCTAACCTGGTCGGCTTCTACCTAACCCCTGTTTACACACTAAAAAAAGAAAAACAGAAAGAAAGAAAGAAGCAGCAGCAAGATTCGAGAGGTTGCCTTGTATATATCAGAGTATATGAACTTCTTAGTTGCACAGGATCCATGGTCAATGCATATGCCATGGCACGGGTTCAAGAAAATTGATACATTTTAATCTCCCACCAGCTTTGGGCTCAAGGTTGAACTCTTAAGTGACCCGACGCACTTCTCACCTGGGCCAGACTGAGTTGCTGTGTCGGGACCTGAGTTCTTTCCCTGAACAGCCAATATCTAAGATACCTTCTCCTACTTCAGACTTTAAAGCGTAGTTTCTATCTGCGAAGATACTTTCTCCAACTTCAGGCTTCTGAGCAGTTCCCATTTGTGAATAAATCTGAGATTGGCCCACTAAAGCCCTTGTAATCCTGTCGGTTATGGAATCACCAACTGCATGCTCTTCTTCTGCATTATTACAGGTCCAACTCTCCTTGCTGCAAAAAGGATGACTAGAAAATCAAACAAGCTGTATTGCTTCGACTTCCCTTGATCTGAAATTGATGACCAGATGAATCAATGAGTTATATATCTTTGATTCTCCTTTTATGAAATTGATGTCCAGATGAAGAAATGAGTTATAGCTGTTGGCAGTTTGCTGCCTCTTTATGGTTATTGTTTGGTTATGAACAGAAGGGCAAGATAGTTTCTCCGTCCAAGCAACATATGTAACATAACCAAGGCAAGATTATTTCTCCATCCAAGCAAGATATGAAAAATGGTGGATTGAATATGTGAGGAACCATATGATCCTCGACAATATATTCAAGCCTCGAGTTTGTGGGAGTGGGATCCATGGCTTGTTGATCCAGACCATTTATTCCATTGTCCCCACCATGGATGAGGTTCATGAAAATTCCTCAGATCTAATCATTTTAACCCTTTTTGTACGCCTTCATAACTGGGGTGAAGAAGGGGAATAACCTCTCACCTTTCTGGTTGGTCCTTACACTACTATCAGCTGATTAATATTTTCTTTGCTCCATGGTCCGTCGGAGATGCCATAGTGGGGCCATCAGATCGACAGTCCAGATGGCAGAACAATCAGTCTCAATTGTACAATCTTGAGGCCAGGTACATACTCTTGTGCAGATGATCAACAATTCCTTCACATGCCAGACTGACAACCTTGATCTTTCACAAAAGATGGTGGCCGGGCTTGGGATCAGGCCAGACTCAGACCTGGACCACGCATAATCATCATGGCCTGGGTTAGACAGACCTTAGTGCTGACACAACCTGGCCCATTGATACCTTCAAGTAGGGCTCGATGAACCTGGGCAAAATTAATATTTTGAATAGGTCCAATCCGATAAACGCAGCCCGACCAGTTCAAAATGAGGCCAGGGCCTCCCATTGACAGCCCTATACTTCGATGCACTGGCAGAGTGTGATGGATGATATGCAGGCACCTAGAAATTATCATGAAAGTCAGTCAATTCAGACTGTCCAAATTATGGGTCCCATCTTAGATTTATCAGGAACAAAAAATCATGCTTATTTGATCATATGACTAATCAGATTGGTGGATATCCATTTTACAGTAAAATAGGAAAAAAAAAAAAAACAAAAGGAACGGCCCTATTTCAACAAACAACTGTCCACAAATCAGAAGTTAGGATCGTTAAACCAGTCCGATTTTGGGACCGTATCTGAGATAATCGGTTTCACAATTTAGATGGTTTTATTTTGAGTTAGTTTATGCCGCGTGTACACTTAATGAGTGCCTGCATATCAAGCGTCATACGCTGCCTGAGTATCATATAACTCGCGCCTTCCCGCCTGTTAGGGTTGTTTAATGAGTCATTCTAAAAAAAATAGTGGTGTATTTTGAACTGGTTTGCTTTGAATTCAGATGATGTCTAGTAACATCCTCATGTTGAAGCAGGGCCCAAGTATGTCGGAGTGTGATGGACAGAAAAAAGGAATACTTCTGCGAGTTGTAAATGGGCTTTTTGACTGCATAACTTCTGCCAATGACGGATCCAAGTACATAGTCAAATTGTCAATGGTATTATAAGTACTGATATTCCATGATTTTCCTGCCCTTTGAACTGTCAACGTCATTGGTAAAACTTTTCTTTTGTGGCACTTACAGGTGGAGATCTATATGGAGAAAGTAAGGTTTGTAACTTACTGAAAGCCAGCCGATGGATTACCTTTGAAGTTCTCCCACCCTGAAACAGAATATGTGCTCTTCCACAGTTTTGCATATCCTCATTTTCGAAGGGATAAAAATGGTCTAATTATTGTTGTGTTATCTTCTCGGAGACCTTTTTGATTTATCAAAAGATAATCTACAGATTAAGGAGGGCAAGACACAAGGAATATTTCTTTCTGGAGCAACTTAGGTGAGCAAGCAATTTGATGCTTGCCACTTCTTCCACCAAAGAAAATTATCTAGTGTAGTTGAATCCTTCTAATTGCTAGTCTAAAAACGAGGCTGTTACTGTATGTTCTGAGAATCGAGATAGTGCTTATTTGGCCCTGGTATGCTTTTATTAGTAAAATCTTTTGCTTTTTATTTGGCCCTGGTATACTTTTATTAGTAAAATCTCGCAGTGTCACTTACTATTCTTTGGAAGCTTACTTCATTAATGTGATCAGTATTCTTCCAACTTGTTTTTGAATATTTGTATTTTATATAGTGTTTACTGTCTTTGGTTGGTCAGCAACTGGACAGATAACCAGTAACTTCCCTATTTTTATTAGGATGTTGTGCGTTGCCATTTGTAATATATCTGATCTACTAATATCATTTTCTCTGTAGCTATTATAGCCTATAAGCATTCTCTTAGCATCAAAGGATTGGCTTGTTGTGTATACATGCCAATCATGTGTTAGATTGTCGATGCAACTTATCAGTAAAAGACTCTTGAAAACAGCATATAGATTACATGGCCGTTGGATGAATTGGCAAATTATCAATTGCAGTATTGAAAGAAAAGGCATAAACTTCATTTGCTGATGTCTTCTTGCAAGTTTAGCTTGCTCGTGCAACTTATTTATTTGATATTTGTGCAACATTGCTTCTGATGGGAAGGTTACGTGAATTAAATAAATAAACTTTAAAATGTTCACCTTAAAATGATCTTAAAAAAAAATATGTATGCCTGTTTGAATTCCCAATAATCACTGTTATGCGTTTGAAAAAAAATAAAATCCATCATGCCACTAGTCCTTTGGAGATGTGGACAGGGTGAAATCTGGAAAACTTGTTCTTGTCGACCTGGCTGGCTCTGAGAAAGTCGAGAAAACCTGTGCTGAGGGAAGAGTTCTTGAAGAAGCAAAGACTATCAGTAAGTCCCTCTCAGCTCTTGGCAACGTAATTAATGCTCTGACGAATGGTACTGGCATTCCCTGTCTCTTTCCAGATACAGTCAGTACAATTCTTGTGATTATTTCAAATGAAAAGATTGAATTGGTGTATCTGCAGGCAAAATGAACCACATTCCATATCGTGATTCGAAGCTTACGCGCATCCTACAAGATGCTTGGGTGAGGTCCTCCCTTAATTTGTCACTGCATGATCAGTCAATGTGAGGACCATCTCCTTTACTGTAAGAGGGTGGGAACTCTCGAACTGCTGTTCTGTGTTGCTGCTCTCTGAGCTCCTTAAATGCATCAGAGAGCCTGTCTACCCTTCGTTTTGGTGCTAGGCATGTGTACAGACCAGTTAAAAATTGCAATTCTATAATACAAAAATAAAACTAACTGTCATTTTGTTTATGTATTTTGCAGAGCGAAGCATGTAAGGATGTCACTACGAGTTAGTAGCAATGAGGATAAAGGGGAAGTGAAGCTAGTTACCTACTGTCAAACTAATAAAAGTGAATCACGTGACATACTGTTGGACCAGGTCTGCAAAGAAATGGCATGATATTTCCCACATTGTCGTATGCAGTTAAGAATATATATTTCTTTGGAGCCTTTTATTTGTGAGGTGTGACTCCCTGCACATGCAATTATGTGCATGAGATTCATGCTGTTCACCAGGTTGGCCCCACCATGTAATTGCCATGGCTCAAAAATCACAGTCCATTCATCAGGTTGGTCATATGGTTACGTTAGATGGAGTGTTGATCATTTTTTTTGTTCTAGCCATCCATCCTTTGTCCACAGATAACCTGCCTGATGAGAACATATGCAGAGGGGCCTACCTGATGAATGGCTCTAATGTGCTGTACGCTTGGAGGGAGCAAGTTTACTTTTGAAGTCCTCATTTCTTTAACTTCTTCCTGCCACAGTTGAGAGCCAGCCTGAACATTGAAGATGTGAAGTTGTTGGAGTTGTTTGTCATGAAGGCATTATCTTTGATCCTTACATGGCAGAAGACTTTGAATCGGCTTATGAAGATGTAACCAGTTGGACAATTTCAGCATTACACCAAACTGTGGAAGAGCTTCTAACAACTATTGAAACAGTATTTGTTTGATTCGATATGAAAGTGGTTTTATATAGTGCAAGCTTAAGATTGTGACTTATTTGCTCTCTAATTAATGTGGCTACAGCTCAAGAAAGAGAACGATGATCTTAAGGCCAAAGTAGCTTATGAGAAGTTCCATTCATACTTCAATGCTGCAGAGAGCTCCTATTATTCAGCTACGATTTTGGGCTTTCTTCGGCTCTTCTCTTCATGGATTTGGAGTGTCTTTGGACCAGATCCTACAAGGAAAAGGCTGTTGTGACGTGTAGATGTTGAACATAGACCTGTGGTTAGTTGAATGATTCGATAGAGAAATCAGTTGCCAACTAGAGTCTAATTGGGTTCTATGGTAGCTTATTGGGACCATTTTCAATTTAATTGATCCCTGTAACCATCATAAAATTGCAGCGGTAGGCCCCACCATGGATGGGCTATGCCTAACAAATCTCCAATCATACAATCCTAACCATCCAGTCTTTGGACTTTTCTTGTTGGACGTGGATTGTTCCCATATTTAGACATCCATTTGAAGACCACAGTTGGGCAGTTGGGATTCGTTGGATTGGAGAGTAATGGGGCTTGGTCCATCCGGGGTAGGGCTGACTTGAAATATTTGGAGTTTAAAGTGTGCAGACCTGTGTGAACAGTAAAAAACGCCTATCACTGCACAGTACCTCTTGAGAAAGTGGATGGCACAACACAACAAAACCTTTTGAAAAAATACCATAGGATAAATGGTTAACATTTTCGAAAGTGCTGTCTTGTTCTAATTTTCAAAACAAGTGTATGAGATGATGCATCTCCCACACAAAAGAAACCAAGGACGTTTCCTCTCTCCATTGGACTTTTGGCAAAATCATACACAGAAAGGTTTCGTATGCTTTTTGGATGGAATGGTACTGATGTTCAAAGCTATTTTGTAGGGCAAATAAATAGTAATGATTAGTTTGTTTATTACCTATTCTTGAGCTGAGCTAGTCTCTTATATCTTCATGTCTTTGCGGTGACTTCATATCTTTTCTCCTACATGCAGCTACACTGTCTTGACAACCACTTTCTTAAAAGGAAAAAAAAATGTTTTATGTCTCTATTAAGATAACATTGATTTTGGTTTCCAATGTGAATTAAGATGGTAGCACCCCCACTTTGGTCAATTCCTATACAGGGAATTGATGAATTGCTATATGGTTCAAGCGAACATCCGAACATCCAAACACATGATACTGATTTGTCTAATATAAAAGATACTAAAGAAAGAGGGTCCCTCTGCTAAAAGAGAACTACGTTGTACAACCACTTCTCCTCTCTTATGCTTTGCAAACAGCTTCCTCACTCTCTCTACGTGCATTGAACATGCTAGTTCTACTATTGTAATTAATGGATAAATTAGTCCTCTTTTTATTATTTGTTTACTACTTTTTTGGGTAAGCCATTTAAAAAATAAAATAAAATAAAAATATAAAACAAGGAAAGTATAACTAGACATCAGTTGTTCCATGACAATGCCAATGCAAATGAACCGTTTGCCAATGTGCATAGTTCCTAATGTTCAGGGACATGTTTCAATGATCCAAACTGTTAATGTGATGGACCTATACATGGACCCTATAGCTCCCAAAAAGAACCTCCCATCTTTGAAAATGAACCTTCTCCTTGTCCATTTTTCTGGGAGAAAAGTAGGTTCTTCCAGTGTTGAAGACTTTTGAGGAAGCCCCATCAACTGCTAAGAACCACCAGCCATGGCTCTAAAACTTGGTTGGTTGACTCGAAACTGGGCCGAATCAACTTGACCAGATTTCGAGTTGAGTTTCTGGTAAGCTTGCTCCTGAACGTGACTTTTGATTTTTGAGGAAGCGCATTGGGTACTACTGCTGTCCCCAGCTCGGCACAGGGCTGGGCTTGGAGGGGCCCACCGTTATGTATGGGTTTATCCACACTGTCCATCCATTTTTGCATATTATTTAGGGTATAAGCCCAAAACTGAGGCAGGTCTAAGGCTCAAGTGACCACATAGTGGGGATTGAACTCCCCCATTAAAAACTTCTTGGGAGCAGTGGAAGTTTTGGATCAAGCTGATATTCTTGTTTATCATTCATCTTGGTGTATGTGACCTCATGAACAGGTTGGATGGCAAATAAACATCATAGTAAGCCCTGGGAAGGTTTCAATGGTAGGTGTCATTATCACCGCCACTTTCAGTGGTGTGGTCCACTTGAGCTTCTAATGTACCTCATTTTTTGGGCTTTTAAACTAAAATGATATGTCAAAATGGATAGATGGTGTGGATAGACCCATATATCACGGTGGGCTTTCAGAGCTGCAACCTGTGCCAAGCTGGAGATAGCGGGTTAATACCTAATCCAGTGACCGGTGCGCGGCCCGTCCTCACCTAGAGGTGGGCATCGAGCCGAGTCGAGTCGAGGTGGGCCAAGCTTGGCTTGGCTTGTCCATGATGTACTAGAGTTCGAGCTCGAGCTTGGCCTCGAGCTCAACATTGAAGCTTGGCTTGGCTTGTCCATGATGTACTAGAGTTCGAGCTCGAGCTCGAGCTTGGCCTCGAGCTCAACATTGAAGCTTGGCTTGTTTGTCAAAGCTGTCGAGTCGAGTTCGAGTCGAGCTAGTGGTTCGAGTCGAGTTGAGCTTGAGCTTGTTGGGTGAGAGAGTAATGGATTCTGTTCTTGATCCTCCTCAATTGATGAAAAATTCAAAAATCTTAAGAGAATTAAAGCAAAACCCGATGAAAAAACCAAACAAAGCTTCAAATCGGATAAGGAAACCTGATCTGTTCTTGATCTTCTTCCACCAGCAGAAGTCCAAGTACTAGAAAAGAAACAGAGTAGAACACAGATTAGAAATCCAAGTAAAGAGCTCTAGCCAATCAGATCATTGGATTTCCTTGAAGCTCTAACAAATCTGATAAGAACCCATCTCGAATTTCTTGGGTTTCTCACTTAAGAAGTAGATCTCAAGAGATTGAAATCATACTATTGTGGAGCTGAAATGAAAACCGGTGGTGGTGGTCTAGGCGGGCGTGCGACTGGCAGTGGGCAGAGAAAGAGAAGAAAGGGAAGGGGTGCATGCGGTCGGATAGAGACTTGATGTAGAGCGGGTCGCGGACAATTACATGGCAAAGATGGATCAGAAAAGGCCTGGTCGATGACAGAAGTGATCTGGACCATCAGACCTTAAATAAGGCGTATCTCGCAATCCGGGATGAGTTAGCAGACGAAAAATATATGATTTTGGGTTAGAACGAGCTATTTTAGCCAACCAACCCTGCCATGCCGGGTTGCGACACTCGGAATTGTGAGAAACCCCTGATTTGACGGTCGTTTCCCTGTTTCAATTTCGTTTTTACTATAAATAGTAAGTTTTAGTTTGCTTATAACTCTTCATCCGTCGGACTTTAGGAGTTGCGCCCAATGTGAAAAGAGCTTAGAATAATTAGGAGAACGGGTTGGTGAAGCCAAATAGGACACTTACTATTTTTGGCCGAAAACCTTGCGCACTAGTAGACATCACGACCGTCTATAAATAGTAAGTTTACTATTTATAGTAAGTCGCGAATTCTAGGAGTCCTAGTTGTAGTTTGATTCTGATTTCTTTCCCATTGCTTAGTACCCTTATTTAAAGGGTTGTGAACTCCTTTTTATTCATTCATTAATCTATTTCGAATTTTTTAGAATTTATTTCTATTTCTGCTCTCTTTTCTCGTGGATTCGAGAAGTCTCTGTGAGGAGTCCAGAGAAGTTCCGTGGATTCGGAATAGTTATCCTCTTGAGGAAGACGGTGTTCGACCTCACGTCCTCCCCTGCGTCAGTTTGGTATCAGAGCGAGGTTTCTCCTCGAGTCGATGGCTTCTAACGACGGGTCGGGCAACAATCTCATAGGCGGTGCTCCAGAAAATTTTCCTTTAATGGCGGCAACTTTCCAAGCAGCGCAGCAAGAGAATCGGCAAGCCATGTAAGGGCTGCAGGCTTCTATGGATCGCATAGCGAATATCTTGGCAGAAACCCTAGGGCAACTCCGTGTTCCTGGTGGTAATCCTCCACCACCAATTGCTGAAACCCGTAATCGCCCTGATCGCAGGATAATACCAGCAGTGCATCCAAGGGCCGTCCCTGAGGACGGGGGTTCCAGTGAAGAGGAGAACGATGACGTGATCTTCCAACACCCCAGGCAAGGCGGCGATCGGGTAGATCGAATAGATCGAGACTTCAAGATATGGGTTGATATTCCTAACTTCAATGGCCAGCTACACATTGAGGATTTTCTCGATTGGCTTTCTGAAGTTGAGCGATTTTTTGACTATATGGACATCTCTGAAACAAAGAAGGTCAAGCTTGTGGCCTACAAGTTGAAAGGAAGAGCTTCAGCTTGGTGGGAACAACTGCAACTCGCATGAACCAGGCAGATGAAAGCACCAATCCGCACATGGCAGCGAATGAAGCAGCTACTACGTGCCCGATTCCTCCCTAACGATTACAATCAGGTATTATTCCAACAATACCAAAATTGTCGACAGGGTAGTCGGTCGGTGAGAGAGTACGCAGAAGAATTTTACCGCCTAACGGCGCGCAACGTTTTGGTCGAGACTGAATCGCAGCAAGTCGCCCGATTCAACGGTGGATTGTGTATGGCGATCCAGGATCGGGTCTAAATGCAGTCCGTCTGGACGATGAATGATGCGATCAAGTTGGCTACTCGGGTAGAAGCACAACTTGAACGTTCTAACACACGGGCCTATCCTACTGCGAGGATCACTGCGGCAGGTCCACCCCAGAGAACTCCACAGCCTAAGGGGAAGGAGCCCGTAGGAGCACGCACTCAACTTCTTACGTCTGAGAACCGAGATCAGGGAAACGGGCAAGCTAGACCCCAAAGGGGCGTATCGACTGCCGCTGGTCCAAGTACAATCCCGAACCCTTATGCTCGGCCAAGGCCCAACAACTGCTATCGTTGTGGCCAGCCCGGCCACCTGTCAAATACTTGTCCCCAACGAAAAGTGGCAAACCTCGCCATTAATGATGGTAGTGCTGATAACGCTTATAAAGATCCAGATATTGAAGAACAGGAGCATACCGCCGAGGACGAGGTAGATGATTCAGATTGGGTTCAGCAAAATCACGGCGAGTCGCTCGTCGTGAGGCGACTATTATATGCTCCAAGAAAAGGAGTGCATCTACAGCGGCATAACATCTTCCGCACTAGGTGTACGGTGAATCGAAAGGTTTGTGATGTGATCATTGACAGTGGAAGCAGCGAGAACATCGTCTCTAGGGGTATGGTGGAAAAATTACAATTGAAAACAGAGCGTCATCCCTCTCCATATACAATCGGTTGGATCAAGAAGGTCAGCGAAACAAAGGTAACTGAACAGTGCACCATATCTTTTTCAATTGGCAAACATTATAAGGATGAAGTAGTATGCGATGTGGTTGACATGGAAGCATGTCACATATACTCGGTCGACCCTGGCAATCTGACCGTGACGCCACTCATAAAGGGCGAGATAACATATATATCTTCGTCAAGGACGGCCGGAAGACCATATTGGCCCCTATAGATCCAGAAGAACCACCTGAAACTTCTAAAGTGGAGGGTCGTTTTCTCTTAACCATTCGGGACTTCGTGGAAGAATCCAAAGAAACAGGACAAACTTATGCATTAATTGTAAAAGGGGAAGAACTCGAGCCTACCATCATCCCTGAAAGACTAAGGCCCTTGTTACATGAATTCTAAGAAATCTGGCCCGAGGACCTTCCCGATGGGTTACCCCCTATGTGAGATATCCAACACCATATCGACCTTGTCCCTGAGTCCAGTTTACCTAATCGTCCTCATTATCGAATGAGCCCGAATGAGTGTGAGATTCTGCAGGGACAAGTGAAGGAATTGATCCGTAAGGGTCTTATTCGAGAAAGCATGAGCCCATGTGCTGTACCAGCTCTGCTAACTCCAAAGAAAGATGGGAGTTGACGTATGTGTGTCGACAACCGGGCCATCAACAAGATCACCATAAAATACAGGTTTCCTATACCACGGTTGGATGATATGTTGGATATGTTAGAGGGCGTAAAAATATTCTCTAAATTGGACTTAAGGAGCGGCTATCATCAGATTCAAATACGGCCGGGTGATGAGTGGAAAACAGTCTTCAAGACTAAGGAAGGATTGTACGAATGGATGGTCATGCCTTTCGGTCTTTCTAATGCGCCTAGCACATTCATGAGGTTGATGAACCAAGTTCTGAAACCTTTCATTGGGCAGTTCGTTGTGGTTTATTTTGATGATATTTTGATATACAGTCAAGACGAAACTACCCATATGGAGCACCTCAAGAAGGTCCTTCAAGTGCTCACTGAAAATAAACTATACCTCAATTTAAAAAAGTGTAGCTTCATGACTGATAGCCTATTGTTTCTGGGTTTTGTGGTTACATCCACGGGCATTTGAGTGGATGAGGAAAAGGTGAAGACAATCAGAGAATGGCCGGTTCCCAAAAATATTCACGAAGTACAAAGTTTCCACGGACTAGCGACATTTTATCGTCGGTTTGTGAAAAATTTCAGTACCATTGTGTCACCGATCACAGATTGCATGAAGAAAGGACAGTTTCAGTGGACTGACGAAGCCGACAGGAGCTTTGCCGAAATCAAGCGCAGATTATCCATGACCCCGGTTCTTGTACTTTTCAACTTCGACAAACTATTTGAAGTCGAATGTGATGCTTCATATGTCGGGATTGGGGGAGTTTTGTCTCAAGAAGGTAGGCCGGTAGCCTTCTACAGTGAGAAACTTAGTGATGCACACAAGAAGTGGTCTACATATGAGATCGAGTTGTACGCGGTCGTCCAGGCACTGGCGACATTATTTGATTAAAAGGGAATTCATACTTTACACGGACAATCAAGCCCTCAAGTTTATTAATAGTCAAGCTAACATTAACCGTGTGCATGCTAGATGGATCTCATTTTTGCAGGAATTCACATTCGTGCTAAAGCATAAGTCAGGGCAACAGAATAAAGTAGACGATGCGTTGAGTCGCCGTGCAACTTTTTTAGTCACTATGAGCAATAAAGTTGTCGGGTTCGATCGCCTCAAAGACATATATGCCGACGACGACGACTTCAAGGACGCATGGGTTAGATGTCAGGAAGGTCACCCCGGTGACTTACATATACATGACGGGCTCCTTTTTAAGGGAAATCGACTATGTATCCCAAAGAGTTCGCTAAGGGAACAAATAATCTAAGAGCTACATGGAGGTGGCCTCAGTGGACACCTTGGGCGAGACAAGACGCGAGCTCCTGTGGAAGAACGGTATTACTGGCCGCAATTGGTACGTGATGTGGGAAAGACAGTCCAACGCTGTTATATTTGTTAGACTTCCAAGGGGCAATCTCATAATACGGGCCTCTACACCCCATTACCCGTGCCTGACGGCCCTTGGGAGGATTTATCTATGGACTTTGTGCTTGGTCTCCCACGAACACAACGTGGCATGGATTCGGTGTTCGTGGTAGTAAATCGTTTTTCTAAAATGGCGCACTTTATTCCATACAAGAAGACTCTCGATACAACACACGTGGCAAATCTATTCTTCAGAGAAATTGTGCGGCTACACGGGGTTCCCAAGACTATTACTTCCGACCGTGACACGAAGTTCATAAGCCACTTTTGGCGGACTTTATGGATTCGATTCGATACACGCCTTCAGTTCAGCAGCACGTACCACCCACAGACTGACGGTCAAACTGAGGTTGTGAATCGCACATTGGGAAACCTCCTTCGATATATTTTAGGAGAAAAACCAAAGCAGTGGGATTTGGCCTTGTCTCAAGCGGAGCTTGCATTCAACAACATGGTTAACCGCTCGACAGGAAAATCCCCGTTCCAGGTTATTTACGGACGAGTACCTCGCCATACACTAGACTTGGTCCCTCTGCCCAAGCTCCCAGGCATGAGCATTGCAGCAGAACATATGGCAGACAAAATCATGGGCATTCATGCGGAGGTACAGAACAAGCTACATGCCTCGAACGAAAAGTACAAGGAGCAAGCGGACAAGCATCGGCGATAGAAAGTGTTCGAGGTGGGCGACCAAGTAATGGTCCATCTGCGCAAAGAAAGATTTTCAACCGGAACATATAACAAGTTGAAGAATAAAAAGATTGGACCGGTACCAATCATCTGAAAGATCAATGACAACGCTTATGTTGTTGATCTTTCAGATGATATGGCGATCTCACGAACTTTCAATGTCGCGGACCTGACTGAGTATCATGAACCAGTGCATAATGATAACTCGAGGACGAGTTCTTTTGAAGTGGAGGAGACTGATGTAGAGTGGGTCGCGGACAATTACATGGCAAAGATGGATCAAAAAAGGCCCGGTCGGCGACAGAAGTGATCTGGACCATCAGACCTTAAATCAGGCGTATCTCGCAATCCGGGATGAGTTAGCGGACGAAAAATATATGATTTTGGGGTAGAACGAGCTACTTTAGCCAACCAACCCCGCTATGCTGGGTTGCGACGCTCGGAATTGCGAGAAACCCCTGATTTGACGGTCGTTTCCCTGTTTCAATTTCGTTTTTACTATAAATAGTAAGTTTTAGTTTGCTTATAACTCTTCATCCGTCGGGCTTTAGGAGTTGCGCCCAACGTGAAAAGAGCTTAGAATAATTAGGAGAACGGGTTGGTGAAGCCAAATAGGACACTTACTATTTTTGGCCGAAAACCTTGCGCACTAGTAGACATCACGACCGTCTATAAATAGTAAGTTTACTATTTATAGTAAGTCGCGAATTCTAGGAGTCCTAGTTGTAGTTTGATTCTGATTTCTTTCCCATTGCTTAGTACCCTTATTTAAAGGGTTGTGAACTCCTTTTTATTCATTCATTAATCTATTTCGAATTTTTTAGAATTTATTTCTATTTTCTGCTCTCTTTTCTCGTGGATTCGAGAAGTCTCTGTGAGGAGTCCAGAGAAGTTCCGTGGATTTGGAATAGTTACCCTCTTGAGGAAGACGGTGTTCGACCTCACGTCCTCCCCTGCGTCAAGACTTTAGGATTTGTTTTTTATTTTTTTATTTTTAAGTTTAAACTTAAAACTTATGTTAATAATATATATATATATATATATATATATATATATATATATATATAAAATATAATATAATATATTTATTAATCGAGCCGTGTCGAGCTCGAGTTCGATCTTCGAGTCGAGTCGAGTTGAAATGCCCCCGGTCAAACTTGGCTTGAACTCAACTCGAGCTTCAAATAATTAGCTTGGCTTGGCTCGAATCGACCATTCAAGCCGAGTCAATCCAAGCTGTCTCGAGCCGAGTCGAGCGAGCTTTTCGAGCTAGCTTGACTCGTGAACAGCCCTATCCTCACCCAAGACAGTGCGCCCTGACCATGGGGCCCACCTTGATGGGTGTAGTATATCAACACCGTCCATTCATTTTTTCATATCATTTTAGGGCATGAGACAAAAAATGAAGCTGATCCAAATCTCGGGTGGATCACATTATAGCAAAGAGTGGTGATTGGCAATTAAAAGCTTCTTGTGGTCCACAAAATTTTTGGATAAAGTTAATATTTGTTTATTTTTCCTTCATCGTATTATGTAGGACCTTTCCAACCGGATGGATAGCAAATAAACGTCACGGTCAGCCCTTAGAGGTTCTTAATGGTGGACAATCAGTCACCACTATTTCATGAGGTGTGAACTACCTGATATTTGTATCTGCTTCATTTTTTGGCCGGTGCTCTAAAATGAGATGTAAAAATGGATAAACGACATGGATATACAACACACACATTAAAGTGGGCTCCATGGTCAAGGATTCAACCTGATCCACCAAACCCGGTCGTCACATTTATCCGTTATAACATTCCATTTCAGGGCATAGGAAAAAAAAAAAAAAAGCACATCCATATCTCATGTGGACCATGCTACAGGAAAGAGTGGTGATTGAATATTAAAAACTTCTCAAGGGCCACAAAAGTTTTTGGTCCCTTCATCATCGAGGTCTTTGTGACCTTGTGGACAGGTTGAATGGCAAATAAACATTTCTATGGCTCCTAAGAAAATTTTAATGGTGAGCGTTCAAGCACCACGTTTTCCGTGGTGTGATCCGTATGAGATATGGATCATTTTTGGGTCCATGCCCTAAAATGACCTATAAAACTGAATTGACGGCATTGACATAAGACGCATCAGCGTGAACCCACGGGATCCAGCGGCCTGCGAGGATACGGGGATCCACAGAAGCCGCGTCCCTGTGCAACATGAACTGGGCGCAGATTGCCTACGGTACTATTGCCCGCCATGATGTATATGTTTTATCTACATGGTTGATCCATTTTGTGAAATGATGTTATGTCATGAGCCCAAACGTAAGGAAGATTCAAATCTTAGGTGTACCACACCATGGGAAACAATATTTATTAAACGCCCACCATTAAAAGGTTCTTGAGGCCGCAAAAGTTTTGGATCAAGCTGATATTTGTGTTTTCCCTTCATTCAGGTCTCACGGACCTAATAGACTGGTTTGAGGGCAAATGAATATTACAATGAGCCCTAGGAAGTTTTTAATGGTGGTAGTTCAATCACCACAGTTTCCTATGGCGTGGTCTATCTGAGAATTGTATCTTCCTTATTTTTGGGTTCACACCATAAAATTATCCGGCAAAATGGATGGATGACATAGACAAAACACATACATTATGGTGGGGCCCACCGAGCACCAACCAAAAGCGTCGGTAGGCAATCCGAGTCTTATGAACTGCGGTGTTGTTCAACTTCTTTAAACCGGACGCGGAAGGGTGTAGCGGGCCAGACGGTGTATCGAGTAAACTGATCATGCTATGAACTCTATGGGCCCACACCTTTATTGATGTAGAGCGGGTCGCGAACAGTTACATGGCCAAGATGGATCAGAAAAGGCCCGGTCGACGACAGAAGTGATCTGGACCATCAGACCTTCAATCAGGCGTATCTTGCAATCCGGGATGAGTTAGTCGACGAAAAATATATGATTTTGGGGTAGAACGAGCTACTTTAGCCAACCAACCTAGCTATGCTGGGTTGCGACGCCCAGAATTGTGAAAAACCCCTGGATTGACGGTCGTTTCCCTGTTTTAATTTCAATTTTACTATAAATAGTAAGTTTTAGTTTGATTATAACTCTTCATCCGCTGGGCTTTAGGAGTTGCGCCCAACGTGAAAAGAGCTTAGAATAATTAGGAGAACGGTTTGGTGAAGCCAAATAGGACACTTACTATTTTTGGCCGAAAACCTTGCGCACTAGTAGACATCACGACCGTCTATAAATAGTAAGTTTACTATTTATAGTAAGTCACGAATTCTAGGAGTTGTAGTTGTAGTTTGATTCTGATTTCTTTTCCATTGCTTGGTACCCCTATTTAAAGGGTTGGGAACTCGTTTTTATGGATTAATTAATCAGTTTCGAATTTAATAGAAATTATTTCTATTTTCTGCTTTCTTTCCTCGTGGATTCGAGAAGTCTCTGTGAGGAGTCCAGAGAAGCTTCGTGGATTCGGAGTATTTATCCTCATCACGTTCATCCCTGCGTCAATTGGTATCAAAGCGAGGATTTCCCTCCGGCCGATGGCAAACAACGAAGGTATGAATCAAAATCCTGTGGACGGTGATTCAGGGATTCGTTATCTTTCGGAAAGAATAGAAGCTTTCCACCGGGAGAGTTAGTTGACCATCCAAGGGCTGCAGGTAACGCTCGACGGTCTTGCGGATGCGCTACTTCCGTCCCGAGCCCCAGGTGGTGCTCCACCACCCATGGTTGCTGTACGACGCAAACTCAATTTTCGTAGAGCACTACCAGTGGCAGACCGTAGGCCTACACCAGATGATTCAAGTTCTAACGACGAAGACCTTAATGAGGGTTTTGCCCGACGACCAATCCATGGAGGCGATCATCTAGATCGTGCTGAAAGAGACTACCGAGGTAAGGCTGAACTTCCTGGTTTTAATGGTTTATTACGTATAGAAGATTTCCTCGATTGGCTAGCCGAAGTAGAGAGATATTTTGATTATATGGACGTGCCAGATCATAAAAGGATAAAATTGGTAGCGTTTAAATTAAAATCTGGTGCTTCTGCATGGTGGGAACAATTACAACTCTCACGAGCCCGTCAGAACAAGGCTCCTATCTTATCATGGCCACGGATGAGACGTCTTTTTCGATCACGATTTCTCCCAAGTGATTATCAGCAGATACTGTTCCAGCAATATCAAAATTGCCGACAAGGAAATCGAACCGTCACAGATTACACAGAAGAATTCCAACGGTTGGCAACACGAAACGATCTGTCAGAATCTGAGTCACAGAAAGTGGCACAATTTATAGGTGGGTTGCGGCCGACAATTCAGGACCGAGTTCAGATGTACCCAGTCGGGACCGTGGATGAAGCAGTTCAATTGGCGGGTAGGGCAGAAACACAACTTGCAAGAGCTCCTGCTCGTCCATATCCTTTAACTCGACTCTCTATGACGGGTCCAACACAGGATCCAGTGCTGGCACGAGGAAAAGATCTAGTAGGAGAACGTCCTCAACTTCCTACAACCGTAAACCGTGATATGGGGAGCGGCTCATCTAGACCTCAACGTGCAACACCCACAACAGCGGGCCCGAGTAGGGTTCCAAATCCTTATGCTCGGCCAAGGTCGAACAATTGTTACCGCTGTGGCCAGCCAGGCCACTTATCAAACACTTGTCCTCAACGTCCCGCAACACACTTGACTATAAACGAAGGGGGCACTGAAGGTGAGGTCGCAGAAGAAGACCATGTCTTTGATGAACATGAACAAACCACTGAAGAAATAGCAGGTGGAGATGAAGTGACGGGCGAGGATCATGGCGAATTTCTAGTTGTGAGGCGATTACTGTATGCCCCACGAAAGGAATTACATCCACAGCGACACAATATATTTTGTACTCGGTGCACTGTCAACGGAAAGGTCTGTGATGTGATCATAGACAGCGGTAGTAGCGAGAACATCGTCTCAAGAGTGATGGTGAACAAGTTACGGCTACCAACGATGAAACATCCTTCCCCGTACTCAATTGGCTGGATAAAAAAGGTGAATGAGACCAAGGTAACTGAACAATGCACTATCTCGTTTTCAATTGGCAAAAATTATAAGGATCAAATACTTTGTGACGTGGTCGACATGAAAGCTTGTCATATGCTACTCGGTCGACCCTGGCAGTCGGACCGTGATGCGACCCATCGGGGACGAGATAATGTCTACATATTCGTCAAGGATAGTCGAAAAATAATCCTTGCCCCCTATGGTACCAAAGAACCACCCTAAAGCTTCTAAAGTGGAGGGGAGTTCCCTCTTGACCATTCGGGATTTCATGGAGGAATCTAAGGAAACCGGCGAGGTATACGCCGTAGTGGTGAAGGGCGAGGAAGAGGAACCCGCAAACATCCCTCCAAGCTTAAGGCTGTTGCTAAACGAATTCAAAGAAGTCTGGCCTGAGGATTTACCTGATGGATTGCCCCCCATGAGGGACATCCAACATCACATAGACCTCGTCCCTGGGGCTAGCCTGCCCAACCGCCCTCATTATCGGATGAGTCCGAAGGAGTGTGAGATACTTCAGGGGCAAGTGGAGGAATTGATCCGTAAGGGTCTCTTGAGAGAGAGCATGAGCCCATGTGCCGTACCAGCATTATTAACGCCAAAAAAAGATGGAAGCTGGCGCATGTGTGTCGACAGCTGGGCAATCAACAAAATCACCATCAAATATCGGTTCCCAATACCACGGTTGGACGATATGCTCGATATGCTAGAAGGGGCCAAGGTGTTCTCTAAACTTGATCTAAGGAGCGGGTACCATCAGATTCGTATCTGACCCGGTGATGAGTGAAAAACGGCGTTCAAGACCAAGGAAGGGTTGTATGAGTGGCTGGTCATGCTGTAACGCCCTGAAAATCGGGGGTCGAGCATAAACTCAACTCCCGAGTTCCAGAACATCACTTATGCAACAAAATGAATGATGATTGAATGTTGACTGTATTCGTGCATTGAACATGAGTGAGATTAAGCCAAAACAGCATATCATACTCCAGAGACAGTTAAATTTGCAAGCGGAAGACTGTGATAGATAGATAAAATATATAACTTATGATGAGTCTCCAGAGTGTGATAACATTACCAGGTTAAATAAATACAAGTGCAGTTCTAAAATGTACCAAATGTGAGGAAGTGTAATGCCTCCTATCCCATGCACCATAGCCCCGTCAATACAATATCAGGTCTTCATCGACCTGCCAGAGAGATACAGATAGGAGAATTCCTCCTATCATCATAGAAGTAGTCCGGCTCTGCTTCACAAGCATCGCCACCACCTGAAACTCAACAAATCTGGTTGGTGTGTACAACACCGTCCCGTAACGTGGGAGTGAGTGATCAACTCAGTGGAACAGTAAAGCATAGGTTAACATGTTATCAATTCAATCAAGCAGTAATGATAAAGCAGTACAAATCAAACAATTCTAACTACTCTTATTAAATGCAAGAATGAAATGACATGATGCTGTATGCCCTTGCCAAACCACCCTCAAGCGACATCATCTTACGTTCGCGAATGCTTACTCCCTCAGTGCGCCACATCTACAAAGCACATGCGGTGCGATGATGCTTATGATTACCAAGTTTTTATTAGTCCATTTCAAACAGCAGTATTGGGAAACTAAGGTACCTCCCTTGTATCATTCCCAAACATGATCCATTCTAAGGTCGTCAATCCTAGTTATTCTCATACGATGTTATGGTTTGAGAAACGTAGTGAAGGCATCGCAAAGGGCTCATCACCCGTCAGCGCGGATACAGATCTCACCGTATGCGGCTCAATTGCTGGCCGTCAGCTCGAGTACAGGTCTCACCGTACTCGGCTCAATCACTAGCCGTCAGCTCAAGTACAGGTCTCACCGTACTCGGCTCAACTCACACTCTAGTTGCTGTGAAAGACTCGTGGCCAATCACAGACCCTTGGAGTGTACTCGATGATACCATGGAGGACTCGTCGCCCGTCAGCACGAGCACAGATCTCACCGTACTCGGCTCTCGCCGAAGTATCGACAGCTCGAATACAGTGTCCCATACCACCATATTCGGCTCACGAGTTGATTGCGCAATGGTCACTACGGGGAGGCACATGGCCCCAGCGTAGGCCGACAGCTCGACCACGGTGTCCCATACCACCATGCCTGGCTCATGCGACTTAGCGGATCTAGGTACCATGGTTAAACGGGGATCGCCACTGGTAAGTTTGGTACCTTAGGTTCAAGCAGTAGCGACCAAACAGGGTGAACATGCATAAGGCAGATCGGGTTACTTGATGAGCTCGACTAGCACGATCGCCCGTTGAGCTGCACGACATGAAGTGCATAAACAACTTCGTGTGGCCTAGCCACTGCCGACAGGCAACGCACGACTCGAGTTCGTCGAACACATCCCACGTGGCAAATGAATCTCAGCCACGAGTTCAATCCCGTTACCGATTGCCTGGACTATAATCATAGCCCCAAACACAATCAATTACAGAGATATAAAGCAGTAATAGATCAGGATTCAAATCATACAATCAGTCTGGTATTATCCGTTTAGGGCTGCCAGGGCTGTTGCACGCACTCGTTGCTCCGCTCCCCCATCACCCATGACAGATCATACAACGTAGATATAAATTTAAGCATATACATTACATAGTTAAAATCATAAAGCAGTTGAGCATGTTATGAATCACAACACAAGCATGAGTTTGTACATGTTCAATTCCTAATCACACAACTATCAAAGGAGATCATACACATAGTTAAAAGAGGTTGAGAATCATATCTCAACACCCTTATACTTTACAATTTGCTAACTACTACTCATTCAGACATTTCAAGAAACACTTAAACAAACATACATCAACATACAAGACATATGTCGATCACATAGGCATTAGGCCAAATCCTTTCACTAGGGAGTTGCCCCAATCATAACACGCGTACACCCACGACGGATAGTCATGGCAAGCAGGAATCCGAGTTCCATATTCATTCAGTCATTTCCACAAACACTTGGGCCACACATTTTAGCATATATAGTGTATTTTGGCCGTGGCGTGACTTAGGGCAAATCCTTTCGTCAAAGGGGGGTATCGCCAATACATCAATCATGAATCCATGACAATTAGTCATGGCGAGCACGAATGAGAATTCTATACTCATTCAGCCATTTCCACAAACACTTAGAATACACTATTACAACATACATGGTGTATGTTAGTAAAACATGTATTAGGGTTATCCTTTAGCCAAGCTAGTATTTTATCCATGTATAATATATTACTACAGCAAATAATCATGATACATACATCTCCAAAATTTATACGTATACAGTATTTCTAGAATACACAATTTCAACATACGTAGCATTTACAAGTGAACATGTATTACGGCGATTCCTTTCGCCAAACTAGTATTTTATCCATATATAGTATAATCATACATTAAATAAACATGTCAAACACTTCTCCAAAAAAAATACGTATACGGTATTTCTACGTATATCTAGAGTATGTGAAATTCCATATTCTACAATGTTAATCGAAACAGGAAACGGAAAGCACTTTGTACATGTGCAATTGCATGCAGATCATGAATCTATCATTATCTGACATTGAAAGCGTTGAAAAACGTAACCTATACACCTAAAGTCCGCACCTTTTATCGTAGAATCGTAATGGAGTTGATAGGTTTGCTAAGCTTCCGTATACGGCAACTAGGCGACCTATAGAACGAAATAGGTTAGCTACTTCACAACCTACAACAGTCTAAACCCCAAAACAGATTAGGGTTAGGGTTTCTTACCTAGAAACGACGCCGGAAACGCCGGAAAAGCGTCAAGAAGGATGCGGTGGAGCATGGATAGCAGCAGGGAAGGACGGCAGGGAGATTCTCCCACATCTCCCACACTTTCTCTCTCTTTTCCCTCTCTCAAATCCAAATTCGTATGGCTGCCATGAGAGAGGGTTTAACGTCCTTATATAGTCTCAAAACTCACCGAAATAGACTCCTGTTCAAAGGTTACTGCTAATATAGGTATTTCGTCACCTTTCCAGCTCAAAAGAGAGGTTCTGGTGGCCCTCCTTGAGCCAAACGTCAGACTTAAGCTCACCACACATGGATCTATGAGGGATTACGTTTTTGACTCGATCGGATTCCCAGATCGCACGTGGCGGGCCACTTTCAGTTCAACGGTCAGTGGGCCACGATCCGAAATTCCAAGTACATGTAAATGTTCCTGAAATTTTTCTTAATCCGAGGGTGTAATTTGGTCTGATTCTGACGGTCAGGTTGCTTAATACTGATGCGCAAGCGAATGGTGCCAGATCACTATTCCTGATATTTTTATTAGGATGGAAATAGTGTTTTTCACACTCCCTCGCTCCGGATCGAAATAAATGACCGTGGGATATCGGTCGGAGCTAATTTTTGAGATGATTGTCAAGCCCAGTGGGGCGGTCCTGGTTCCTTAGCTTCGTGTTAATCGGACTCCCGATGTGCGATCTAGACCTCATACGAAGTTTCGTTTCAGTCCCGAGAGCAGACGGGTAATGAGTTCGGTTCTAAACTTTAGGGTAACCTAGAGTCACATGTTTTACAAGTTTTGGGTTTTGCAGATCGTATTTAAAGCGATCCCAACGGATTTCATGGCTAGTCGAGTTTGCACTTAGTTAACTTTGTTAAATTTCTAAAGGATTTAATCCTAATTGTTTTCTGGTTGAGATGGTACTTAGGCCTTTGTAGTTTGTATATAAAGTGATCCAAGTTTTACTAATTAGCTAGTTTAAGTTAGTGTCTAGGGCGAAAGTGCTTTGAAAAATTGAAAGCACAAGGTAGTAAAGGGGTGGGATTTGTGAAGGAAATGGGTTCAGGAGCGATTTTAGACTGTGGGATTTAGTTTTGACAAGTTTATAAGGTCTTAGGATCGACCCATTGCCCTAGAACGTCTAATCCCAGGTTGGCAAAAATCCGGGATGTTACACATGCCCTTCGGCCTATCGAACGCACCAAGCACTTTTATGCGTTTGATGAATCAAGTTCTAAAACCGTTCACTGGCCGATTTGTGGTAGTATATTTTGATGACATATTGATATATAGCCAGGATGAGGCGGAGCAAAGGAAACATCTCAGGCAGGTGTTGCAGGTCCTACAAATTAACAAGTTGTACCTCAACTTGAAGAAGTGTAGTTTTTTAACCGACAGCCTATTGTTTCTAGGATTTGTTGTAACGTCCACAGGCATTCGTGTGGACGATGAAAAGGTGCGAGCTATTAGGGAATGGCCGATCCCGACAAACATTCATGAGGTGAGGAGTTTTCACGGGTTGGCGACTTTCTATCGTCGATTTGTGCGAGATTTTAGCACCATAGTCGCGCCCATAACAGATTGCTTGAAAAAGGGACCGTTCCAGTGGACCGATAAAGCTGACAAGAGCTTTCATGAGATCAAGCATCGTTTATCTACAACACCGGTCTTAGTGCTTCCTAATTTCGACAAATTGTTTGAGGTTGAGTGTGACGCTTCATACATCGGAATTGGAGGAGTATTATCACAAGAAGGCAGGCCGGTAGCCTTCTACAGCGAGAAGCTCAGCGAAGCCCGAAAGAAGTGGTCGACTTATGAGCTTGAGTTGTACGCAGTTGTTTAGGCGCTGCGACATTGGCGACATTATCTGATTCAAAGAGAGTTTGTTCTGTACACTGACCATCAAGCATTAAAGTTTATTAATAGTCAGACTAACGTGAATCGTGTGCATGCTAGATGGGTTGCGTTTTTACAGGAATTCACGTTCATTCTGAAGCACAAGTTAGGGAAGTAGAACAAGGTGGCTGATGCACTTAGCCGTCGTGCATCATTACTGGTTACAATGAGCAACGAGGTGGTCGGCTTCGACTGTCTCAAGGAGCTGTATGCTGAGGATGAAGACTTCAAAGATTCTTGGGTGAACTGTCAAGAAGGTCACCTTAGCGACCTTCATATACAGGACGATTTTCTCTTCAAAGGGAATCGATTGTGCATCCCCCAAAGTTCCCTGAGGGAGCAGATTATTCAGGAGCTACATGGAGGTGACCTCGGTGAACACCTTGGGCGAGACAAGACGCGAGCTCTTGTTGAAGAGCGGTATTATTGGCCGTAATTAGTACGTGATGTGGGAAAAGCCGTACAACGTTGTCATGTTTGTCAGACCTCCAAGGGGCAATCTCAGAATACAGGCCTCTACACCCCGTTACCTGTGCCTGACGGTCCTTGGGAGGATTTATCAATGGACTTCGCGCTTGGTCTGCTACGAACACAATGCGGCATGAATTCAGTGTTCGTGGTAGTAGATCGTTTCTCCAAGATGACACACTTTATTCTATGCAAGAAGACTCTCGATGCAACACATGTGGCAAATTTATTCTTCAGAGAAATTGTGCGGCTACACGGGGTTCCCAAGACTATTACTTCTGACCGTGACACGAAGTTCATAAGCCACTTTTGACGGACTTTGTAGACTCGATTCGATACACGACTTCAGTTCAGTAGCGCCTACCACCCACAAACTGACGGTCAAACTGAGGTTGTGAATCGCACGTTGGGAAACCTCCTTCGATGTATTTCAGGAGAAAAACCAAAGCAGTGAGATTTGGCTTTGTCTCAAGCGGAGTTTGCATTCAACAACATGGTAAACCGCTTGACAGGAAAATCCCCGTTCCAGGTTATTTACGGACGAGTACCTCGCCACATACTAGACTTGGTCCCTCTGCCCAAGCTCCCAGGCATGAGCATTGCAGCAGAACATATGGCAGACAAGATCATGAGCATTCATGCGGAGGTACAAACCAAGTTACATGCATCGAACGAGAAGTATAAGGAGCAAGCGGACAAGCATCGGCGACGAAAAGTGTTCGAGGTGGGCGACCAAGTAATGGTCCATCTGCGCAAAGAAAGATTTCCGACTAGAACGTATAACAAGTTGAAGAATAAAAAGATTGGACCGATACCAATCATTCGAAAGATCAATGACAATGCCTATGTTGTTGATCTTCCAAATGACATGGCGATCTCACGGACTTTAAATGTCGCGGACCTGACCGAGTATCATGAACCAGAGCATGACGAGAACTCGAGGACGAGTTCTTTTGAAGTGGAGGAGACTGATGTAGAGCGGGTCGCGAACAGTTACATGGCCAAGATGGATCAGAAAAGGCCCGATCGACGACAGAAGTGATCTGGACCATCAGACCTTCAATCAGGCGTATCTCGCAATCTGGGATGAGTTAGTCGACGAAAAATATATGATTTTGGGGTAGAACGAGCTACTTTAGCCAACCAACCCCGCTATGCCGGGTTACGATGCTCGGAATTGTGAAAAACCCCTGGATTGACGGTCGTTTCCCTGTTTTAATTTCAATTTTACTATAAATAGTAAGTTTTAGTTTGATTATAACTCTTCATCCGTTGGGCTTTAGGAGTTGAGCCCAACGTGAAAAGAGCTTAGAATAATTAGGAGAACGGTTTGGTGAAGCCAAATAGGACACTTACTATTTTTGGCCGAAAACCTTGCGCACTAGTAGACATCACGACCGTTTATAAATAGTAAGTTTACTATTTATAGTAAGTCGCGAATTCTAGGAGTTGTAGTTGTAGTTTGATTCTGATTTCTTTTCCATTGCTTGGTAGCCCTATTTAAAGGGTTGGGAACTCGTTTTTATGGATTAATTAATCAGTTTCGAATTTAATAGAAATTATTTCTATTTTCTGCTTTCTTTCCTCGTGGATTCGAGAAGTCTCTGTGAGGAGTCCAGAGAAGCTTCGTAGATTCGGAGTATTTATCCTCATCACGTTCATCCTTGCGTCATTTATTTAGGTGTTTTATCTATTATGTCTATCCATTTTCCAGCTTATTTTCAGTAAAGAGCCCAAAATTGAAGCATATCCAAATATCAAGTGGACCACATCGTACCACAAGAAAGAGTGGGATTGAATGAAGTTTTAAATCAAGCTGAAACATGTGTGACCTTATGAACAGCTTGCATGACAAATAAACATGCAACGGTTGATGTTGACGTCAAAATCTGGTCCGCTCTCCTCCTGATCTCATTCACTCAGTGCAATCACCAAGCCCTGAACCTGCGCACCAACAGTGAACAAAGGATACCCTAGCTAGGCCAGGGGACCCTCCGATGCCTAAGTTAGGACACAGGAATCTGGGTCTAACTGAAGAGTTGAGGGGAGAGTATTCGATATTGTGTACCTATAGACATGGGGTGATGGGTTATTTATACCCAACGGTTGAATGGTCCGGGTCCGACAATCTCGGCACAATCAGGGGGATTCCCAGATCGTGGAGATATAGTGCGCGATCTGTAGATCGTGCGGTGTGCCAGACGCGTAATAGGCATAATCGGACGAAGTTTTCGGCCATGTATAATTATGACAGTTTCCTCATTTAGTGCATGAAGCCCTAATGCTTACTCGGCCCGGCTCAACCAAAAACATTTACGTAATTATTCTTGGTTCACATTTCATTGGACTCGGACGATACATAAGTTCGAACTGGTATCTCGGACGTGACCCCGAGGCAAGGCTTTGCTATAGATGGGATTGAGTTTTGTGTCCGATCGGATAGCAGATTCTACCCCGACCTATAGTCCCGGGGTAAAGGTCTTTTGAATGTTGTGCCTCTATAGAACGTTCAAGTCGGATCGGACAAATGAGGCCTTGGACGTTGAGAATGCTAGTCGGCTCAGTTTGGCGCTCCGTGCTTGGATCTCAAGCGGGCTCGGATCTTCCCATAACAGTGGATGTTATTATTCCATCTGTTTTCTATAGTGTGGTCCACTTGAATAATGATTCAATTTTGGATTCATCCCGTAACAACTTGGATAATGACAGATACATTATGGTGGGCCCCATAGAGTTTACAATGCGGTGATCCTCTTATATTGCTTTCGGATATTTACAACTGGACCTGATTGCATACTTACAATGTCAGGAGCTCCCAATAGATCTATGTCGACCCTACATGATGTATGTGTTTTATACATGCTGTCCATCTATTTGGGGTCATTATTTTAGATTATGAGCCCCAAAAATGGGCAGATTCAGATCTCAGGCGGACCACACCACAGGAAAACAGTGGTGATTGAATGCTCACCATTGAAAATTTCTTAGGGCCCTCTGCAATATTTATTTCTCATCCAACCTGTTGGTTAGGTCACAAAGACCTGGATGAAGGCGATAAACAAATATCAGCTTGATCCAAAACTTTTGGGGCCTAAGAAGTTTTTAATGGTGATTGTTCAATCAACACTGTTTCTTGTAGCGTTGTCCACCTGAGATTTTGATCTGCCTGATTTTTGGGTTCATGCCTATAATAATTTGGTAAAATGGATGTAGGTTGTGGATAAAACACATACATCATAGTGGGGCCCACAGAGCATGCGCTTGTAACCAAACGGCATCCATTTATAACTGATGCTGTGTCCTACCCATATCCATTGGACTCAGGCAAGCCAGGGCCTCTGTGGGTCCACCTTGATGTTTGTGTTTTATCTAGGTTGTCCATACATTTTGACAGATCATCTTAGTGTATGAGCCGAATGAAGCAGATCCAAGGCTCAAGTGGACAACGTAGGTGGGGTTTAAACAGTACCAGACATTAAAAACTTGGGAGCCATGAGGTTTTGATCAAGTTGATGTATGTGTTTTCCCTCCATCCAGGTCTATGTGACCTTATGAACAGGTTGGATAGCAAATAAATATCATAGTGAGCCCTACGAAGGTTTCAACCATTGGTGTCATTATCACTTTGCTTCCTGTGGTATTGTCCACTTGAGCCTTGGATCGACCTTTTTTGAGATCCTGCCAAAAAATGATCAATCAAAACAGAGGAATGGCAAAGATTATATATATATATATATATATATATATATATATATATATATATATATATATATATATATATATATATATATATATATATGGGCTCACAAAAGCCCCTGCCTAAACCAAGTCCATCTAGGCACGGTAGGATGCAAGCCATGTCCATCCCGGCAGGTCTCTTTGGATCCATTGTGATGTATAGGTTTTATTCAGGTTGTCCATCCATTTTATCATATGATTTTAAGACATGAATAAAAAAAATGAGCCAAATCCAAGGCTCAAGTGGACCACATAATGGGGATTGAACACACCATTAAAAACTTCTAAGGAGCTATAGAAGTTTTGGATTAAGCTGATATTTGTGACTCTAAGTGCAAAGGCGGAAGGGAGCTTGACTGCATGACTGATGTAGAGCGTGTTGTTGACAGTTTTGGATTAGAAAAGGCCCGATCGGAGGCAAAAGTGATCTGGACCTTAAAACGAGTGTATCACGCAAATTGGAATGAGTTATCTGGCGTGCCATATATGATTTTGCGCACGCCAAATTTGCAAATAGAATTTCCATTGTATTTCCATTTTTACCATTTATAGTAAGTTTTAGTTTCATTACAACTCTTCATCCATTGGGCTTTAAGAGTTGCGTCCAACATGAAAAGTGGTTAGAATAATTAGGAGAATAGCATAGTGAAGCCAAATAGGATACTTATTATTTTTGGCTGAAAAACATGCGTAGGAATCATGACCGTCTATAAAATAATTAGTTTATAGTAAGTCGTGAATTCTAGGAGTTTTAGTTGTAGTTTAATTTCAAAACTTCTTTCATAGATTAGTATCCCTATTTAAAGGGGCATAAAATTGTTTATTCATTCATCAATCGATTTACAAATTTTCTAAAATATTATTTCTATTTTCTTGCTTTTTCCTCGTGGAGCTGAGAAGTCTATATGAGGAGCCCAGGGAAGCTCCTTGGATTCAAAGTAGTTATACTTGAGGAAGACGGTGACAACCTCATCACGTTATCCCTGCATCATTTTTACATATCATTGTAGGATATGATTTTAAAAAGAGGTTGATTGAACGCTAAAGCGGACCACACTATAGGAAGCATTCCTGACAATGACACCCACCATTGAAACCTTCCAAAGGCCCATCACCATGATGTTTATTCGCATCCAACCTATTCATAAGATCACATAGACATGGATGAAGGGGAAATAAAAATATCAGCTTGATCTAAAACTTCTGTGACCTTTGAGAAAATTTCAATGGCAGGAGTTTAATCCCCATTGTTACCTGTGGTGTAGTTTAATTTGCCTTCTTTTTGTGCTCACTACCTAAAATGATTAGTTAAAATGGATGGATGGCACAGATAAAATGCATACATCACAGTAGGCCCCACCAAGCCACTAACAGAATCATCTGTCTATAGCTGGGTAATGGTGGAGGTAGTACCCAATCCGCTTAGCTAACATGTTGTCAGAAAAAAATAAAATAAAAGGCTGTATCTGAACATTTTCTTCCTTTCCACATCTTCTTTTTTACTGTAGTCAGTCATGATAGCAAGTGGCAGGAAGGGCCAGATGTGTGATGGGTTATTTTGACCCATCTTCGACTGGTCGAGAGCCCTGCTCGACTGGTCGATGGCTTGTGGTCGACCGGTCGAAGGTTCGAGTCGAAAACTTCGACTCAAAGTCCAGCGAGTAATTTTGCTGTTTTTTACTGTATCTTGGACTGGTCGAAGGAACCTTCGACTGGTCGAAGGGGGCCTACGACTGGTCGAAGGGATGTCTCGACTAGTCGAAGGTTACGCAGTTTGTTCCGCGATTTTGCGCGAAACTGCGGATTTGAGTCCTTTCGCAACTAGGATGCGGAAAGGAGTTTCCCAAAACTATAAAAGGGGTTGCCTAGGGTTTTTCTAGGTATCACAAAATAACAAGAGAGTTTCCTAAAGCTTTACAAGGTATTTGCTAAAGGGTTTAGGGCTAGCAAAGGTGAGAGAGAGAGGGAGAAAGAGAGAGAGGAAGCTTATAGAAGGGAGGTTCTGCTCGTGGAGGTTCTCTACTTTGCAATCTACATCTCAGCGCTTCTATGTCCTCGTAATCGGTTAGATCTCTCCGTTTTCTCTATTTGTTTATCCACTCCTGCGTGAGTGAAGAAGATTGTAACGTTCTACTTCATAGTGGATTGTTGATCTGGACGAGGTCCCGTGGTTTTTACCTCTTTGAGGGTTTTCCACGTAAAAATCTTTTGTGTGGTGTGTGATTGATGCTTTGATTTATTTCATTGCTTTATTATCCATAATTCTGGTTTGTTTCGGGAGGCTAGATCCTAAGGTTTGTGCAAGGCATCCTAACAAAGTGGTATAAGAGCTAAGTTCATTGAACGGGTAGGATCGGTTTTGAATTATGGAAGGTGGCTCAAGGATGATCAGCCTCAATGGTTCTAACTGGACCATATGGAAGGCTAAGATGGAGGACTTGCTTTATTGCAAGGACCTATATTCTCCAATCTCAAGCATATCAGCAAAATCCAAGGATATGACTGATGATGATTGGAAGAAGATGGACCGAAAGGCGGTGGGGTTTATTAGACAATGGTTGGATGATTCTGTGTTCCACCATGTGTCTACGGAAACCTCAGCCGAAAGCCTATGACTAAAATTACAAGGGCTGTATGAAAGGAAGACAGCCGGTAATAAGATATTTCTGATAAGGCGACTTGTGAATCTCAAGTTCAAGGATGGTGGTTCTGTGGCCGAGCATATGAATGAGGTCAGTAATATAGTGAACCAACTCACCTTTATAAAGATGGTCCTGGATGATGAATTGCAGGCTTTACTATTGCTTAGTTCATTGCCTGACAGTTGGGAGACATTGGTGGTGTCTCTAAGTAACTCCGCGCCAGACGGAAAGGTATCCATGGAACAGGTAACCAGTTGTCTCTTCAATGAGGAGACAAGGAGGAAGTCTCAGGGGTCTACTCAGCAAGAGGCTCTTGTGACACAGGAACGAGGGAGAGGAAAGAACAGGAAGGGCGGGAGGGCCTGAGATAAATCAAGAGGCAAGTCGAGTAACAGAAAATAGGTTGAATGCTGAAACTGTGGCAAGAAGGGCCACTACAAGCATGAATGTCGTGGTAAGAAAAACGATAAGAAAGAAAAAGGGAAGGAAGATGAATCAGATTCCACTGCGGTCGCTTCAGATGGCGACATGGTAGTTATTCTTTCTACAGATCACAATGTATGTCTCACGACTACGAGTCAAGGCACTGACTGGGTGATAGACTCGGGAGCTTCTTTTCATACGACTCCACACAAGGACTCCTTCACAAGCTACAAGTCAGGTGACTATGGGACTGTAAAAATGGGAAATTCTGGCGTATCAAAGATCGTGAGAGTTGGTGATATTTGTGTGAAAACTGATGTAGGCTACACATTGGTTCTCAGGGATGTGAGGCATATCCCAGACCTTCGCCTCAACTTGATGTCGACGGGAAGGTTGGATGATGATGGCTATGAAAGCCGGTTTGCTGGTGGGCGATGGAAGCTCATCAAGGGTTCATTGATCATGGCTAGAGAAAAGAAGTGTTGCACCCTGTATAAGGCAAGTGTCAGTATGTGCAAGGGTGGATTGAACACAGTGGAAGATTCGGCAATTGACATGTAGCACAGGCGTCTAGGCTACATGAGTGAAAAAGGGCTTCAGCTACTAGCGAGGAAGCAGCTCCTTCCAGACGTAACAGGTATGCCTCTCAAAACCTGTCTTGATTGTTTATCAGGGAAACAACATAGAGTTTCATTTATTAAAACTGCTTCTCATGTTAATAAAGTGCATGCATTAGAGTTGGTTTATTCTGATGTTTGTGGTCCTATGAGGACAAAAACCTTGGGTGGGGCATTGTATTTTGTCACTTTTATAGATGATGCATCTAGGAGGGTTTGGGTTTATGCTTTGAAATTCAAGGACGAGGTCTTTGGTGTGTTTAAATTGTTTCACGCTATGGTCGAGAGAGAGAGACAGGTAGACCATTAAAGTGCATCCGCACTGACAATGGTGGTAAATACATTGGCGACTTTCACGAGTACTGCAAGTCCCAGGGTATACGGCATGAACAGACGGTTCCCAAGACCCCCCAGCATAATGGTGTAGCTGAGCGAATGAATCGCACCATTGTTGAGAGAATCAGATGCATGTTATCCCATGCGAAGTTGCCCAAGACGTTCTGGGGAGAAGCAATGCGCACGGCGGTGTATTTGATAAACAGGTCTCCATCAGCCCCGTTGAATGGAGAAGTACCTGAGAAGGTGTGGACTGGACAGGATCCATCGTACAGTCATCTTAGGGTATTTGGATGCAGGGCATCCGTTCACGTTCCAAAGGACGAGAGGTCCAAGCTCGATATGAAGATCAGGCAGTGTATGTTCTTAGGGTACGGTGATGAAAAATTCGGTTACAGGTTATGGGATCCGACCGAGAAGAAGCTCGTCAGGAGCAGAGATGTGGTTTTCTTTGAAGATCAGTGTATCGAAGACATTGGTAAGCCAGAGAAGAACCAGCCTAGTTCAGGTGAGCTAGAGGACATGGATCCGATTACTCCTCCCGTGGTGCCTGATGACGGGGGAGTACAACAAGGTGCAGAGGACGAGGGAGTTCCTTCAGAAGATGGACTAGGGGAGCAGCCCCCACTTGATCCACCTGTTGAGCCACAGGTGAGGAGGTCATCTAGGGACAGACAGCCGTCCAAGAGGTACTCGCCGCATGAGTACATTATGCTAACCGATGGGGGAGAGCCAGAAGATTATTCTGAGGCCCTAGCCGACGAGCATAAGGAGGAGTGGTTTAACGCTATGCAAGAGGAGATAGAATCCTTGCATAAGAACCACACCTATGACATGGTGAAATTGCCTAAGGGCAAGAAATCTTTGAGCAACAAGTGGGTGTTCAGAAAGAAGGTTGAGCAGAAGAATTCACAGACGAGGTTTAAGGCCAGACTTGTGGTGAAAGGGTTTGGTCAGAGGAAAGGCATAGACTTCGAGGAGATATTCTCACCAGTGGTGAAGATGACATCCATACGGGTGTTGCTTGGGTTGGCGGCTAGCATGGATCTAGAGATAGAGCAGTTAGATGTTAAAACTGCCTTTCTCCATGGTGACCTGGAAGAAGAGATCTACAAGCACCAACCAGAGGGGTTCGAAGTCAAGGGCAAAGAGCATATCGTGTGTAGGCTGAGGAAGAGCTTGTATGGGCTGAAACAAGTTCCACGGCAATGGTACAAGAAATTTGATTCGTTCATGTTACAGCATGGGTATGACAGAACGGAGTCGGACCACTGTGTGTTCACGCGTAAGTTCTCAGACGGTGATTTCTTAGTTCTGCTGTTATATGTTGATGACATGCTCATCATGGGAAAAGACATCAAGAAGATTGACAGGCTGAAACAGGAGTTGGGCAAGTCTTTTGCGATGAAAGACTTGGGCCCGGCTAGACAGATCCTAGGAATGGAGATAACCCGTGACAGAAGCAGCAGGAAGCTTTGGCTGTCACAAGAGCGGTATATTGAGAAAGTCCTAGAGCGGTTCAATATGAATGCAGCGAAGTTGGTCAGTACTCCATTGGATGGTCACTTCAGATTAAGCGACAGACAGTGTCTCAAGACGAAGGAAGAGGTGGAAGAGATGCAGAAAATACCCTACGCGTCAGTAGTAGGAAGTTTGATGTATGCTATGGTGTGTACACGCCCAGACATAGCATATGCGGTTGGTGTTGTCAGCCGGTAACTTACCAATCCTGGCAAAGAGCATTGGGCAGCGGTGAAATGGATACTATGGTATCTAAGAGGCTCATCCAGGTTGAGCCTATGCTATGGTGACGGAAAACCTGTGTTAGAGGGCTACACAGATGCAGATATGGCAGGTGACATAGACTCCAGGAAGTCTACATCGGGGTTCATGTTCACGTTTGCAGGGGGAGCGGTTTCTTGGCAGAGCAAGTTACAGAAGGTCGTAGTATTGTCGACGACAGAGGCTGAATACATTGCAGTCACAGAAGCATGTAAAGAGATACTTTGGATGAAAATGTTCCTACAGGAACTTAGCCTAAAGCAGGAGGAGCACGTGGTCTATTGCGATAGTCAAAGTGCTATACACTTGAGCAAGAATCCAAGTCAGCATTCCAAGTCGAAGCACATAGAGATTCGGTATCACTGGATCAGGGATACTTTGGAACAGAAGGTGTTACAGCTTGAGAAAATCCACACGGACGATAATGGGTCAGACATGATGACCAAGGCTTTGCTCAAGGGTAAGTTTGAGGTTTGTAGAAACCTGGCTGGCTTGAAGAAGGTGGATCCCTCATGGGTCAAAAAGGGGGAGATTTGATGGGTTATTTTGACCCATCTTCGACTGGTCGAGAGCCCTGCTCGACTGGTCGAAGGCTGGTGGTCGACCGGTCGAAGGTTCGAGTCGAAAACTTCGACTCAAAGTCTAGCGAGTAATTTTGCTGTTTTTTTACTGTAGCTTGGACTGGTTGAAGGAACCTTCGACTGGTCGAAGGGGGCCTACGACTGGTCAAAGGGATTTCTCGACTAGTCGAAGGTTACGCAGTTTGTTCCGCGATTTTGCGCGAAACTGCGGATTTGAGTCCTTTCGTAACTAGGATGCGGAAAGGAGTTTCCCAAAACTATAAAAGGGGTTGCCTAGGGTTTTTCTAGGTATCACAAAATAGCAAGAGGGTTTCCTAAAGCTTTACAAGGTATTTGCTAAAGGGTTTAGGGCTATCAAAGGTGAGAGAGAGGGAGAAAGAGAGAGAGGAAGCTTATAGAAGGGAGGTTCTGCTCATGGAGGTTCTCTACTTTGCAATTTATATCTCAACGCTTCTATGTCCTCGTAATCGGTTAGATCTCTTCGTTTTCTCTATTTGTTTATCCACTCCTGCGTGAGTGAAGAAGATTGTAACGTTCTACTTCATAGTGGATTGTTGATCTGGACAAGGTCCCATGGTTTTTACCTCTTTGAGGGTTTTCCACGTAAAAATCTCTTGTGTGGTGTGTGATTGATGCTTTGATTTATTTCATTGCTTTATTATCCATAATTCTGGTTTGTTTCGGGAGGCTAGATCCTAAGGTTTGTGTAAGGCATCCCAACATTGTGATCTCCTTTTCCTTTGTAAAATGCAACATCTTTCTTCGTGGAATTAAGCGACTTTTAACATTACACACCTTTCTTGATATTGTAGTACCAAAACAAGAAAGAAGAGGGTGTATCCATCAAACACTGGCAACAGAGATTCCAGTGTCATCACTCCTACATTGTCGTGTTTTTCACGAGGAGAGATGGAGCTGATTGGCGATACATATGCTTACATTGCACACATGTGGAAGCTCTGGAACGCCTATCAAGTTGGCCCCACCATGAAAATGTTCTGGTCTGAGGATCAGGCGCTAGTTCACTTGACGGTTGGGCCACACGAATCATGTTTATTATAGACCGTGGTTCCTCTTCTTTTTTTTCATGCGCATGTACAGTGCACTTGATGAGCGGGCCGCCCTGATTTTTGTGCCAAGGCATTATCTCTATGGCCCACACGTTGGATGACCCAAAATGACAGCTTCAATCTCTTCATGCATGAATTGATCTAGATCTATCACGTCTCAATCTGCAAATTAAAAGTAAACGGAGAAACATTGGTTCCAAGATAGACTTAAGTTTCAAAAATTGGCAGGGTCCACAAAGACTTACTAAGGAAATGGTTGCAACGCGGTTTCCTTGTTTTCTTGTGTGGAATTTTCAAATCAAGAATGTGACGTGGGGGCTACTATTGGATATGTGGGTCCATCTTTGATCATTCACCCTTCGAATTCTGATATGCTTCATTTATACTGATCATATGATCAAAAGCCTTTAAATGGACCATTGAAATATTATAGCCACCTTCCCATTCTCTCGATCAAATGTTTCATTCAATTACAAAATATATTAGTAGACGTGAAATTCGCTATAGACGTTGTAGTTTCACCCGATGATATGCTCCCAATCAACCTATAAAGATTTCCATTCTGTTGTATCTTTATGACTATGATTGCATTATTTGATACTTTAAGGACACGATCAAAATCGGTGAATATGCACTAAAATACCTCAAGTGCCTCCAGATATATCATGTTTTTCCTTAAATCAGGAACGTGTTTTATCTTGGTCAAGATGTGCTCTATGCTATCAATCATCTTAATGCGCATCGATCCAACACCGATTACTTTAGATGCATTATCATTGCTCATAAAGACCCAACCACCATCGCACTCATTATAACTTGTGAACCAACTCTGATAAGAGGTCATATGGTACGATGCACCGTATCCAAAATTCATATTTTGTTGAAGTACCCGGATCTTGATGCGGTCTGCATGTCGCTACCGTTCATCTCCTCATTGAATTCCGTTGTGTTGGCCTCCCTTAAAGAACCATTTGAATTCTCTTTTCTTATCCTATGATTTGTGCAATTCTTCTTCATGTGTCCGGACATCCATAATTTCAGCACTTCAACTTGTCTTTGCCCTTACCTTTAGATCTGGACCTCAATCAAGAAAATCTATTGTCCCATTAAGAATTTTGCCCCCACGAATTAGTGCATTTGTAGAGGCACTCACGTTATCTTTTTTCTTTCTCATCGCCTTCGATTGAAAAACTTATATAATAGTTTAGACATTAATGGTCGATTTACCGATGCACAACGAGTCTTTAAATAATTCATACGAACTCAAAAGAGAATTCAACAGGATGCATGCTTGATCCTCTTATTTCATCGTTTTCTCAACATCCAGCAATTTACTAATTAACTTGTTGAAGTTACTAATGTGGACCTCAACATCAGCTCCCTCTGCCATTTTCAGTTGAATCCTAATGTATGGTCCACCTGATAATTCGATATGCTTCATTGTTTGGATAATACCCTAAAATGATATGCGAAAATAGATGGATGCTGTTAGCCACCCCGCCTAGGGAATCGATACTAAGACCTCGGTGTTGAAAGAGGTATCTTTCACTTAGTCTACCACTTGAACTATGGATCAGGGTGTGGCCAGGTCTACCTAATATGCTCTTATGGTGCATTACATTCAAGGTGGAGTTGAGAAAATCGAAAGTGTCAATATGCAGAACTTTTGTAGGCCCTATCATGATGTATGTATAAGATCCACACCATCCATTCATTTTTCCATACCATTTTAGGAAATGGGACAATAAAAGAGGCAGATCCAAGGCTCAAGTAGGCTACACTACAAAAACAATAGGTATTGGACGTGAAAACTTCTTGGGGCCATGGAAGGCTTTATTACGATATTTGTGTTTTCCCTTTATCCAGTCCATGTGACCTTATGAAGATGTTAGATGACAAATAAATTTTACAGTGGACCCTAGGAAGGTTTCAACGTTAGTCATTTAATCCCCGCTGTTTTCTGTGGTGTGGTTCACTTAAGCTTTGGATGTGCCTCATTTTAGAGCTCATGCTGCGGAATGATCTTTGAAAATTGACGGGTGACATGGATATAGAACATAAATCACTGTGGCCCCTCAAGAAGTTCCACACGCTAAAAGTCATGGTGTGTAGTAGGTAATTTATTTGAGAGAACACCCAGAGCTAGAGCTCAACTGGTAGACTGAGTGGAGATACATCGTTTCAACACTTGAGGTCTGGGTATCGATCCCTAGTGGGGGTGGCTAACATGGAGTGTGTGGACTGACATGGGTGTGTACTATCAAGCTAACCCGAGTCATCGGCGATGGCACGTAACAACAAGATGCCATGACAATAAATTTTCTTTTTCCTTCATCACCGAGGATCCACAATTTTATAATTTTGTTACACTTTAGTTTTGGTCCACGGGAGATTTGGATTTGCTTAAATTTCGAGATAACGCCATAAAATAATTTAAAAAAAAAATATACGAACCGTGTGGATGTGAAACACATTTATCAATGTAGGCCCACCGAAGGGTACACCAAATCTACTAGGATCTGTTCAATTTTTAACAGGAAATATGTGCCCGCTTCCGGAGAGAACGTCACGTAAACTTACTGCTACGAAGTGACGTCACCAAGCTTTGTGGACCCTACTATGATGTATGTGTTGTATCCATACCATCCATCCATTTGGAAAGATCTTTTTAGAACTCGATCCAAAGAATGAGGCAGATCTTAATCTCAATTAAACCCCACGACAAGGTATTGAACTCCTACCATTAAAAACTTCCAAGGGGTCACATAAGCTTTCAATCAAGCTCATATTTGTTTTTTTCCTTTTGTTCATGTCTGTGTTAAGGTACGAACAGATTCGTTCTCAAATAAATATCATGTTGGGCTTAGGAAGGTTTCATTTTCCTAAGAGAAATTTTCCCAAAGGAAACTTTTGCAACCTTTCATACGAGGAAAACATACAAGCTCTGTGGGGACCGCTATATATTTTATATATAACAGGTTCCATCCTCTATCCAGGCAGTGACAACTCAAGTGAGCCACACCACATAACAGTAGGTATCAGATGATAAACATAGGCTTATACGTGGGCCACCATGGTGTGTATATTTCATCAAACCTGTTAATCAAATGCATTCACTAAGATGAAGTAAAGATAGAAAAATCAGCCTGATAAAAAAACCTCAAGCGGTGTAGATTGACTACATACTCAAAATTGTATTGACCAGACAATCCTGACCTTTGATTATTGCACATTTGTTTATTGAACTAGGACTGTCTATTACTTTTCTGTTTTACATTCCATTAGATGCCCACGATCGAAACGACCGGTTAGGGTAAAAGATGATTTTTTTTTTTTTTTTTGCTCTAATCCATCTGCAGTGGGTCCCATTGTTTGGGCAGTCCTGATTGAAGATGTGCCACGTGTATGGTAGATTACTGATGCATCAGGAGGTGAATAGACATGCTCGTTCTATGCAAGTGGGGTCATGTTTCTGTGATCTAAACTGTTCATCTGATGGGTCACGAAGTGGATGGGGATGGAAGATTTGGAAAATCTCTCCATGGTAGACCTTTTCAGGGACCACGCTATATTTTGTTTGAAGGGTTAGATATTCCAACTTGGTAGATATTTGATTGGGACATCACTCACCAGATAGTGCCCATCAAATCAACGGTCTGGATTAACAGAACAGGGGTCTTAACTATCTATTGAATGCAGACATACAGTTTTAATTAATTAATATGGAGCTTTTAGTCTTTCATTCTATCAGGAAAAAAATAAATAAAATTTATAGTCCAACCTGTTAGGTCAATGGTCTAAATCAACGAACCAGTGTCCGATTAGTCTCGATTAATAGATGGGTCCACACGTTATCAAGTGGTGCTTAAAGTCGGGTGAGAAAGACGGGTCCTTACTGTGGCGTGAGTTCCGTGGGTGTACTCAGCAGGCTATACTGAGTAAAATCTGTGGGGCCCACCGTAATGTATGTTTCTTATCCACGCCGTCCATTGCTTTATTAGCTCCTTTTAAGGTACACGACCAAAATTGAGGCATATCCAAAGCTCAAGTGGGCCACACCACAGGAAACAGTGGGGATAATGAAACCTACCGTTGAAAACTTCTCGTGGGCCACACAGTTTTTTAATCAATTTTGGTCCACTTGAGGCTTGGATATGTTCAATTTTGATCTCATTCCCTAAAATGAGCTCGTAAAACAGATCGAAGATGTGGATAACACACATACATCACAGTGGGCCCCACACAGTTTATTCAGTACGCAATCCACGTCCCGGAAAGACCCCTCTCCGGCTCTCCCAAATCTCTCTATATACATATCCGATGCATTTCATGCTCCGAAACAAATCATGTGCTCTCTTTTAGTCGCGATGAACAGAAGAATCATTCTGCTTTCACTTCTCTTCATCGTACTAAGCAACCATCGACCCATATCCACCGTCCATGCTGCCAGCAACGTAAGCGTACTTCCATCTCTCATATTCTCCTCTCTTCAATACAATTTCCATGTTCCTGATACATATTGGATGTAACGATACCAGGTTCACATCGTTTACATGGGAAAGAGGCAGCACCACGATCCAACGGTCGTCTCCAACTCCCACCACAACATGCTTGCTTCAGTCCTTGGAAGGTACGGTGCAGATACAATATGAGTTTTAAGGTTCTTCGAGTGATGAACGCACTCTTCATTTATTGGATCCCCATGCACGTGTGGCATCATTAAAGGTGAATCTGGACTGTCCATCTGTGGGGCTCTACCATGTATGGCATAGGACAAGTGATCCCAACCTAAAAAGCCCCTTTTGAATTCTTACACGTGATTTGCAATTATCCACAGTACAATCACGTGTAACATTGATGAGCAGCAAACCATGACTTTATCAACCTACGATCTTGGGTGGGCCATTTCCAATTTCGGATATAGTTCGAATCTAGTTAGTCGGACCTTAATTTTGTGATGTAAGAATATAACCAGTCACCACAGAGTAGATGGGCTGTGACATGGTTTCTCTAGGCCCAGCCCATCCTATAAAAGAATTCAAGCTGACATGTGGCCCGATTCTAGGCCAAACTAAATTTAGGATATCTTTGGTTTGGGTTTGGCTTGCGCCTAGTTTCATATATATACAAGATTGGGCCCAGTCCTGGCAATGATGGGCTCGAATCGGGCCTCTTCAGAGCCCTTATGTTTCTACTTAGTTAGCAAATCCTCAAGGAGTAGCAAACTCACAGCCAAATGGTTAATATACAGCAAGGAAGCAGCTTCGGATTCGTTAATATACAGCTACCGGCATGGTTTCTCCGGGTTTGCAGCCAAGCTTACTGAGTCGCAAGCACAAGCACTTGCAGGTAATTTTCTACTCAGAAAAACTTTCATACTCTGGCAGAGTACAGTGGATGATATGCAGGCAATTAGAAATTAAATATAAAAATATAGGATGGTCTTATTTCAATAAATATGTGTCCACCAATCAGAGTTTAGGATCGGTTAACCAATCTGACTTTTGGACAGTGACTTGGTGCATTCTAAAATTCTATCAATTTAATTGGAAATATAAGTACACAATTTCTAGTTGCTTGCGTATCAAGCGTGGGTCACACACGTGTCCAAGAAATATGGACGCTAAAGGAAAACGGCCCATGGTCCAAATTCGACTCTATGTTAGACCAACCATGCCAGTACATTGGTCTAATTTCTGTCCAGGAATCCACGTGGGTCAGTTTAATTTGAAGCCGCTATGGAATTTTTAATTGACTTGACTCAATATTTTAATAAATATTTAAAAAAAAAAATTATTTAATATATTTAAAATGGTTAAAGTAATTAAAAGAATCTTAAAGAAAAAATAAATCTCTGTGGTAGAAATCCGGGGTTGATAAACTCACAAGAGTTTTAACACGAAGTCATGGGTACAAGTAACCATTGTAGCAAAATCCCACTGTGGTGTGAGGGCATGGGTGTATGTTGGGTGTGAGAGTGCATATGTGTAAAATTAACAAATTGTGCACAAAGTTAACAAGGATATTCCGAATATTCTTGATCAATTGACCTATGGGTTCGAGTAATTGAATATGGTCTAAAACTGTCCAGCGCGATCAATCTGTATAATTTTGAAAAACTTTAATCAATTAAGTATAGCACTCGAGCGATCAAAGTCTTTTAATTTTACATATATTGAAGACATCCATTCAATAGTGTTGTACAACACCGTTGCAGGAAGTCCTAGCCTTGTTTGATGGACTGTAGATTTGTAAAGGCTCATGAATTCACAACCTGGAGGTGGAAAGTGATTCACACCTCGTTGCAAATGGAAACCACTCCGAACCTAAAGGCCGGTAGGCGGCTTGGTACTAGTTACATGCATGTTTACCTTTTCTCACTTATTCAAACACAATACTATACAAAACCATTCCATTAGTTAAATAAAGAAATATTGAGACAGGTAGGCAAAGACTTGTTCGAGTCTTTGTGTCAACCCGATCTCGGCCTGAAATCGAATCGAGTTTTTGAGTTTCTATTGATTTATTGTAACTAGTTAGGCTATAAAATTTTATTGGTGATATTTTGGGTTGCAGAGTTCCCTGGTGTGGTACATGTGATGCCTAATCGCCTTCACAAGCCACATACTACTAGAAGCTGGGATTTTCTTGGCCTAGATTTTCATTCTCAGACAAATCTCTTATCTGAGAGCAACATGGGCGATGGAGTTATCCTTGGGGTTGTGGATACAGGTCTCTCTCTGTGTATATGTGTGCGCGCCTGTCCATTCTTCTGTCTATCTTTTGATCTGAGTCGGTAGTCCAATGAACAGGAATTTGGCCAGAGTCGGAAAGTTTCAACGATAAAGGACTGGGACCAGTGCCATCTCGTTGGAAGGGTGTCTGTAAGAGTGGGGAACGTTTCAATTCTACTAACTGCAATAGGAAGCTAATCGGAGCCCGTTGGTACATTAAAGGATTGAAGGCGGAACTGGGAAAGAAACTCAATATTACCGGAGTTGACTACTTTTCCCCAAGGGATGGATTTGGCCATGGTACCCACACATCAGCCACTGCAGCTGGTTCCTTTGTAGAGAATGTAAGTTACAAAGGGCTCGGCAAAGGGACCGCCAGAGGCGGTGCACCTAAGGCTCGACTGGCAATGTACAAGGTGTGTTGGAATATTGGTTACTGCACTACTGCTGATGTACTCAAAGCTTTTGACGACGCCATACATGATGGGGTGGATGTGTTGTCTCTGTCTCTCGGCTCTAGGGTTCCACTGTACTTCGATGTCGATGACGAACGTAACGGCATTGCTGTCGGCGCGTTTCATGCAGTCGCCAAGGGAATCACTGTAGTTTGCTCGGCAGGAAATAGCGGCCCGTCTGCTCAGACGGTGGAAAACACATCCCCATGGATCATAACGGTCGCAGCTAGCACAATTGATCGGGCGTTTCCCACAATTGTTACGCTTGGAAATAATCGAACCATAATGGTATTTATCTGCTCATCTCTTTGATCTCTCTATCTCACCTGTGATAAGACCATCAATGAAAGGCGGTCCATTTGAGCATGATTTGTATCTCGATATATTATTTATATGATATGTTGCATTGTGATATTTGAAAGACACCTTTTTTTCTTTTTTGGGTAGGGACAAGGCATGTTTACTGGAAAGAAGGAAATTGGATTTGTGGGCTTTGTATCTCCACTGGATGCCAATGAAATCGAAGGTCCTGCTGCTAGGTGAAAAATGATTACTCCCTTCATTCCTCTGTTTCTCCCTTTTATTAGGTTTAAAGTGTTTACAGCCTATCGTATTTAACTTTAAACAGTAAAGCATTTATAGGAAGCCGCGCTAGTTGAGAGAGAGAGAGAGAGAGAGAGAGAGAGAGAGAGAGAGAGAGAGAGTTTGACTACTAGCCGTTGGTACTTGTAAACTTCATTTGCAACTAAAGTAGGTATTCTTGTCAGCTAACAGTAATCTCTGGTTGCAGTATCTGTAGTTTTCTTTCTCCGGACAACGTAACAATGGCCGGAAAGGTTGTGCTCTGTTTTGGAAACGGTCTGTTCGCTGAGTATGCAGTGAAGGATGCTGGAGGTGCCGGCATCATATTTGCCAGGAATCCCACTAGTTCGGTCTCTCCCTGCAGTGAGCTACCTTGCATCGAAGTAGATTACGAGATTGGGATGCAGTTGCTCTATTACATTCGTTCTTCCAGGTAAATGGATTAGTTGATTATGGTTTTAAGACTCGGATAAGTTCTGTTTGACGTGTCAGAGTCAGATCTGATCTGGCTCAATACAATTGAGTCAAACCCGACTTGGCTGAGTTGAGACTCGAGACGGATGAGTCGGATTAGTGTAGGTAGAATATGTGTGGGATGTCTGAGACCTGCAAAAGTGGGCCCCACCATGACGATCGTTTCACATGAAAATCAGATCCATCCACTGATTATAGGACGGCCGCACCTTCGAAATCAGTAGATGGGCAATAACCTGAGCCCATGTACAGATGTGGCCCGCCTGATCTCCATGGATGGGGCTCTTATTTTTGGTATGGTCGACCTGATAATTGAATCTGCTTCATTTTTGGTATAATGCCTTAAAATGATATGGAAAAATGGATGGATGTCTTGGATACATAATACATACAACAAGGTGGGCCCCGCGGTAAGGTCTCACCGTCTTGGGAGAGGCCGGGGTCTCGCCTAATCCGCTTTCTGTATACACATGCTTAAGACATGAATGGCATTCATCACAGTCGCGGATGCTTTGATTGATGAATGAACGGTGGTTGTCGATCGCAGGTCTCCACTGGTGAAGCTGAGCCCCTCCAAAACCCTTGTTGGCAGGCCCTTGTCGACCAAAGTCGCATCTTTTTCGTCACGAGGGCCTAATTCCATAGCAGCTGCTATATTGAAGGTACGTACTTTTATTTAGTAGGGGTAATTTTGGAATTCTAACAAGATATTTGGCATGCGTGGTAGTTGTTTTAACTAGAGCTGGCCATCGACTTGAGTCGGACCGAGTTAGGGCTGACTTGTCTCAATTCGGTTTTGAAATAAATAGGCCTGACCCGAACTCAATCCAACTCAATACGGAGTCCAATATGCCTAACTCGATTTGAATCCGGTTTGGAATGGACTGATCCGGACCGAGTTTGATCCAGTCATAAGTACCAAGACGGGTCAAGTTGGCACCGAGCCAGATTGAGAGATGAGGGTGGCGGGAGAGACCGAGAGAGTGGAGAGGAGAGAAAGGAGGAGGGTGAAGGTGGTGGGTGGTTGCCGGGCTTGGAAGATGAGGAGGATGAGGGAGGGAGAGAAGTCAGGCTTGGAAGATAAAGAGGATGAGGGAGGGAGAGAGAGATTTTGGGATCGGTTCGAAGTATGGTGCGGCAGATAGGGTTAGAGAGTTAGATTTTGGATCGAGTTGGGTCTAATCGGATCGAGTTTTGGGTCGAGTTGGGTCGAGTTACCTAGTAACTCCAACTTGACTCGGTTTGAGTTCAAATTGGGCGAAGCCTACTCGGTTCGGACCGACTCATCCACTCAGTTCGGATCAAGTTGGATCGGAACGAGTCCGGCAAGTCAAGTTAGCCAGATCGAATCTTCCTGTACCCACCTCTAGTTTTAACTTTTAATCCTCCACGACACGGACCAACTCGTCTCATCATGTCAGTTGGGACTGGACGAATCCTACTGACTTACGTCCTATTTTCTATTCTGACCTGCTTTGAATCGGACAGCAATAGTCTGGAGTCTTAAAACCTTGCGTCCTCTCATTGGCAAAACTAGCACGTGCTTTGGCTCAGACCAGGCCAAACGAACCTAAAAGTTACAATCCTACTCCTTGAAACATTAACATCTTAAATTTCAGTTAAAAAGTAATTAAATTATGTGATGATAATGATTTCTGGAGGGTGTTTTCGTGTATGGAATGTATGGCACAGCCAGATATTGCTGCCCCTGGTGTCAACATTTTAGCCGCAATCCCTGATGATCCAATAGATGGTAGCTACGCTTTCCATTCAGGGACCTCTATGTCATGCCCTCATGTATCCGGCATTGCTGCGCTTCTCAAATCCTTATACCCGCAATGGTCACCAGCTGCCATAAAATCAGCTTTGGTCACTACTGGTAAGTTCTTTTGATTTTTTCTACCTAATCAGGTGGGCCATATCATTAAACGCCCCTAATTACCAAAAAAAAAAAATACACATGCACGCCCATTCATCAGGTTTGCTCTTTATGTACAGAAAAAAATGCAGACTATGGCTAATGTTTAAAAGCCTTCCTTGTCTTCATGCATGTGTGGCCCACCTTGATTTTGGCAAGAGGCATCCACATGATGGAGCCTGCCTGATGAGAAAATTCTGTTATCCCATCAGCAAGGCCCATCTAGATTTAACTGATCAATTTTGGCTTTTTCATCCTACTACAGCATCAACAAGCGATGAGTCTGGCGGGCCCATCTTTGCAAATGGGTACCCTCGAAAGGTCGCAGATCCCTTTGATTATGGAGGAGGTATAGTCAGTCCAAATAGAGCAGCAGATCCGGGCCTCATCTACGACATGGGCATGGAGGACTACCTTGATTACCTTTGTTCCATGGGCTACACTAACTCTGCCATCTCAAGATTAACACAACATTCCACCGTCTGTCCTATTGATCCACCCTCCATGCTAAATCTGAACCTTCCATCTATTACTGTCCCCAACCTGAAAACGTCTGTAACTATCTTGAGAACAGTCACTAATGTTGGCCCAGTCAACTCGGTGTACATTGCATTGATCGAATCACCACCCACCATACATGCAACCGTACAACCACACATTTTGATCTTCAATTCAACGGCCAAGAAGCTATCTTTTACTGTCACATTATCATCAACTCAAAAGGTGATTGGTGGATTCTACTTCGGAAGTCTTACTTGGAGCGATGGAGTGCACACGGTTAGGAGTCCAATTTCGGTGAGGCCTGAGATCATACCATCTTATGTAGATAATTCATAATCGCAGAGCTGAAATTGGAGACTACTGCGTTTTAATATGTGCTGCATATCATAGAATAAGAATGTAATTCGCATCTATATGAATATATATTAAGGTTTATCAAGAGATATATCCAATGATTTTTATGTGAAGAGGATACTCGATCCTCTTGGTTGCACATGTGCTAGTGCGTGAGACGTGTCATATAAAGTTGTTAGAAATAAGGTTGGATATACCGAAAAATAAAAATAAAATAATATAAATTTCATTTTTTTTTTTTTTTACTAGGCTGAATCACGTAAAATGAAATGCTGTCCTTAAATCCGACGGGCAGCAATCACAATGGGTCCACTTAGGAACAATTCAATGCAAAAGATCTGTTATACCAGAATCAGATAGTGGATATGTTCATAATATTCTATGAAGGAGATATGGAGAATTTGATGGAAAATGAGAGATTGGTGTTTGAGATGATGAATTTGAATCGGAATGGTCCAGTTTATATAGGCACTAGGGAATGAACTGTTGCTAGGTGACCATGGTTCAAAACGTTTGAAAAACGTTTCTGATCGTTAATCATTAATTCCAACTGTTTCTGATCATCGGATCAGAAGATCTGACCGTTGGATCATCATGGTCCATTCGTTTTCAGACCGTTGTAGCTTTTAAGACAGTTCATCATTTTAAAAAACGGCTGACTGTTTCGGATTAAAGATCCAACTATTCTCAGTCACCTATAAGACTCATTTCAGACTCATCGCACCTAGGCTCTTACGAGACCACTTGCACCATCTCATGACGACACTACTCTGTGTGGTAAAAGACTAAGGTAATAGACAAATATCAGATCGATCCAAAACTCTCGTGGTCCATAAGAAGCCTTTAATAGTCATTAATCATTTTTTCCTGTAGTGCAGTTCACCTGATATCTAGATCTTTTTCATTTTTTATATAGTGACCTAAAATGATCTAAAAATTAGATGGATGGCATGGATATACTAAAAAATCATTAATATAGGCCCACGCTCAGGGCTACACAATGTCGAGTGAGTCCAGGGCGCACCTCATTCGTTCCCATTGCTTGGCGGAAACCGACCCAGCTCGCCACGGGCAAGGGAAGCGGATTGCGCACAGTGAACTTTATGGAGTCCACCGTTATCTATTTATTTTATCCACTCCGATTCATACATATTAACAGATAATTTTACGGGTTAAGCCAAAAACAGAAACATATCCAAAGCTCAAGTGGACCACACCACATGAAACAGTGTGATAGAACTTCCGACATTAAAAAATTCTTGGAGGCTACAGAAGAGTTTTGGATCAAGCCGATGTTTGTGTTTTCTCTTTATCCATGTCTTTGTGATCTTATTAACAAGTTGGATGATAAATAAACATTACTGTGGGCCCTAGGAAGGTTTCAACAGTGGAAATCATTATTCCACACTCTTTCCTGTGTGGCACGGTCCACTTGAGCTTCGGATTTACTTCAATTTTGGGATCAACCCTTAAAATAGCAGGAAAAATGGATAGACGGTTTTGATAAACTAAATACATTCACAGTTGGCCCAACTGAGTTTACTCAGTACGATAAAAGCGTACTGAGTAACTCAGCACGCAATCCGATTTCACGGGAGGGGACTGTGAGCGGCCCACCGTTATTTATGGGTTTTATCTGCACCATCCATCCATTTTTTTCATATAATACTGGGGTATAAGGCTAAAGCTAATGTAGATCCAAGGCTAAGTTGACAACATTAAAGAAAGCAGCGTTGTCATCTTGAATGGAAAACGCAAACATCAGCTTGATCCAAAACTTCTGTGACCCCCTGAAGCTTTTAATGGTAAGCGTTCAATCCCAACTCTGTGGTCCACTTGACCCTTAAATCTGATTATTTTTTGGCTTATAACCTAAAATAACATAGAACAATGGATGAACGGTGTTGATAAAACCGAGGTCGAATTCGATGAGAAGATTGGATTGCTTCTCGATCATGGAATGCCTCGCGAGAAGCTTGTTTGTGTTATTAATGATCTCAATCTCAAGGTCTTCTGCCAGAGGGGAATTGAAAAAACTGAAAGGACGGTCATTTTCTTGAACTGTTACAGTTCCAATTTGGTCATTCGTCGTCTGATGCTTCTGAATCTTGATTTGAATAGGCAGCTCATTCCAAGAGCTGGGTTTTTTACAGAGCTCAGTGGAGACAAGAAAACTACAGAAATCTTGGTGCGGAAGTTCCCTGTCATCTTATCTTACACCGTGGAGTACCGACAAATGCATATGGAATTCTGGAGATCTGTTGGTTTGGGCGACGAAGAGATTTTCAAGATCAATCTTGTTTACCCAAGTGTCTTCAGCATCAGCAAAGATAGGAAATTGCAGCCGAGAATCGAATTTCTCAAGCAATGTGGTTTGAATGCAAATGACATCTTTAAGTTTTTGATCAAAGCGCCTCTGTTTCTCAGCTTATCCTTTGAAGAAAATCTCTCGAAGAAATTGGGCTTTTTAGTAAAGCTCGGCTATGAACATAGAACAAGGGAGCTGGCGATGGCAATGGGAGCCACAAGGACTCGCTGCGAGAATATGCAGATGGTGATTGGGGTTTTTTCAAGTTACCGGTTATCCTGCGAGGATATTTTCGCCATGAGCAAGAAGCATCCTCAGGTGCTGCAGTACAATCACAGGTCATTGGAGAAGAAGATGGAGTATTTGATCGAAGGGATGGGTAGAGACATTGGAGAGCTGTTGGCTTTCCCTGCTTTTCTTGGGTACAAGCTCGATGAGAGGATCAAGTGGAGGTATGAAGAGAAGAAAGTTGTGAGAGGGAAGGGAATGTCTCTCAACAAGCTTTTGAGTGTTTCCACTGAGAGCTTCTTGAATAAGAATTACAGGGAGATGGTGTTCGAATTAGATGAAGTGAAGATGGATTAGGGGAGTTGAATTCTCCAAATGTGGCCTGCGTGTCATCGAAGCCTGATGCTGATACTTTTATGATGTAGCATAGTCTGTTGATTTTCCACTTCGAGGGGGTTTTTCCTTCGGGGCGCTGGCTCAATGAGGGGGTGTTTGTTGCCAAATTCCTGATATTTGGTAGTTGGAATGCTGGATCCAGATCATCCATTTAAAGGTCATTTCGGTGGATGGTTCTCATTTGAATGTCACACTGAACACAGTTGGCCCTCATTTAGCTGTACTTGGCCATGAAATTGAATAAGCATGTCTGATTCTTCAGAGAACGTGGTCTGATGTGAAGAAATTCCATGAATTCTTTGAACTTTTCAATCCAGGCAAGGTGGATGGGAGCTGACTGTGGGCTGGGTTTTGATTCAGAGGGGCAGTTAAGCTGAAGCTTTGGAACCGGGGAGTGGTGGAGATTGGAATTCTAGGTGAGGTCAGGTAGGTGAAGCGTCTAGCTGAGCAAGCACGTTGAATCACTGGAAGGCCTTCGTTATTCTCTAATTTGGTAACCTTGAGATGGAAACATACAGCAAGATCCATGGCCAGGATTGTCTTTTTGGTGCGATTTTCAACTGTGGACCATCCATGGATAGGACCAACTATGTGAGTGGTCTGGAATCACTACCCCACCTACCATGTCTGAGGTGCGATCACTGCCCTTCCTGATTCAGTGCACTGGATCAAAACTCGCATCTTCTACCTATCACCTTAGATGCTCGACGATGCTAACCTGGTCGGCTTCTACCTAACCCCTATTTACACACTAAAAAAATAAAAACAGAAAAGAAAGAAAGAAGCAGCAGCAAGATTGGAGAGGTTGCCTTGTATATATCAGAGTATATGAACTTCTTAGTTGAACAGGATCCATGGTCAATGCATATGCCATGGCACGGGTTCAAGAAAGTTGATACATTTTAATCTCCCACTTGACCTGACGCACTCCTCACCTGGGCCAGACTGAGTTGCTGTGTTGGGACCTGAGTTCTTTCCCTGAACAGCCAATATCTAAGATACCTTCTCCTACTTCAGACTTCAAAGCGTAGTTTCTATCTGCAAAGATACTTTCTCCAACTTCATGCTTCTGAGCAGTTCCCATTTGTGAATAAATCTGAGATTGGCCCACTAAAGCCCTTGTAATCCTGTCGGTTATGGAATCACCAACTGCATGCTCTTCTTCTGCATTATTACACGTCCAACTCTCCTTGCTCCAAAAAGGATGACTAGACAATCAAACAAGCTGTATTGCTTCGACTTCCCTTGATCTGAAATTGATGACCAGATGAATCAATGAGTTATATATCTTTGATTCTCCTTTTATGAAATTGATGTCCAGATGAAGAAATGAGTTGTTGCTGTTGGCAGTTTGCCACCTCTTTATGGTTATTGTTTGGTTTTGAACAGAAAGGCAAGATAATTTCTCCATCCAAGCAACATATGTAACATAACCAAGGCAAGATTATTTCTCCATCCAAGCAAGAAATGAAAAATGGTGGATTGAATATGTGAGGAACCATATGATCCTTGACAATATATTCAAGCCTCGAGTTTGTGGGAGTGGGATCCATGGCTTGTTGATCCAGACCATTTATTCCATTGTCCCCACCATGGATGAGGTTCATGAAAATTCTTCAGATCTAATCATTTTAACCCTTTTTGTACCCCTTCATGACTTTGGGTGAAGAAGGGGAATAACCTCTCACCTTTCTGGTTGGTCCTTACACTACTATCAGCTGATTAATAATTTCTTTGCTCCATGGTCCGTCGGAGATGCCGTAGTGGGGCCATCGGATCGACAGTCCAGATGACAGAACAATCAGTCTCAATTGTACAATCTTGAGGCAAGGTACATACTCTTGTGCTGATGATCAACAATTCCTTAACATGCCAGACTGACAACCTTGATCTTTCACAAAAGATGGTGGCCGGGCTTGGGATCAGGCCGGCCTTAGACCTGGACGACGCATTATCATCATGGCCTGGGTTAGACAGACCTTAGCGCTGACACAAACCTGGCCCATTGATACCTTCAAGTAGGGCTCAATGTACCTGGCCAGGCAAAATTAATATTTTGAATAGGTCCAATCCGGTAAACCCAGCCCGACCAGTTCAAAATGAGGCCGGGGCCTCCCATTGCCAGCCCTATACTTCGATGCACTGGCTGAGTGTGATGGATGATATGCAGGCACTTAGAAATTATCATGAAAGTCAGTCAATTCAGACTGTCCAAATTATGGGTCCCATCTTAGATGTATCAGGAACAAAGAATCATGCTTATTTGATCATATGACTAATCGGATTGGTGGATATCCATTTTACGGTTAAAATAGAAAGAAAAAAAAAAGAAAAGGAATGGCCCTATTTCAACAAACAGCTGTCTACAAATCAGAAGTTAGGATCGTTAAAACAGTCCGATTTTGGGACCGTATCTGAGATAATTGGTTTCACAATTTAGACGGTTTTATTTTGAGTTGGTTTATGCTGCGTGTACACTTAATGAGTGCCTGCGTATCAAGCGTCATACGCTGCCTGAGTATCATATAACTCGCGCCTTCCCGCCTGCAAATAACTCCGTATATATTGCCAATCTCTGCTCATTTCAACATCCAAAATTCCGGAGCTGGTCGAGAAAACCTTCCCTCCTTCCCTCGGTACTATCTCTTTAAACCCAACCCTATGCATCTTTCCGAGCTCGATTCTTCTTTTTCTTCAAAGATTTCTCAAGAAGCTTGCGAAATCAAAGATCTTCCATGCCGGAATTTCGCAATTCTGCCATAAAATCTCGATTTCTCCTCGGGTTTCTCTGCTACTGTAAAAAAACGAGGATTTTTTCTCGTTGAATTACAGAAGAGATTTCTAAATCACCGATCCGCACCAGTTATAGCTTCTTTACATCCAAACGCCTCATTTCCTTTCGATATCATTCTGCTGTTGCTGCTCTGTTTCAAAATTACTAGGAACTTCACCAAATTAGAGTATTAAGTTTTCTACATTCATGATCTAGGCTAGCTGGAGGTAATTTACAGTTAAAATTTCGGATCAGGTTGTGGTTTTCACACGATTTCAGCTGTAGCATCTCTTTTTGTGAAATTCTACTGTTATTTTGAAAACTACGGTGTAAAAAACTAGATCTGGAATTCTATATGGCATTTGAAATCCGAGAATTCAATCTTTAGTTGCAATTTCTTTCGATATAATGTTGCTGTCCTTAGGTCAGTTTGATTTTGCGAACTTCCGTTAGAAATCTCTGAATAATCTCGCAGATTTCATAATCTGATTAGAGCTGATTTTCTATACGAATTTTATCGAGGTACATTTTAATTTGTCTTTTTCTTGAAATTATCGAGGAAAGGTGCTAAAGAAAATTATAGCTCTAAACTAGGTACTGATGCTTTAGAGCTGAAACTGTTGGGGGCCTTGCACAAAACCTTAGGATCTAGCCCTCCAGAACAAACCAGAATTATGGATAATAAAGCAATGAAAATAATCAATGCATCAATCACACACCACACAAGAGAATTTTTACGTGGAAAACCCTCAAAGAGGTAAAAACCACGTGACCTCGTCCAGATCAACAATCCACGATGAAGTAGAACGTTACAATCTTCTTCACTCACGCAGGAGTGGATAAACAATAAGAAAAATAGAGAAAACCAGAGAGATCTCACCGATTATGAGGACATAAAAGCGCTGAGATATAGATTGCACAATAGAGAACCTCCACGAGCAGAACCTCCCTTCTATAAGCTTCCTCTCTCTCTTTCTCCATCTTTCTCACCTTTGATAGCCCTAAACCCTTTAGCAAATCCCTTGTAAAGCTTTAAGAAACCCTCTTGTTGTTTTTCTCATCAACACAACATACCCTAGAAAAACCCTAGGGACCCTTTTTTATAGTTTTAAGAAACTCCTTTCCGCATCCTAGTTACGAAAGAACTTGCGCATCCCAATTGCGAAAGAACTTGCGCATGACTTTGTGCATCCCAGTTGCGAAAGGACTTGCGCATCCCAGTTGCGAAAGGACGACAGGTCAAAAAAACCCATCAAATCTTTCCCTTTTTGACCCAGGAGAGATTCACCTTCTTTAAGCTAGCTAGGTTTCTACAAACCTCAAACTTGCCCTTAAGTAAGGCCTTGGTCATCATATCTGACCCATTATCATCCGTGTGGACCTTCTCAAGCTGTAACACCTTCTGTTCCAAAGAATCCCTGATCCATTGATACCGAATCTCTATGTGCTTTGACTTGGAATGCTGACTTGGATTCTTGCTCAAGTGTATAGCACTCTGACTATCGCAATAGACCACGTGACCACGTGCTCCTCATTCTTTAGGCTAAGTTCCTGTAGGAACCTTTTCATCCAAAACATCTCTTTACATGCTTCTGTGACTGCAATGTATTCGGCCTTTGTCGTCGACAATGCTACGACCTTCTGTAGTTTGCTCTGCCAAGAAACCGCTCCCCCTGCAAACGTGAACATGAACCCCGATGTAGACTTCCTGGAGTCTATATCACCTGCCATATCTGCATCTGTGTAGCCCTCTAACACAGGTTTACCGTCACCATAGCATAGGCTCAACCTGGACGAGCCTCTTAGATACCGTAATATCCACTTCACCGCTGCCTAATGCTCTTTGCCAGGATTGGCAGGATACCGGTTGACAACACCAACCGCATATGCTATGCCTGGGCGTGTATACACCATAGCATACATCAAACTTCCTACAGCTGACGCGTAGGGTATCTTCTGCATCTCTTCCACCTCTGCCTTCGTCTTGAGACACTGTCTGTCGCTCAATCTGAAGTGACCATCTAGTGGAGTACTGACCGGCTTCGCTGCATTCATATTGAACCGCTCTAGGACTTTCTCAATATACCGCTCTTGTGACAGCCAGAGCTTCCTGCTGCTTCTGTCACGGGTTATCTCCATTCATAGGATCTGTCTAGCCGGGCCCGTCTTTCATCGCAAAAGACTTGCCCAACTTCTGTTTCAGCCTGTCGATCTTCTTGATGTCTTTTCCTATGATGAGCATGTCATCAACGTATAATAACAGAACTAAGAAATCACCATCTGAGAACTTGTGCGTGAACACACAGTGGTCCGACTCCGTTCTGTCATACCCATGTTTCAACATAAACGAGTCAAACTTTTTGTACCATTGCCATGGAGCTTGTTTCAGCCCATACAAACTCTTCCTCAGCCTACACACCATATGCTCCTTGCCCTTGACTTCGAACCCCTCTGGTTGGTGCATGTAGATCTCTTCTTCCAGGTCACCATGGAGAAAGACAGTTTTAACATCTAACTGCTCTATCTCCAGATCCATGCTAGCCGCCAATCCAAGCAACACCCGTATGGATGTCATCTTCACCACTGGTGAGAATATCTCCTCGAAGTCTATGCCTTTCCTCTGACCAAAACCTTTCACCACAAGTCTGGCCTTGAACCTTGTCTGTGAATTCTTCTGCTCAACCTTCTTTCTGAACACCCACTTGTTGCTCAAAGCTTTCTTGCCCTTAGGCAGTTTCACCATGTCGTAGGTGTGGTTCTTATGCAAGGATTCCATCTCCTCTTGCATAGCTTTCAACCACTCCCCCTTATGCTCATCGGCTAGGGCCTCAGAATAATCTTCTGGCTCTCCCCCATCAGTTAGCATAATGTACTCATGTGGCGAGTACCTCTTGGACGACTGTCTGTCCCTAGATGACCTTCTCACCTGTGGCTCAACAGGTGGATCAAGTGGGGGCTGCTCCCCTGGTCCATCTTCTGAAGGAACTCCCTCATCCTCTGCACCTTGCTGTACTCCCCCGTCATCAGGCACCACGGGAGGAATAATCGGATCCGTGTCCTCCAGCTCACCTGAACTAGGCTGATTCTTCTCTGACTTACCAATGTCTTCTATACACTAATCTTCAAAGAAAACCACATCTCTGCTCCTGACGAGCTTCCTTTCGGTCGGATCCCACAATCTATAGCCGAACTTTTCATCACCGTACCCCAAGAACACACACTGCCTGATCTTCATATCGAGCTTGGACCTCTTGTCCTTTGGTACGTGAACGGATGCCCTATATCCAAACACCCTGGATGACTGTATGATGGATCCTGTCCAGTCCACACCTTCTCAGGTACTTCTCTATTCAACGAGGCTGATGGAGACCTATTTATCAAATACACCGCCGTGTGCATTGCTTCTCCCCAGAACGTCTTGGGCAATTTCGCATGGGATAACATGCATCTGATTCTCTCAACAATGGTGCGATTCATTCGCTCAGCTACACCATTATGCTGGGGATCTTGGGAACCGTCTGTTCATGCCGTATACCCAGGGACTTGCAGTACTCGTGAAAGTCGTCAATATATTCACCACCATTGTTAGTGCGGATGCACTTCAATGGTCTACCTGTCTCTCTCTCGACCATAGCATGAAACAATTTAAACACACCAAAGACCTCGTCCTTGAATTTCAAAGCATAAGCCCAAACCCTCCTAGATGCATCATCTATAAAAGTAACAAAATACAATGCCCCACCCAAGGTTTTTGTCCTCATAGGACCACAAACATCAGAATCAACCAAATCTAATGCATGCACTTTATTAACATGAGAAGCAGTTTTAACAAATGAAACTCTATGTTGTTTCTCTGATAAACAATCAAGACAGGTTTTGAGAGGTGTACCTATCACGTCTGGAAGGAGCTGCTTCTTTGCTAGTACCTGAAGCCCTTTTTCACTCATGTGGCCTAGATGCCTGTGCCACATGTCAATAGCTGAATCTTCCGCTGCGTTCAACCCACCCTTGCACATACTGACACTTGTCTTGTAAAGGGTGCAACACTTCTTCCCTCTGGCCACGATCAACGAACCCTTGATGAGTTTCCATTGCCCACCAGCAAACCGGCTTTCATAGCCATCATCATCCAGCCTTCTTGTCGACATCAAGTTGAGGCGAAGGTCTGGGATATGCCTCACATCCCTGAGAACTAATGTGCAGCCCACATCAGTTTTCACACAAATATCACCGACTCCCACGATTTTTGATACGCCAGAATTTCTCATCTTCACAGTCCCATAGTCACCTGACTTGTAGCTTGTGAAGGAGTCCTGTTCACTCCCCAAGTATAGGGTTGTGATGTAGTAATAATCTCGGTAAGACCGAGGTCGAATCCACAGGGACTGAAACCTGTACGTAGTCTGAAACTAACTAGAACTAGAACTAGACTAAGATGAATTCTAAATCAAATAACAATTGAGAAATAATTGTGAAATAATTAATCTAAAACTTTAAGAAATTCAGAGGAAGGGAAACTAGGGATTCAGAGGATCCACTTGTAGAGATCAGGGAGATCTTATGCATGTATCACAAATCATGGAAATTAAATAAACTGATGTTGATATAGTTTTCAAGAGATGAGAGGTATATGAATTAGAATGGATTCCATCACCAAACCATGCCCAGGAGACAAAGCAAACAACAGAATTAAACTAATTACCAACCAGTCAACATGTTTATGAAGGTTAGGAAGGGTACTGACATCCAACCATGCCCAGGAGATGATGGTGAACAACAAGGCTTCCTGACGTCATAAACATTAAAAGGCAAGGGAAATACTCAAAGCCATTGCAGAACCATTGTAATTTCAGTCACAACAGACCATTAAAGGCTAAAAAAAATATTCTCTTAATAAAACAAATATCAAAGTTAAATTCATAATTAAAACCAAGTTATAAACATAAAATTTAATCTCCCATCCCACTACAAGCTTCACCCCTTAGCCCTAGCTAAGGGGATTAGCCAAACATGAATGGGCTAATCTCCATAGAATCCATAAAAAAATAGAAAAAGAAAAGAAAATAAGTAGAAAATGAAAGCAGAAAAATCAGACTCTCACGTCCCTGCCTCCACGTCCAGCCTCCAGCCAAAACTCACTTTTTCGATCCGATCGTTGATGGCGGGCCAAAAAAATCCTGAAATCCAGTTCTTGCGGATGCTTGCGTCCTGCTGCGTACTCGTTTACGCTGTTGGAGTTTGTGGTCCCATGATCCGTGTCTTCTAAAGAATCCAGTCTGTTTATTTGATTCCCAGTAGAAATTAAGTCAGGAAGGATGAGTTTGTCTTGCATTCGGTGTGGCCCATCTGATTCATCTTACAGCCGTTAATCCTGCGTTGGACTGGTTGGGAAACCGATCTGGTTATCTTCTTAAAGTTTCGACACCTAAGCCTTAGTAATGTGGACCTTTCCAGCATGATGAACGGTCCAGATTGGATTTCTGTCGACCGAGGGTGGCCCACAACGAAGAACCATAAGCCTCTGTTGCGTAACAGAGGCTCTTGCGTCGTGCTGTGATGGTTGGTGAGCCACATATCAATGGTGATGACAAAATCTATGCCGACCAATAGATCCCCACTGCAAAACCGTCCAAGGATGACTAGTTTTGGATCAATTTTAAGTGTGGCCCATTGACTTTTAACCCAACCGTCCATCATCCGTTTAACGGCTAGGATCTTGCACTAGCTTGCATGGTAATAAAGTGACACCTAGGTGAGGTTAATATCCACCTCCTGAGACCATTGAATGGTTCGGATCATCGAGCAGGAGAATGTGTGGGGCCCATAACGCAAAAACAGCGTCCGTGCGTAAAGACGCTGGACGGCTGCTTGGATTTGGAAGATAGAGTCGGTCAGCATATGCTGACCGACTTTGTGATATTTGGTGCACATCCAGTGCACGTGAGCACTGTATGCATGCCCAATTCAGGTAGGGTCCATGATGATGGATCTGGGAAGTCCGATCCGTCCATCCATCTTGTCATATCATTTAAACCGTCGGGACAAAACTTGAAATATATCCAGATCTCAGGCGGGCCGCAGATTGATGATTCAGGGGCTGATTTGTTTGTTGGACCACTTCTACAAAGATCTGGGAGCTAAAATTCGACGTGTACGGTTACTTTATGTCCCTCAGACCATGTATGAAGTTTCGGGCCGATCCGATGGTGAAAACCTTGTGATCTTGCATTCTGGCTGACTTTTAGGCCACTTGAGCTTCAGTTTCTCAATTTTCTTGGATCTCGGGCGTTGATCTTGATCCTCTGGGGTCCGTCCCTTACCTTGGTGAATTTTGAGTGTTAAATTTGTGCTTTTATCATCGTATTTCAATCCAAACTCGTAAATACATCCTACATCACAAATGCAATTAAATCGGGCCGTTAAACCGTACCATGTTCGTAAATTAGGGCAATAACTGGGGTCTAATTTGCAATATTTGACCCTCAACACAACCCCCAACCAGCATTTTGCTAGTCCCGAGCAAAGTAGGCGAAAAATAAATTGTGAATTATGAGACAATCCCTGTGAACACGAGTGATTAGTAAAGAATAATCGAGATGTGAAAAGGCGACGATTCATGAATGTTGGGTATTCCTTTTTCCTTGACTCCAATGTGCAACAAACTTCATAATCAAGTTCAAAATATTAATCCCTTGATTAGAAAATTTTTAAACATTAGGACCCATGAGTGTAAAGTGTAACTTGGCTTAGCAACATTAAGATTCACTTCTTTATTTCATGATATCATTGGTAACGAATAAGAGAATTCATGACAACCCAAAACAAAACATGCCTCATAAATCATCCTACCAACTTGATTTGATTTTGATATCCTCTTTTTTTTTTCTTTTTTCTTTTTTTTATAATTATTAAAAGAATGTCAAGAGGGGAATCAAATTATCACCTATAGGGAGCAAACCTATGGTGAAATTAGTCGTCCAACTCTTTTCAACTGTTAACCATGTGAAATCGAATCCACACCTATAGGGAGCAAACCTATGGTGAAGATTAATTGCCCAACCTTTTCAATTCCTTCTCTTTTTTTTTTTTTTTTTTTTTTATTATTATTATTATACCCTAATGGCAAAATATTTCAGGCCGATTCCTTTCATGCTCAGTGATTACCAAGTTAATCCTTCAATATGGAACTGAAACCTTAATGTGTAAGCGAGATGTGATATGTGAAATCATGGCTCAATCAATGTTTACAACTTCTAATCATGAATTAACAATTCAAGCTTAACTGTGAAATCTAACAGACAACGGAATCTAAGAGTCACAAATTACCAACATCACTTATCTTGTAATTCTAAATCAGAGATAGCTGTCAAAATCACTTCGAATTCACAAGAAATTTCGGAAAAAAATTTAAAATTTTCACAATTTTTGCTCAAGATGAAGAAAACACTGATTAGGTAACCTAATCTCCCACCCCCAACCTAAAAGCTACATTGTCCTCAATGTAAAAGAAATAAGCATGCAATGCACATGGGACAACGAAAGTAAATGAGAAGTGATGGGAAGATAGTACCTGGATAACGAATCAGGAGTCTTTTCCAAAAATATCAGCGAGAGAGTAAGTCAGCGCAAGAGAGAAAACAAAACAAGAATAATAAAAATAAAATCCTACCTATACCACTTTCGCAGGTGCTCTCGATTGCATTTAGCATATGCAAAAAGCCTTTAAACCCCTAGGTTCCCCCTAGTGGACGAGTTGTAGTCTCGTGAGGGTTTACAGCAATGTTACCCACAAACATTGAACTAACTATTCATGCTACAAGGTTCATCTTCTGGCCAGTATCTTGATAAGTTTCTCAGTAAGTTCCTCAACAAGATTATCCAAAAGCCCTTTTTGCAAAAGGCTTGGGTGCCCTGAAGCATGACTTTCCAGAGAGACTTATGTACCTCATAAGAAATTTTCCATTGCATTGCTTGAGGTAACCAGAGTATGTACGATTCACCTGTGACAGAAGAAGTTTTAACGTTAGTATCCCATGGTGAATCAGAGACTACAAGTAGATAAAGTTTAGAAAACTTTGCAAAAAGTGATGTAGCCTCAACACATTTCGAAGTGTCAAACTTCGGTTCAATTTTCAGCTCCTCCTCCTTTAATGGTAGACGTTTAGGATCAGGGGAAGAAGAGGCTTCAAAATAAGGGTTCTCTCGGTCAGTGATAACTACCGAGATGTTGTCTTGCAAGGCATCCACTTTGTCTTTTGACATGGGATCGTTTGACTTTGCAAAGTGTGCCCAGCAATTATTAAAAGAGTCAGAAATTTCAACTGAGAGTGACTTATTTTCCTCATTGAAGTCTGTAATGAGATGCTCAAGGACTCCCTCGCCCTTAAAAGTATGTGAAGATATACTCTCTTGCTCCAGCCCTGCACAGACATATTGAAGATCAATAGGGGAAGCATTGATAGGATCACTTTGTTCATTGAAACTACTCAATCGAAGCGTTGAACTGTCCAACGTGTACAGCTCAGGTGGTGGTCTCAATTGAGTGGTTTCAAATTCCAGAGTCGTAGCGAGCAGCTCGTCCTTCTCCCGAATCACATTATCATTCAATTCAAGAGAGTGGTCCAAACATGTCTTACAGAAGTTGGAAGGGTCGGTTCTAATGAGCTCATCTTCCACTTTTAAATCAGACATGTTAGGTGAGTGGAGTAGCTCAGTATGACTGATCACTTCGTGTGCTTCTTGAGCATTGACCTGGACCATACTTGAGATTGATTCCAGGGGAATTTGGGTTGTGCTCTCATGAATCTCATCCCAATACTTCTCAGCTTCCAATTCAGTGCAGTACACACTTGAGATGGGATCGCTTTCCTTACATTCTAAATTCGGTTGAGGTTCGAATAAACTAACCTCAACCTCATCATTGAGATCCTGTGTATCATGTAAGGAAAGTGTGTCATCATCACTGTATTTGAAAGACAACCATGTTTCTTCCCCATTCTTTTGAACAGTCATTGAGATCGACTCATCGGGAAAGTGAACCATATGCTCATTAGCACAATTCAACTCTTCATTCCAAATTCCAGAATTCTCTAAAAGCAAGTTAGGATTGCATTGTATTTCTGGACTGGGTTGCAACTGGGGTGAACTAGCCTTGTTCCTCTTATTGAGGTGCGATTCAATTGCCTCTAATGATTTCATCATTTTCGCAACATGCTGGTTGAATTGTTCTAGATTAAAACATGAATCCTCTTGGATCCCTTCTGGTTGGTTCTCAAAAGTAGGGGATCCAAGATAATTATCACTATAACATGTTGTTGGTTCATCTTTCCGACATTGATGGTTCCACTGATTAGAGTCATACGGATCATGTGTGGGAGAATCTGATGGTTGGTAATATATATTATCACTCATAATATAATCACGCATTGTTTTCTTTTTCTCAGATGAGTGATAATAATTCTCATTCTCATAGCTATGATAACCCCAACATTCACGTACTGTCTTGTTAATCCGTGGGGTGTAATTGTTCTCCTGCATATGATCACGTAAGGACTTCTTAACCGGTGGATCTTTATATTCCGGTCGGTTCTCGATGATAGTTTCAGAATAGTTTTGAGACATTGGTTGATAATTATCATCCCAATATAGGTTATTCTTCTCAGCATACTGACGTTCCCACTCGTGCATATACATGGTGAAACCCTAACTCTGAGTTTACTCCTAAAAATAAAAATCCTACAGCAGCATGGAAAGTAAAAGGAGGGGAAGTTAGAACGAAGTTACCAGATTAGAAATTCCTATGTTAAGATCCTGCAAATCAAAAAAAAAAAATAAAAAAAAAATAGTTTCTAAAAAGGAAACCTAGAATAAGAAAATTTCTAAAACTAAAATCCTAATTCTAGAAAACGAAAAAGTAGAAAAATTAGGAAGGGATTACCAATTTAGAAGTTTCTATCTACGAATCCTACAAAAGAGTAAAACAGGTTAGTTTCTAGAAATCAGGAAAAACTAAAAACTAAAGTTAGAAAAAATCCTAATCTTATACTAATCCTAAGACTAATTATTTTCAGAAAATCGTAGCCGTCAGTCCCCGGCAACGGCGCCAAAAACTTGTTCACTCCCCAAGTATAGGGTTGTGATGTAGTAATAATCTCGGTAAGACCGAGGTCGAATCCACAGGGACTGAAACCTGTACGTGATCTGAAACCAACTAGAACTAGAACTAGAATATGATGAAATCTAAATCAAATAATTTTGAAGAATAATGGTGAAATAATAATATAAAATTTAAGGAATTCAAAGATAGGAAACTAGGGATTCAGAGGATCCACTTGTAGAGATCAGGGAGAACTACTCTTGATTCATGAAATCAACTGAACTGCCATTGATATAGTTTTCAAGAGATGAAGGGTATATGAATTAGAATGGATTCCATCACCACACCATGCCCAAGAGACGATGGTAAACAACAGAATTAAACTAATTACCAACCAATCAACATGCTATGAGAGTTAGGAAAGGGTACCGTCATTCAACCATGCCCAGGAGACGATGATGAACAACAGAGCTTCCTGACATCATAAACATAAAGAGGAGAGGATATGCTCAAAGTTATCACAGACCCATTGTAATTTCAGTCACAACAGGCCATTAAGAACTGAAAACATTCCCTTCAAATCAAACCAAAACCAAGATCCATTCAATCTAAACGAAAGGCACAAACATAATCTCTCCCTTCACGCTACAAGCTTCACCTCTTAGCCCTAGCTAAGAGGTTTAGCTCAGCATGATGGAGCCAGGTTTCTCAAACTAAAAATCAAATAAACAAAAGAAAAAAAATGACTTTCTCCCACGTCTGCCTCCACACGCTCATTAAGCCCAAGCTCAGCCTCCACCCTTCTCTCTCCGCCTCTCTTTCTTTTATAACACCAAAGAGGGTTGGTGCGAAACACAGTTGGAATAGCTGTTTACGCAGCTACAGCCTGCGTAAAGGAGACAGCTAGCGTTAAAAACTGAGTTTCCCCCCTTTTCCTGGCGTGCATATCCTCCACGAACGGCTTATATAAACTCATATTTCTGGACGTTTTCGTCCCCTCTACACGATAGACGGTTCTGATTCTTCATCCGATCGTTGATGGCGGGCCAAAAAAATCCTGAAATCCAGTTCTTGAGGATGCCTGCGTCCTGCTGCGTACTCGTTTACGCTGTTGGAGTTTGTGGTCCCATGATCCGTGTCTTCTAAAGAATCCAGTCTGTTTATTTGATTCCCAGTAGAAATTAAGTCAGGAAGGATGAGTTTGTCTTGCATTCGGTGTGGCCCATCTGATTCATCTTACAGCCGTTAATCCTGCGTTGGACTGGTTGGGAAACCGATCTGGTTATCTTCTTAAAGTTTCGACACCTAAGCCTTAGTAATGTGGACCTTTCCAGCATGATGAACGGTCCAGATTGGATTTCTGTCGACCGAGGGTGGCCCACAACGAAGAACCATAAGCCTCTGTTGCGTAACAGAGGCTCTTGCGTCGTGCTGTGATGGTTGGTGAGCCACATATCAATGGTGATGACAAAATCTATGCCGACCAATAGATCCCCACTGCAAAACCGTCCAAGGATGACTAGTTTTGGATCAATTTTAAGTGTGGCCCATTGACTTTTAACCCAACCGTCCATCATCCGTTTAACGGCTAGGATCTTGCACTAGCTTGCATGGTAATAAAGTGACACCTAGGTGAGGTTAATATCCACCTCCTGAGACCATTGAATGGTTCGGATCATCGAGCAGGAGAATGTGTGGGGCCCATAACGCAAAAACAGCGTCCGTGCGTAAAGACGCTGGACGGCTGCTTGGATTTGGAAGATAGAGTCGGTCAGCATATGCTGACCGACTTTGTGATATTTGGTGCACATCCAGTGCACGTGAGCACTGTATGCATGCCCAATTCAGGTAGGGTCCATGATGATGGATCTGGGAAGTCCGATCCGTCCATCCATCTTGTCATATCATTTAAACCGTCGAGACAAAACTTGAAATATATCCAGATCTCAGGCGGGCCGCAGATTGATGATTCAGGGGCTGATTTGTTTGTTGGACCACTTCTACAAAGATCTGGGAGCTAAAATTCGACGTGTACGGTTACTTTATGTCCCTCAGACCATGTATGAAGTTTCGGGCCGATCCGATGGTGAAAACCTTGTGATCTTGCATTCTGGCTGACTTTTAGGCCACTTGAGCTTCAGTTTCTCAATTTTCTTGGATCTCGGGCGTTGATCTTGATCCTCTGGGGTCCGTCCCTTACCTTGGTGAATTTTGAGTGTTAAATTTGTGCTTTTATCATCGTATTTCAATCCAAACTCGTAAATACATCCTACATCACAAATGCAATTAAATTGGGCCGTTAAACCGTACCATGTTCGTAAATTAGGGCAATAACTGGGGTCTAATTTGCAATATTTGACCCTCAACAAGTCCCTGTGTGGAGTCGCATGGAAAGAAGCTCCGAGTCAACCACCCAGTCGGTGTCCTGACTCGAAGGCGTGAGACATATGTTATGATTTGCAGAAAGAATAACTACAACGTCGCCATCTGAAGCGACCGCAGTAGAATCTGATTCATCTTCCTTCCCTTTTCTTTTCTTGTCGTTTTTCTTACTACGACATTCATACTTGTAGTGGCCCTTCTTGCCACAATTCCAGCATTCAACATCTTTTCTGTTACTCGACTTGCCTCTTGATTTATCTCGGGCCTTCCCGCCCTTCATGTTCTTTCCTCTCCCCCGTTCCTGTGTCACAAGAGCCTCTTGCTGAGTAGACCCCTGCGACTTCCTCCTTGTCTCTTCAGTGAAGAGATAGCTAGTCACCTGTTCCATGGATATCTTTCCGTCTGGCACAGAGTTACTTAGAGACACCACCAATGTCTCCCAACTGTCAGGCAATGAACTAAGCAATAGTAAAGCCTGTAATTCATCATCCAGGACCATCTTCATAGAGGTGAGTTGGTTCACTATATTGCTGACCTCATTCATGTGCTCGACCATAGAACCACCATCTTTGAATTTGAGATTCACAAGTCGCCTTATCAGAAAAATCTTATTACCGGCTGTATTCCTCTCATATAACCCTTGTAATTTCAGTCATAGGCTAGCGACTGAGGTTTCTGTAGATACATGGTGGAACACAGAATCATCCAACCATTGTCTAATAAACCCCACCGCCTTTCGGTCCGTCTTCTTCCAATCATCATCAGTCATATCCTTGAATTTTGTTGATATGCTTAAAATTGGAGAATATAGGTCCTTGCAATAAAGCAAGTCCTCCATCTTAGCCTTCCATATGGTCCAGTTAGAACCATTGAGGCTGATCATCCTTGAGCCATCTTCCATAATTCAAAACCGATCCTACCCGTTCAATGAACCTAGCTCTGATACCACTTTGTTGGGGGCCTTGCACAAAACCTTAGGATCTATCCCTCCAGAACAAACCAGAATTATGGATAATAAAGCAATGAAAATAATCAATGCATCAATCACACACCACACAAGAGAATTTTTACGTGGAAAACCCTCAAAGAGGTAAAAACCACGGGACCTCGTCCAGATCAACAATCCATGATGAAGTAGAACGTTACAATCTTCTTCACTCACGCAGGAGTGGATAAACAATAAGAAAAATAGAGAAAACCAGAGAGATCTCACCGATTATGAGGACATAGAAGCGCTAAGATATAGATTGCACAGTAGAGAACCTCCACGAGCAGAACCTCCCTTCTATAAGCTTCCTCTTTCTCTTTCTCCATCTTTCTCACCTTTGATAGCCGTAAACCCTTTAGCAAATTCCTTGTAAAGCTTTAGGAAACCCTCTTGTTGTTTTTCTCATCAACACAACATACCCTAGAAAAACCCTAGAGACCCTTTTTTATAGTTTTAGGAAACTCCTTTCCACATCCTAGTTGCGAAAGGACTTGCGCATCCCAGTTGCGAAAGGACTTTGCGCATCCCAGTTGCGAAAGGACGACAGGTCAAAAAAACCCATCAGAAACTTCCATATCAAGTCATGATTTTTCTGCTAATTTTGGTGACAGGTTTGAAGAAATTCGGGAGTTCAAAGTATCAAAAGTAGTAGACATGGCAAGCGTAATAGTCTGTGCTCGCTTCAGACCTTTGAGTTCAAGAGAAAAGAGAGATCATGGCGACACTGTTTGCATACGGAGCTTAGATACCGAGTCTTTTGTGTTCAAGGTTTTTTTTTTTTAGTTTTCACTTTCAGAGAGTTTCTCCATTTATAGAAAATGACTGATATGATTTTTGCATTAATGTCTTGTAGGATGTGAAGGAAGGAGATTTGACGTTTTGTTTGATAGGGTATTCTATAGCACTCTTTTCAAGATGATGTATATCAATTTCTAGCTCTGCCTATAGTTCGGGGTTTGCGCTTACAGTAATTACTTTCCTATTTTATATTCCTGGTAAACGATTTGGTTAGTTGATTTCTGTGCAGTCTGACCCTACTGCCTTGTATGTAATTTTGAAAATTTTATTCCTAAACAGATGCCATTAATGCAATAAATGGAACAATCATTACTTATGGACAGGTAAGCTGCACTTTGGTAGAACTTACTTGAAATGATGCTTGCTCTTGTTGTCAACATTTTCTTTTTACTTTTCTGTCATTAACTGTAGTTGTTCAGATTGTAAATGCATGAATTCATTAATGCAAACACGCAAGCACTGTAGTACACATGTTTGCAAGTGCGAAGATGTATCCTTGGATTGCCTGTTCTGTTTGAGGCCAGGCTACAAAATATGCATCCAGTGAACAATATGTAGCTTCCATATCATATTGACAAAAAAGTGAAACTGATAGATGTTGTGTTTTGTTTGTTTCGGCAAGTAATGTAAAGCTTTCATGTCATAATACTAACAAATTGTTAACCTTCAAATACTGCATTTGGAACAGACTGGAGCTGGGAAGACATACAGCATGGAGGTGAAGTGATTAAACTGTATTCATGAATGGGTTGTTTAATGAGTCATTCTAAAAAAATAGTGGTGTATTTTGAACTGGTTTGCTTTCCATTCAGATGATATCTAGTAACATCCTCATGTTGAAGCAGGGCCCAAGTGTGTCGGAGTGTGATGGAGGGAAAAAAGGAATACTTCTGCGAGTTGTAAATGGGCTTTTTGACTGCATAACATCTGCCAATGACGGATCCAAGTACATAGTCAAATTGTCAATGGTATTATAAGTACTGATGTTCCATGATTTTCCTGCCCTTTGAACTGTCAACGTCATTGGTAAAACTTTTCTTTTGTGGCACTTACAGGTGGAGATCTATATGGAGAAAGTAAGGTTTGTAACTTACTGAAAGCCAGCAGATGGATTACCTTTGAAGTTCTCCAACCCTGAAACAGAATATGTGCTCTTTCACAGTTTTGCATATCCTCATTTTTGAAGGGATAAAAATGGTCTAATTATTGTTGCGTTATCTTCTCAGAGACCTTTTTGATTTTTCAAAAGATAATCTACAGATTAAGGAGGGCAAGACACAAGGAATATTTCTTTCGGGAGCAACTGAGGTGAGCAAACAATTTGATGCTTGTCACTTCTTTCACCAAAGAAAATTATCTAGTGTAGTTGAATCCTTCTAATTGCTAGTCCATAAATGAGGCTGTTACTGTATGTTCTGAGAATTGAGATAGTGCTTCTTTCGATTTCAACTGATTTAATCATTCGAGATTTCAGTTTTACTCATCTATTGATTCTCGGTTTTCAGATATGTATCATGGATGCTGCAGAAGCTTTGCAAAAGCTTTCTGTAAGAAATAAAGGGTTTCAATATTCAGCAAAATTTGGTGATGGTTACAGCTTCCCTAATTAAACCTTGAAAATGCAGGTTGGGGTTGCTAATAGGGCAGTTGGAGAGACACGTATCCTTCAATTTTAGCTCTGTTGGCTATTTTTTTGCAACTTAGTAACTGTGATTACTGTCATTTAGGTTAAGGGATTGTCGTCTGAAACCAGTGCATATCGCCCAATGTGCATGTATGACTCGCCCATGAACGATATGGCTGTATCGGTCCGTATTGGCCTGAAACAGCCCGATACAGAGGCGATACAGGGGAATATGTTGCTGTATTGTGGTGAATGATATGATACCTGATGCTTTGGTTTAAAACCTTGTTTGGTAGTCCTTTCTTCTGCAGGGTTTCTGTTTTGTCTTTCTTTTTGTTTCCCTTTTGCAGAGACTTAACATGGACAGAAATGAATATGGCCAGCAGCAGAAGTCACTGTGTTTATATATTTTCAGTCCTTCAAGAATCTACAAATGATGGAAGGTAAGCTTATTATTGCATGCTCTTCTGGTAATGTGGGTGCTCTTCCTGTGACTTGGTTTTGACAACTTCCCTAAGGGTGCATCTGTATTCACTATCAAACTAAATTGTAATTTTCTTCCCTAGCATACATATTGAGGGACTTGCTCCAAATCACAATTACATTGATTTTGAGTTTGACTTAATGTGATTACTTTTTCATTATAAATATAAGGAAACACAAGTAACATTCTTCTTCTTTTCCATTTCCATTTTGATTAGACTGAATGCCTACCATTCAGTTCACACTTGCATCCAAATGCTTCCTTAATGACTGTTTTGGCATTTAAAATCTTCATCACATTTTTTCTTAGATCTTTCGCTTTTTATTTGGCCCTGGTAATTTTTTATTAGTAAAATCTTACTGTGTCACTTACTATTCTTTGGAAGCTCACTTCATTAATGTGATCAGTATTCTTCCATCTTGTTTTTGAATATTTGTATTTTATATAGTGTTTACTGTCTTTGATTGGTCAGCAACTGGTCAGATACCCAGTAACTTCCCTATTTTTATTAGGATGTTGTGCGTTGCCATTTGTAATATATCTGATCTACTAATTTCATTTTCTCTGTAGCTATTATAGCCTATAAGCAATCTCTTAGCATCAAAGGAATGGCTTGTTGTGTATACATGTCAATCCTGTGTTAGATTGTTAATGCAACTTATCAGTAAAAGACTCTTGAAAACAGCATAGAGATTACATGGCCGTTGGAGGAATTGGTAAATTATCAATCGCAGTATTGAAAGAAAAGGCATAAACTTCGTTTGCTGATGTCTTCTTGCAAGTTTAGCTTGCTCGTGCAACTTATTTATTTGATATTTGTGCAACATTGCTTCGGATGAGAAGGTTACGTGAATTAAATAAATAAACTTTAAAATGCTCACCTTAAAATGATCTTTAAAAAAAAAAAAAATATGTATGCCTGTTTGAATTCCCAATAATCACTGTTATGCGTTTGAAAAAAAATAAAATCCATAATGCCACTAGTCCTTTGGAGATGTTGACAGGGTGAAAACTGGAAAACTTGTTCTTGTCGACCTGGCCGGCTCTGAGAAAGTCGAGAAAACCTGTGCTGAGGGAAGAGTTCTTGAAGAAGCAAAGACTATCAATAAGTCCCTCTCAGCTCTTGGCAACATAATTAATGCTCTGACGAATGGTACTCGCATTCCCTGTCTCTTTCCAGATACAGTCAGTACAATTCTTGTGAATATCCCAAATGAAAAGATTGAATTGGTGTATCTGCAGGCAAAATGAACCACATTCCATACCGTGATTCGAAGCTTACGCGCATCCTACAAGATGCTCTGGTGAGGTCCTCCCTTAATTTGTCACGATCAGTCAATGTGAAGACCATCTCCTTTACTGTAACAGGGTGGGAACTCTCGAACTGCGGTTCTGTGTTGCTGCTCTCCGAGCTCCTTAAATGCATCAGAGAGCCCGTCTACCCTTCGTTTTGGTGCTAGGCATGTGTACAGACCAGTTAAAAATTGCAATTCTATAATACAAAAATAAAACTAACTGTCATTTTGTCTATGTATTTTGCAGAGTGAAGCATGTAAGGACGTCACCACGAGTTAGTAGCAATGAGGATAAAGGGGAAATGAAGCTAGTCACCCACTGTCAAACTAATAAAAGTGAATCACGTGACATACTGTTGGACCAGGTCTGCAAAGAAATGGAATGATATTGCCCACATTGTCGTATGCAGTTAGGAATATATATTTCTTTGGAGCCTTTTACTTGTGAGATGTGAATCCCTGCACATGCAATTATGTGCATGAGATTCATGCTGTTCACCAGGTTGGCCCCACCATGTAATTGCCATGGCTCAAAAATCAGGAACAGTCCAGTCATCAGGTTGGTCATATGATTATGTTAGATGGAGTGTTGATCTTTTTTTTTGTTCTAGCCATCCATTCCTTGTCCACAGATAACCTGCCTGATGAGAACATATGCAGAGGGGCCTACCTGATGAATGGCTCTAATGTGGTGTATGCTTGGAGAGTGCAAGTTTACCTTTGAAGTCCTCATTTCTTTAACTTCTTCCTGCCACAGTTGAGAGCCAGCCTGAACATTGAAGATGTGAAGCTGTTGGAGGAGTTGTTTGTCATGGAAGGCATTATCTTCGATCCTTACATGGCAGAAGACTTTGAATTGGCTTATGAAGATGTAACCAGTCGGACAATTTCAGCATTACACCAAACTGTGGAAGAGCTTCTAACAACTATTGAAACGGTATTGAAAGTGGTTTTATATAGCGCAAGCTCAAGATTGTGACTTATTTGCTCTCTAATTAATGTGGCTACAGCTCAAGAAAGAGAACGATGATCTTAAGGCCAAAGTAGCAGCTTCTGAGAAGTTCCATTCATACTTTAATGCTGCAGAGAGCTCCTATTATTCAGCTACGATTTTGGGCTTTCTTCGGTTCTTCTCTTCATGGATTTGGAGTATCTTTGGACTAGATGCTACAAGGAAAAGGCTGCTGTGACTTGTAGATGTTGAACATAGACCTGTGGTCAGTTGAATGATTCAATAGAGAAATCAGTTGTTATCTAGAGTCCAATTGGGTTCTATGGAATAGCTTATTAGGACCGTCTTCAATTTGATTGATCCGTGTAACCATCATAAAAGTGCAGGGGATCTATGCACCATGGAAAACTGATCCAGAGTGGCCATCTGGTAGGCCCCACCATGGGTGGACTATGCCTAACAAATCTCCAATCATACAATCCTAACCATCCAGTCTTTGGACTTTTCTTGTTGGACGTGGATTGTTACCATATTTAGACATCCATTTGAAGACCACAGTTGGGCAGTTGGGATTTGTTGGATTGGAGAGTAATGGGGCTTGGTCCATCCAGGGTAAGGCTTACTTGAAAGATTTGGAGTTTAAAGTGTGCAGACCTGTGTGAACAGTGAAAAACGCCTATCACTGCACAGTACCTCTTGAGAAAATGGGTGGCACAACACAACAAAACCTTTTGAAAAAATACCATAGGATAAATGGTTGACATTTTCAAAAGTGCTCTCTTGTTCTAATTTTCAAAACAAGTGTATGAGATGATTCATCTCCCACACAAAAGAAACCAAGGACGTCTCCTCTCTTCATTGGACCTTTGGCAAATTCATACACAGAAAGCTTTCATATGCCTTTTGGATGGAATGGTACTGATGTTCAAGGCTTTTTTGTAGGGAAAATGAATAGTAATGATTAGTTTGTTTATTACCTATTCTGGAGCTGATCTAGTCTCTTTTATCTTCATCTCTTTATGGTGACTTCATATATTTTCTCCTACATGCAGCTACAGTCTTTACAACCACTTTCTTAAAAGAAAGAAAAAAAAAAAGGGAAAAAGAAAAGGAAAAAAAAAAAAAAAAAAACTGTTTTATGTCTCTGTTAAGATAACATTGATGTTGGTTTCCAATGTGAATTAAGATGGTAGCACCCCCACTTTGGTCACTTCCTATACAGGGAATTGATGAATTGCTATATGGTTGAAGCAAGCATCCAAACACATGATACTGATTTGTCTAATATAAAAGATACTAAAGAAAGAGGGTCCCTCTGCTAAAAGAACTATGTTGTACAACCACTTCTCCCTTCTTATGCTTTGCAAACAGCTTCCTCACTCTCTCTACATGCATTGCACATGCTAGTTCTACTATTGTAATTAATGGATAAATTAGTCCTCTTTTTATTATTTGTTTACTACTTGTTTGGGTAAGCCATTTTAAAAAAAAATTAAAATATAAAACAAGGAAAGTATAACTAGACATCAGTTGTTCCATGACAATTCCAATGCAAATGTACCGTTTGCCAATGTGCATAGTTCCTAATGTTCAGGGACATGTTTCAATGACCCAAACTGTTAATGTGATGGACCTCAACATGGACCCTATAGCACCCAAAAAGAACCTCCCATCTTTCAAAATGGACCTTCTCCTAAACCATTTTTTCTGGGAGAAAACTAGGTTCTTCCAGTGTTGAAGACTTTTGAGGAAACCCCATCAACTGTTAAGAACCACCAGCCATGGCTCTAAAACTTGGTTGGTTGACTCGAAACTGGGCCGAATCAACTTGACCAGATTTCGAGTTGAGTTTCTGGTAAGCTTTTGATTTTTGAGGAAGCGCATTGGGTACTACCCCTGTCCCCAGCTCGGCAGAGGGCTGGGCTTGTAGGGGCCCACCGTGATGTATGGGTTTATCTACACTGTCCATCCATTATCTACAAAAAATGAAGCTGATCCAAATCTCAGGTGGATCACATTATAGCAAAGAGTGGTGATTGACAATTAAAAGTTTCTTGTGGGCCACAAATTATTTGGATAAAGTTAATATTTGTTTATTTTTCCTTCATCGTATTATGTATGACCTTTCCAACCGGATGGATAGCAAATAAACGTCACGGTCAGCCCTTAGAGGTTCTTAATGGTGGACAATCAGTCACCACTGTTTCATGTGGTGTGATCCACCTGATATTTGTATCTGCTTTATTTTTTGGTCGGTGCTCTAAAATGAGATGTAAAAATGGATAGACGGCATGGATATACAACACACACATTAAAGTGGGCTCCATGGTCAAGGATTCAACCTGATCCACCAAACCCGGTCGGCACATTTATCCGTTTTAACATTCCATTTCAGGGGAAAGGGAAAGAAAATAAGCACATCCATATCTCATGTGGACGATGCTACAGGAAAGAGTGGTGATTGAATATTAAAAACTACTCAAGGGCCACAAAAGTTTTTGGTCTCTTCATCATCGAGGTCTTTGTGACCTTATGGACAGGTTTAATGGCAAATAAACATTTCTGTAGCTCTTAAGAAAATTTTAATGGTGAGCGATCAAGCACCACTTTTTCCGTGGTGTGATCCGTATGAGATATGGATCATTTTTGGGTCCATGCCCTAAAATGGCCTATAAAGCTGAATTGACAGCATCGACTCACGGTGAACCTACTGGATCCAGCGGCCTCCGAGGATACGGGGATCCACAGAAGCCGTGTCCCTGTGCAACATGAACTGGGCGCAGATTGCCTACATTACTGTTGCCCACCATGATGTAGATTTTTATCTATACGGTTGACCCATTTTGTGAGATGATGTTATGTCACGAGCCCAAACGTAAGGCAGATTCAAATCTTAAGTGTACCTCACCGAGGGAAACAGTAGTTATTAAACGCCTATCATTAAAAGTTTTAGATCAAGCTGATATTTGTGTTTTCCCTTCATTCATGTCTGTGTGACCTAATTAACTGATTTGATGGCAAATGAATATTACAATGAGCCCTAGGAAGATTTTAATGGTGGTGGTTCAATCACCACTGTTTCCTATGGGGTGGCCATCTGAGAATTGTATCTACCTTACTTTTGGGAGCACCAGCCAAAAGTGTCAGTAAGCAATCCGAGTCTTATGAACTGAGGTGTTGTCCAACTTCTTTAAACTGGACGCGGATGGGTGTAGCGGGACGTTGTATCGAGTAAACTGATCATGCTATAAATTCTATGGGCCCACGTTTATGTAGGTATTTTATCTATGATGTCTATCCATTTTCCAGCTTATTTTCAGTAAGGAGTGCAAAATTGAAGCATATCCAAATATCAAGTGGACCACATCATACCACAAGAAAGAGTGGGATTGAATGAAGTTTTAAATCAATCTGAAACATGTGTGACCTTATGAGCAGCTTGCATGACAAATAAACATGCAACGGTGGATGTAATTATTCCATCTGTTTTCTGTGGTCCACTTGAATAATGATTCAATTTTGGCTTCATCCCTTTAACAACTTGGACAATGACGGATACATTATGGTTGATTGCATACTTACAATGTCAGGAGTTCCCAATAGCTCTATGTGGACCCTACAATGATGTATGTGTTTTATACATGCTGTCCATCCATTTTGGGTCATTATTTTAGATCATGAGCCCCAAAAATGAGGCAGATTCAGATCTCAGGTGGACCACACCACAGGAAAACAATGGTGATTGAATGCTCACCATTGAAATTTTCATAGGGATCACTGCAATATTTATTTCTCATCCAACCTGTTGGTTAGGTCACAAAGACCTGGATGAAGGCGATAAAAAAATATCAGCTTGATCCAAAACTTTTGGGGCCTAAAAAGTTTTTAATGGTGATTGTTCAATCAACACTGTTTCCTGTAGTGTTGTCCACCTGAGATTTTGATCTGCCTGATTTTTGGGCTCATGCCCTATAATAATTTGGTAAAATGGATGTAGGTTGTGGATAAAACATATACATCATAGTGGGGCCCACAGAGCATGCCTTTGGTTACAAACGGCATCCATTTATAACTGATGCCGATTGCGTCCTGCCCATATCCATCGGACTCAGTCAAGGCAGGGCCTCTGTGGGTCCACCTTGGTGTATGTGTTTTATCCAAGTTGTCCTCTGTACATTTTGACAGATCATCTTAGTATATGAGCCGAATGAAGCAGATCCAAGGCTTAAGTGGACAACGTACTCCATCCAAGTCTATGTGACCTTATGAACAGGTTGGATGGACAATAAATATCATAGTGGGCCCTAGGAAGGTTTCAACGATTGGTGTCATTATCACTTTGCTAACCGTGGTATTGTTCACTTGAGCCTTGGATCCGCCTCTTTTTTAGATCATGCCAAAAAATGATCAATCAAAACAGATGCATGGCAGATATATTTATGTGTCCAACCAGGCATGGTAGGATGCAATCCATGTCCATCCAGGCAGGTCTCTTTGGATCCATTGTGATGTATAGGTTTTACTCAGGTTGTCCATCCATTTTATCATATGATTTTAAGACATGAATAAAAAAATTGAGGCAAATCCAAGGCTCAAGTGGACTACATAATGGGGATTGAACACACACCATTAAAAACTTCTAAGGAGCTATAGAAGTTTTGGATCAAGCAGATATTTATGACCCTAAGTGCAAAGGCAGAAGGGAGCTTGATTGCAAGACTGATGTAGAGCGGGTTGTTGACAGTTTTGGATCAGAAAAGGCTCGATCGGAGGCAGAAGTGATCCGGACCTTAAAACGAGTGTATATCGTAAACCAGAATGAGTTATCTGGCATACCATATATGATTTTGCGCAAGCTGAATTTGCAAATCGAATTTCCGTTTTATTTCCGTTTTTACTATTTATAGTAAGTTTTAGTTTGATTACAACTCTTCATCAGTCGAGCTTTAAGAGTTGCGTCCAACATGAAAAGTGGTTAGAATAATTAGGAGAATAGCATGGTGAAGCCAAATAAGACTATTTTTGGCTGAAAACCATGCGTAGGAATCACAACCATCTATAAAATAGTAAGTTTACTATTTATAGTAAGTCGTGAATTCTAGGAGTTTTAGTTATAGTTTAATTTCAAAACTTCTTCAATAGATTAGTACCCCTATTTAAAGGGGCGTAAAATTGTTTATTTATTAGCCAATCGATTTACGAATTTTCTAGAATATTATTTCTATTTTCTTGCCTTTTCCTCGTGGATTTGAAAAGTCTATGTGAGGAGTTTAGAGAAGCGTCATGGATTCAAAGTAGTTATACTTGAGGATCGAAGACGGTGATGGCCTCATCACGTTCATCCCTGAATCATTTTTACATATCATTGTAGGATATAATTTTAAAAAGAGGCAGATTGAACGCTACAGTGGACCACACTATAGGACCTGACAATGACACCCACCATTGAAACCTTCCAAAGGCCCATCGATGATGTTTATTCGCATCCAACCTATTCATAAGATCACATAGACACGGATGAAGGGGAAATAAAAATGTCAGCTTGATCTAAAACTTCTGTGCCCTTTGAGAAAATTTCAATGGCAGGAGTTTAATCCCCATTGTTACCCGTGGTGTGGTTCAATTTGCCTTCTTTTTGGGCTCACTACCTAAAATGATCAGTCAAAATAGATGGATGGCACAAATAAAATGCATACATCACAGTAGGCCGACCAAGCCACTAACAGAATCATCTGTCTATAACTAGTTGTTGGTGGAGGTAGTACCCAATCTTAGCTAACATATTGTAAGAAAAAAAAAAAGAAAAAAAAGAGGCTGTATCTGAACATTTTCTCCCTTTCCACATTTTCTTTTCTACTGTAGTCAGTCATGATAGCAACTGCCAGGAAGGGTGAGATGTGATTTCCTTTTTCTTTGTACAATGCAACATATTTCTTTGTGGAAGCGACTTTTAACATTACACATCTTTGTCGATATTGTAGTACCAAAACAAGAAAGAAGAGGGTGTATTAATAAAACACTTGGCACGAGAGATTCGAGTGTCATCACTCCTACATTGTCGTGTTTTTCACGAGGAGAGATGGAGCTGATTTGCGATAGATATGCTTACATTGCACACATGTGGAAGCTCTAGAACGCCCATCAAGTTGGCCCCACCATGAAAATCTTCTGGTCTGAGGGTCAGGTTAGTTCACTTAACGGTTTGAGTCACATGAATTATGTTTATTAAAGACCATTGTTCCTTCTTTTTTTCTTCTCATGCGCATGTAGTGCACTTGATGAGTAGGCCGCCTGATTTTTGTGCCAAAGCATTTTCTCTATGGCCTACATGATGGATGACCCAAAATGTCACTCCCATGGGCCACATTGCACATGTAACAGTAATGACAGCTTCAATCTCTTCATGCATGAATCGATCAAGATCTAGCACGTCTCAATCAGCAAATTAAAAACGGAGAAACATTGGTTCCAAGAAAGACTAAAGTTTCAAAAATTGGTAGGGTCCACAAAGACTAAGGAAATGGTTGCAACGCGGTTTCCTTATTTTCTCATGTGAAATTTCCAGGGCAAGAATTTGACGTGGGGGCTTCTATTGGATAAGTGGGTCTGTCTTTGATCATCGACGCTTCAAATTATGATATGCTTCAATTATGCCGATCATATGATCAAAAGCCTTTAAATGGACCATTGAAATAGTATAGCCACCTACCCATGCTATCAATCAGATGTTTCATTCAGTTACAAAATATATTAGTAGACGTGGAATTCGTTACGGGCACTTTAGTTCCACCCGATGAAATGCTCCCAATCAACCCGTAAAGATTTTTATTATGTCGTATCTTTATGACTATGAGTGTCTTCTTTGAGACTTTAAGGACACGATCAAAACCAGTAAATATATACCCAAGCACATCAAGTGCCTCTAGAAATATCATACTTTTCCTCAAATTAGGAACACGTCTCACCTCGGTCAAAATGCCTTCCATGCCATTAATCATCTTAATGCGCACCGATCAAACACCAACTACTTTACATGCATTATTATTGTCTATAAAGACCCAGCTATCATCACACTCATTATAACTGGTGAAATAACTTCTATAAGGGGTCATATGATACGATGCCCCGTATCTAAAATTCATATTTCGTCGACGTACCTGAATCTTGATGCGCTTAGCATATCACTATCATTCCTTTGTGTTGGCCTCCCTCGAAGAACTATTTGAAATTTCTTTTCTTACCTTATGATTTATGCAATCCTTCTTCTTGTGTCCAGACATCCCATAATTCCGGCACTTCAACTTGTCTTTATCCTTACCCTTGGATTTGGACCTCAATCGAGAAGATCCGCTGTCCCATTAAGAATTCTGCCCCCTCGTAACTAGTGCATCAGTAAAGGCACTTACACTATCTCTTTCCTTTCTCATTGCCTTTGACTAAAGGGTTTATATAATAGTTTAGACGCTAATGGTTGATCTACTGATGCACAACGAGTCCTTGAACAACTCATATAAACCCAGAAGAGAATTCAACATAATGCATGCTTGATCCTCTTCTTTCATCGTTTTCTCCGCATCCAGCAATTTACTAATTAACTTGTTGAAGTTACTAATGTGGGCCTCAACATCAGCCCCCTCTGCCATTTTCAGATTGAATCTTATGGTATGGTCCACCTGATAATTCGATATGCTTCATTGTTTGCATAATACCCTAAAACGACATGGGAAAATGGATGGATGGGGTGGATACAAAATACACACATCAAGGTGATCACCATGGTTAGGGCCACAACTTCTTGGGTGAGGTTGGGTCTCACCTAATCGGCTCTTATGGTGCATTACATTCTAAGTGGAGTTGAGAAAATCAAAAGTGTTGATATATCGAACTTTTGTGGGCCCTATCATGATGTATGTATCAGATCCACACCGTTCATTCATTTTTCCATACCATTTAAAGAAATGGGACAGAAAACAAGGTAGATCTAAGGCTCAAGTAGGCTACACTACAAAAACAATAGGTACTGGACGTGAAAACTTCTTGGGGCCACCGAAGGCTCTGATATAATATTTGTGTTTTCCCTTCATCCAGTCTGTATGACCTTATGAAGAAGTTAGATGGCAAATAAACTTTACACTAGACCCTAGGAAGGTTTCAACGGTACTCATTTAATTCCCATTGTTTTCTTTGGTGTGGTCCACTTGAGCTTTGGATATGCCTCATTTTTGAGCTCATGCTCCAAAATGATATGTAAAAATTGATGGGTGATGTGGATTTAAAACATAAATCACTGTGACCCTCAAGAAGTTCCACATGCTAAATTAAAAGCCGTGGTGTGCAGCGAATCTTATCAGCGAGAGTCAAATCTGCTTGAATCTGCTTCATCTCCGCTTCCGGAGAGAACGTTACCTAAACTTATTGCTATGAAGTGATGTCACCAAGCTTTGTGGACCCCACCATGATGTATATTCACACCATCCATCCATTGTTCATTTGGAAAGATTTTTTAGAACATGAACCAAAGACCGAGGCACATCCAAAGCTCAAGTAAACCCCACCACAAGGTATTGAACTCCTACCATTAAAAACTTCACAGGGGTCACAGAAGTTTTCTATCAAGCTGATATTTGCTTTTCCCCTTTGTTCATGTCTGTGTCAAGGTATGAACAGATTCGTTCTCAAATAAACATCATGGTGGGCCTAGGAAGGTTTCAATTTCCTAAGAGAAATTTTCCCAAAGGAAACTTCTACAACCTTTCATACATGGAAAACATGCAAGCTGTGGGGACCTATTGCATATATAACAGGTTCCATCCTCTATCCAGGGCCAGTGACAACTCAAGTGAGCCACACCACATAACTGTAGGTATCAGATGCTAAACATAGGCTTATATGTGGGCCACCATGGTGTGTATATTTCATCACACCCGTTAATCAAATGCATTCGCTAAGATGAAGTGAAGATAGAAAAATCAGCCTGATAAAAAACTTGAGCGGTGTAGATTGGCTACATACTCAAAATTGTATTGACCAGACAATCCTAACCTTTGATTAATGCACATTTGTTTATTAAACTAGAACTGTCTACTACTTTTCTGTTTTACATTACATTAGATGCCCACAAAACGACCGGTTAGGATAAAAGATGATTTTTTTTTTTGTTTGCTCTAATCCATCTGCAGTGGGTCCCATTGTTTGGGCAGGCCGGATTGAAGATGTGCCACGTGTATGGTAGATTACTGATGTGATGTAGAGCGGGTCGCAGACAATTACATGGCAAAGATGGATCAGAAAAGGCCCAGTCGGCGACAGAAGTGATCTGGACCATCAGACCTTAAATCAGGCGTATCTCGCAATCCGGGATGAGTTAGCGGACGAAAAATATATGATTTTGGGGTAGAACGAGCTACTTTAGCCAACCAACCCCGCTACGCCGGGTTGCGACGCTCGGAATTGCGAGAAACCCCTGATTTCACGGTCGTTTCCCTGTTTCAATTTCGTTTTTACTATAAATAGTAAGTTTTAGTTTGCTTATAACTCTTTATCCGTCGGGCTTTAGGAGTTGCGCCCAACGTGAAAAGAGCTTAGAATAATTAGGAGAACAGGTTGGCGAAGCCAAATAGGACACTTACTATTTTTGGCCGAAAACCTTGCGCACTAGTAGACATCACGACCGTCTATAAATAGTAAGTTTACTATTTATAGTAAGTCGCGAATTCTAGGAGTCCTAGTTGTAGTTTGATTCTAATTTCTTTCCCATTGCTTAGTACCCTTATTTAAAGGGTTGTGAACTCGTTTTTATGAAATAATTAATCTATTTCGAATTTATTTAGAATTTATTTCTACTTTTCTACTCTCTTTTCTCGTGGATTCGAGAAGTCTCTGTGAGGAGTCCAGAGAAGTTCTGTGGATTCGGAATATTTATCCTCTTGAGGAAGACGGTGCTCGACCTCACGTCCTCCCCTGCGTCAGTTTGGTATCAGAGCGAGGTTTCTCCTCGGGTCGATGGCTTCTAACGACGGGTCGGGCAACAATCCCATAGGCGGTGCTCCAGGAAATTTTCCTTTAACGGCGGCAACTTTCCAAGCACGCAGCAAGAGAATCGGCAAGCCATGCAAGGGCTGCAGGCTTCCATGGACCGCATAGCGAATCTCTTAGCAGAAACCCTAGGGCAACTCCGTGTTCCTGGTGGTAATCCTCCACCACAAATTGCTGAAACTCGTAATCGCCCTGATCGCAGGATAATCCCAGCAGTGCATCCAAGGGCCGTCCCTGAGGACGGGGGCTCCAGTGAAGAGGAGATCGATGACGTGATCTTCCAACACCCCAGGCAAGGCGGCGATCGGGTAGATCGAGACTTCAAGATACGGGTTGATATTCCTAACTTCAATGGCCAGCTACACATTGAGGATTTTCTCGATTGGCTTTCTGAAGTTGAGCGATTTTTTGACTATATGGACATCCCTGAAACAAAGAAGGTCAAGCTTGTGGCCTACAAGTTGAAAGGAGGAGCTTCAGCTTGGTGGGAACAACTGCAACTCGCACGAACCAGGCAGATGAAAGCACCAATCCGCACATGGCAACGAATGAAGCAGCTACTACGTGCCCGATTCCTCCCTAGCGATTACGATCAGGTATTATTCCAACAATACCAAAATTGTCGACAGGGTAGTCGGTCGGTGAGAGAGTACGCAGAAGAATTTTACCGCCTGGCGGCGCGCAACGATTTGGTCGAGACTGAATCGCAGCAAGTCGCCCGATTCAACGGTGGATTGCGTATATGGCGATCCAGGATCGGGTCCAGATGCAGTCCGTCTGGACGATGAATGATGCGATCAAGTTGGCTACTCGGGCAGAAGCGCAACTTGAACGTTCTAACACACGGGCCTATCCTACTGCGAGGATCACTGCGGCAGGTCCACCCCAGGGAGCTCCACAGCCTAAGGGGAAGGAGCCCGTAGGAGCACGCACTCACTCCTATGTCTGAGAACCGAGATCAGGGAAGCGGGCAAGCTAGACCCCAAAGGGGCGTATCGACTGCTGCTGGCACAAGTACAATCCCGAACCCTTATGCTCGGCCAAGGCCCAACAACTGCTATCGTTGTGGCCAGCCCGGCCACCTGTCAAATACTTGTCCCCAGCGAAAAGTGGCAAACCTCGCCATTAATGATGGTAGTGCTGATAACGCTTATGAAGATCCAGATATTGAAGAACAGGAGCATACCGCCGAGGACGAGGTAGATGATTCAGATTGGGTTCAGCAAGATCACGGCGAGTCGCTCGTCGTGAGGCGGCTATTATATGCGCCAAGAAAAGAAGTGCATCCACAGCGGCATAACATCTTCCGCACTAGGTGTACGGTGAATCGAAAGGTTTGTGATGTGATCATTGACAGTGGAAGCAGCGAGAACATTGTCTCCAGGGGCATGGTGGAAAATTGCAATTGAAAACAGAGCGTCATCCCTCTCCATATACAATCGGTTGGATCAAGAAGGTCAGCGAAACAAAGGTAACTGAACGGTGCACCATATCCTTTTCAATTGGCAAACATTATAAGGATGAAGTAGTATGCGATGTGGTTGACATGGAAGCATGTCACATACTACTCGGTCGACCCTGGCAATCTGACCGTGACGCCACTCATAAAGGGCGAGATAACATATATATCTTCGTCAAGGACGGCCGGAAGACCATATTGGCCCCTATGGATCCAGAAGGACCACCTGAAACTTCTAAAGTGGATGGTCGTTTCTCTTAACCATTCGGGACTTCGTGGAAGAATCCAAAGAAACAGGACAGACTTATGCATTAATTGTAAAAGGGGAAGAACTCGAGCCTACCATCATCCCTGAAAGACTAAGGCCCTTGTTACATGAATTCCAAGAAATCTGGCCCGAGGACCTTCCCGATGGGTTACCCCCTATGCGAGATATCCAACACCATATCGACCTTGTCCCTGGGTCCAGTTTACCTAATCGTCCTCATTATCGAATGAGCCCGAATGAGTGCGAGATTCTGCAGGGACAAGTGGAGGAACTGATCCGTAAGGGTCTTATTCGAGAAAGCATGAGCCCATGTGCTGTACCAGCTCTGCTAACTCCAAAGAAAGATGGGAGTTGGCGCATGTGTGTCGACAGCCGGGCCATCAACAAGATCACCATAAAATACAGGTTTCCTATACCACGGTTGGATGATATGTTGGATATGCTAGAGGGCGCAAAAATATTCTCTAAATTGGACTTAAGGAGCGGCTACCATCAGATTCGAATACGGCCGGGTGATGAGTGGAAAACAGCCTTCAAGACCAAGGAAGGATTGTACGAATGGATGGTCATGCCTTTCGGTCTTTCTAATGCGCCTAGCACATTCATGAGGTTGATGAACCAAGTTCTGAAACCTTTCATTGGGCGGTTCGTTGTGGTTTATTTTGATGATATTTTGATATACAGTCAAGACGAAACCACCCATATGGAGCACCTCAAGAAAGTCCTTCAAGTGCTCACTGAAAATAAATTGTACCTCAATTTAAAAAAGTGTAGCTTCATGACTGATAGCCTATTGTTTCTGGGTTTTGTGGTTACATCCACGGGCATTCGAGTGGATGAGGAAAAGGTGAAGACAATCAGAGAATGGCCGGTTCCCAAAAATATTCACGAAGTACGAAGTTTCCATGGACTAGCGACATTCTATCGTCGGTTCGTGAAAAATTTCAGTAGCATTGTGTCACCGATCACAGATTGCATGAAGAAAGGGCAGTTTCAGTGGACTGACGAAGCCGACAGGAGCTTTGCCGAAATCAAGCGCAGATTATCCACGACCCCGGTTCTTGTACTTCCCAACTTCGACAAACTGTTTGAAGTCGAATGTGATGCCTCATATGTCGGGATTGGGGGAGTTTTGTCTCAAGAAGGTAGGCCGGTAGCCTTCTACAGTGAGAAACTTAGTGATGCACGCAAGAAGTGGTCTACATATGAGATCGAGTTGTACGCGGTGGTCCAGGCACTGCGACACTGGCGACATTATTTGATTCAAAGGGAATTCATACTTTACACGGACCATCAAGCCCTCAAGTTTATTAATAGTCAAGCTAACATTAACCGTGTGCATGCTAGATGGATCTCATTCTTGCAGGAATTCACATTCGTGCTAAAGCATAAGTCAGGGCAACAGAACAAAGTAGCCGATGCGCTGAGTCGCCGTGCAACTTTGTTAGTCACTATGAGCAATGAAGTTGTCGGGTTCGATCGCCTCAAAGACATATATGCCGACGACGACGACTTCAAGGACGCATGGGTTAGATGTCAGGAAGGTCACCCCGGTGACTTACATATACAAGACGGGTTCCTTTTTAAGGGAAATCGACTATGTATCCCAAAGAGTTCGCTAAGGGAACAGATAATCCAAGAGCTACATGGAGGTGGCCTCAGTGGACACCTTGGGCGAGACAAGACGCGAGCTCTTGTGGAAGAACGGTATTACTGGCCGCAATTGGTACGTGATGTGGGAAAGGCAGTCCAACGCTGTTATATTTGTCAGACTTCCAAGGGGCAATCTCATAATACGGGCCTCTACACCCCGTTACCCGTGCCTGACGGCCCTTGGGAGGATTTATCTATGGACTTTGTGCTTGGTCTCCCACGAACACAACGCGGCATGGATTCGGTGTTCGTGGTAGTAGATCGTTTTTCCAAGATGGCGCACTTTATTCCATGCAAGAAGACTCTCGATGCAACACACGTGGCGAATCTATTCTTCAGAGAAATTGTGCGGCTACACGGGGTTCCCAAGACTATTACTTCCGACCGTGACACGAAGTTCATAAGCCACTTTTGGCGGACTTTGTGGACTCGATTCGATACACGCCTTCAGTTCAGCAGCGCGTACCACCCACAGACTGACGGTCAAACTGAGGTTGTGAATCGCACGTTGGGGAACCTCCTTCGATGTATTTCAGGGAAAAACCGAAGCAGTGGGATTTGGCCTTGTCTCAAGCGGAGTTTGCATTCAACAACATGGTGAACCGCTCGACAGGAAAATCCCGTTCCAAGTTATTACGGACGAGTACCTCGCCATACACTAGACTTGGTCCCTCTGCCCAAGCTCCCAGGCATGAGCATTGCAGCAGATCATATGGCAGACAAAATCATGGGCATTCATGCGGAGGTACAGAACAAGCTACATGCCTCGAACGAAAAGTACAAGGAGCAAGCGGACAAGCATCGGCGACAGAAAGTGTTCGAGGTGGGCGACCAAGTAATGGTCCATCTGCGCAAAAAAGATTTCCGACCGGAACGTACAACAAGTTGAAGAATAAAAAGATTGGACCGGTACCAATCATCCGAAAGATCAATGACAACGCTTATGTTGTTGATCTTCCAGATGATATGGCGATCTCACGAACTTTCAATGTTGCGGACCTGACTGAGTATCATGAACCAGCGCATAATGATAACTCGAGGACGAGTTCTTTTGAAGTGGAGGAGACTGATGTAGAGCGGGTCGCGGACAATTACATGGCAAAGATGGATCAGAAAAGGCCCGGTCGGCGACAGAAGTGATCTGGACCATCAGACCTTAAATCAGGCGTATCTCGCAATCCGGGATGAGTTAGCGGACGAAAAATATATGATTTTGGGGTAGAACGAGCTACTTTAGCCAACCACCCCGCTATGCCGGGTTGCGACGCTCGGAATTGCGAGAAACCCCTGATTTCACGGTCGTTTCCCTGTTTCAATTTCGTTTTTACTATAAATAGTAAGTTTTAGTTTGCTTATAACTCTTTATCCGTCGGGCTTTAGGAGTTGCGCCCAACGTGAAAAGAGCTTAGAATAATTAGGAGAACAGGTTGGCGAAGCCAAATAGGACACTTACTATTTTTGGCCGAAAACCTTGCGCACTAGTAGACATCACGACCGTCTATAAATAGTAAGTTTACTATTTATAGTAAGTCGCGAATTCTAGGAGTCCTAGTTGTAGTTTGATTCTAATTTCTTTCCATTGCTTAGTACCCTTATTTAAAGGGTTGTGAACTCGTTTTTATGAATTAATTAATCTATTTCGAATTTATTTAGAATTTATTTCTATTTTCTGCTCTCTTTCTCGTGGATTCGAGAAGTCTCTGTGAGGAGTCCAGAGAAGTTCCGTGGATTCGGAATATTTATCCTCTTGAGGAAGACGGTGCTCGACCTCACGTCCTCCCCTGCGTCATGATGACATCAGGACGTGAATAGACATGCTCGTTCTGGCAAGTGGGGTCATGCTTCTGTGATTAAACTGTTATCTGATGTTACACGAAGTGGAGGCAGGGGGGGGGATGGAGATTTGGAAAATCTCTCCATGGTAGACCTTTAGGACCAACTATTTTATTTGAAGGGTTAGATACTACGACTTGGGAGATATTTGGTTGGAACATCACTCACCAGATGGTGCCCATCAAATCAACGGTCTGGATTAACAGAACATGGGTCCTAAGTATCTATTGAATGCAGACATACAATTTTATTTAGAGTGCGGATCCTCCGTTTCGTGGAAACAGCGAGCAGCTGAATCAAATATTATTATTGGTCCACGTTATTGTAAGTGCCCCAGCACTCACTTTTTTTAATATATTAAAAAAAAATTACATTTCAGGATAAGTCTAACGCTGTTAGACGGTTTCGTTTGGAAATCGGATTGCCTACCGATTAAGGTACGCTCTTGCTCTTACCGTACCGAGTAAACTCAGTTGGGCCCACCTCGTATGTATGTTGTTTATCCAGGCCAACCATCCGTTTTTCCATCTAATTTAAGGGGTTGAGCCCAAAATTGAAGTATATCCAAATATCAAGTGGATCATACCACTATAAACAGTGGGGATAATGATTTCCACCGTTGAAACCTTGCTAGGGCCCACAGTGATGTTTATTTGTCATCCAACCTGTCCATAAGATCATACAGGCATGGATGAAGAGAAAACACAAATATAAGCTTGATCCAAAACTTTTGTAGCCCTCGAGAAATTCTCAACGGTAAACGTTAAATTGAATTGTTTCCTATGGTGTGGTCCATTTGAACATTGTATATGCTTCATTTATGGTCTCAAGCCCTAAAAATATCTGGTAAAATTGATGGACGGAGCGGATAAAATTCATAAATCATGGTGGACCCCACATAGTTTACTCAGTAGGCTAACTCACTACGCAGTCCGCTTCCTTCCATTTGGGGATTCAGCGCACGGGTTGAGTACTACCGAGACTCGCTACTAAAGTTATGTGGGTCCCACCATGATGTATGTTTTGTATCCACACCATCCATCCATATGGAGAGATCATTTTAGGGCATGAGCCATAAAATGAATCATATCCAAAACTGGAGTGGACCCCACCACAGAAAACAGTGGAGAGAGTCACGCCCACCATTAAAAACTTCTAAGGGTCAAAAGTTTACCATCAAGCTGATATTTGTGTTTTTCCTTCTTCAATGTCTATGTTAATTTAAGGTCCACTGTGATTTTTATTGAAGTTTTTATTTGGGGATTTAGCGCACAGGTTGAGTAGTGAGACTCGCAGGTAAAGTGACGTCACGTAGTTATGTCGGTCCCACCATGATGTATGTTTTGTATCCACACCGTCCAACCATTTGGAGAGATCATTTTAGGGCATGAGTCAAAGAATGAATGAGATCCAAAACTCGAGTGGACCCCACCACAGAAAACAGTGAAGAGAGTACGCTCACCATTAAAAACTTCTAAGGGCCACAAAAGTTTTCGATGAAGTTGATATTTGTGTTTCCACTTCTTTAATATCTGTGTTAACTTATGAACAGGTTAGATCTCAAATAAAAATCACGATGGACCTTAGGAAGGCTTCAACGGTGGACGTCACTCTCCTCACTATTTTCTATCGTGGGGTTCACTCCAGCTTTGGATCTACCTCATTCTTTTGATCATGCCCTAAAATGATCTCTCCAAATGGATGGAAAGTGTGGATAAAACACATACATCATGGTGGGCCCCACAGAACTTGGTGGCGTCACTTCAGTAGTGAGTCTAACTACTCAACTTGTCGGTAACTAATCCGCCTCCAATTTCTTTCTTCTAATTTAATTAGGCCATGTCATCTTATGACAATTTTATAAGATAAAAAAAATATATTTACAAAATTTGCTTGATTAGCAAGGAATATTAGTTGCGACCCAAGATGAGTGATGTCCGTAGGATCCTCACCGTATCCCAACCTTGATCTATGCGTTGTATATCTACTCCATCCATCCGTTTTCTCATATTATTTTAAGACTTGACCCGAATCAGTACTTGTGATCGGGTCAGATTCAGTCCAGATTAGTCGAGGACAAACCTGGACTCGGATCGAGTTAGGCATGTTGGACTCGGTATCAAGTCAGGTCGAGTTCGGGTCAGGCCTATTTCAAAAACGAATCGAGTCGGGTCAGCCCTAATTTAGTTTGAATCGACTCGTGCCCACCTCTAACCATGATGGTTGTTTTTTTATCCACACTGTTTATCCATTTTGCCTACTTACATCAGGGCATGAGTGTAAAAATAGATAGATTGATATCTCAAGTGGACTATACCATAGAAAAAGTGGTGATTGAACACATACCATTATAAACTTCGTAGAGACCAATGTAATGTTTATTTTCCATCCAACCAACTGATAACGTCACAAAGACATGGATGAAGAGAAAATACAAATATCAGCTTGAACCAAAACTTTTGTAACCCCCAATAAGTTTTTAATCTTCTAATCACCAATGTTTCTTGTGGTGTGGTCCACCTGAGATTTGGATCTTCCTCAATTTTGTGCTCATGAACTACAATGATTTGTAAAATGGATGGACGGCGTGGATAAAATACATACATCATGGTAGAGCCAATAGAGCTTTTCCAATAACATACAATACTGTAGTTGGTGGTATATGCTACCAGTGTCCCCTTTGTCAAAGCCATTAGTATGAGCAAATAGTCAGTGGATCAGGTGGGCTGTACTGTGATGTTTTCTGAAAAATCAACCTGGACCACAAGGTGCGTCACCCTGTTTTATGCCACAGGCTGATAAAATCAGTTCTATCTATAATTCAGGTTGGCCACATGATTGTAAACAGTGTATAGGCAATCCTTGCCTTCCAAATTGTTTCCATTAGTCTGGCCCAAGTAATTCATGTATCGGTATGATTTTTGGTAAAATGTTATATATATATATATATATATATATATATATATATATATATATATATATATATATATATATATAATATATATATAATCTAGTTGTTGAAGTGGATTTTGATATAAGTATAATGTTTGACCCTTTAAAATAAAGGGTGGACTATTTCCTTTAGCGCGTATCTCTAGGCTCAATATGGGACTTAATAGCCAATGGTTATAGTGAATATTACATAAACGTCGCAGTGGGCCTCGGAAAAATCAAGAGTCACGCCCCAAAAATATATAAATTCTCTTTACAATTGGAGAAGTATGAGGGATTGAATTTTTGGTGGGGGCCCACTATGATGTGTATGCAAAATCCACTGACAATTAGATGCGTAATCATTTAGGCCCGAATCCAAGAAAAAAAAAAAAAAGTTAACACGAGATTCATGTGAGCCACACCAAAGAAAATATTTGGAAGAGAGAATCCACCCTTGAAACTTATAAGACCCACCATGTTGATTATATAAAATGGACACATTAGTTTATCTAATGGAACCCCATCATTTTGTTTAATGGAATCTTATCACTTTGTCAAATGAACCGGTCACTTTGTCTATTGAAACCCCATCATTTTATTTGACAAGCCGCCATTTTATTTAGTGAAATTCTGTCACTTTACGGAATAACATCATTACTTTGTCTAGTGGAACTAAGTCACTTTATTCGAAAACTCGTCATTTTATCAAGCAAAACCCTATCAATCTGTCTGGCAACCCCATCACTTTATCTAGTGGAACATCGTCACTTTGTCTAATGGAACCTCGTTACTTTGGCCAATAATTACGTCTGTAACACCTCGGTTCCCGAAACCCGAGTACACTACTCGTTTTCCAAAAACCCGAGTGTTAACTTTTAAGGATAGTCCAAATTTCACGTACATTTTTTTTCTTTATTAGAGTTAGCAATTTAACGGAATAGAAACAAATTAAGTATAAGAGGGAGTCCAAATATAAATAACAAACTAATCGAGTGGTTACCCGAAGGCTTATATAAACCAATGTCTTAAGTTTTTATAATACACGATAATATAAATTAAATACGAATGAAATCAGGAATAGAGAGTCGCAAGATCATTTAGCTCCTCCTATTCCACATGAACACCAACATGCTCATCACTTGCGTCTCATGCACACTGAATATGGCTTGATAGCGTCAATAGCTATCCCAGTGAGGTACAACCCCCAAGAATTACTAAACATTAAGATAATTAAGCATAGTTTTCAGGAACAATATATAATGAATAGTTTTCATCGTAATAAGACAATTCAACGTGGGCCTTAAATCATGTGGGGTCATTGACAATATAGACCATTCATTGTTGATAATTTTTTCTTAGTCATTAGACAAAGTGACGGGGTTTATTAGACAAAGTGATGGGGTTATTAGACGAATTGACAAAGTTATACTAAACAAAGTAACCAGGTTGCTCGACAAAGCAACATGATTTCACTAAACAAATTAATAAGGTTAAACGAGACAAAACAAATAGAGTTCCATTAGATAAAGTTACAGATTGTCGGAAAAAGTGATGGGTTGCCAGACAAAGTGACTTGGTTCAACTAAACGAAGTGACGAGGCTGGAAGACAAAATGATGAGGTTGCTGGACAAAGTGACGAGGCTGTTGGATGAAGTGACGAGGTTCACTAGACAAAGTGATTGTGTTGCAAAATAAAGTGATAAGATTCTACTAGACAAAGAGACTATGTAGTAGGACAAAGTGACAAAGTTCTACTATATAAAGTGACGGGGTTCTACAGAGAGTGACACGGTTGTTGGACAAAGTGACGGGATTTCACTAGATAAAGTGAAAGGGGTGGTAGACAAAGTGACAAGGTTCTAATAGACAAAGTGACGTGATTATTAGACAAAGTAAGGGGGTTCCATTAGACAAAGTAACGATGTTCCACTAGATAAAGTGATGGGGTTGCCAGACAAATTGATAGGATTTTGCTTGATAAAATGATGAGTTTTCGAATAAAGTGACTTGGTTCCACTAGAAAAAGTGACGATGTTACTGTGCAAAGTGACAAGATTTCACTAGATAAAGTAGCAGCTTGTTAAATAAAATGATAAGGTTTCAATAGACAAAGTGTAACGCCCCGTGTTTTCGGAACTCGAGTATATGATTCGTTTCCCAAAAACCCGAGTGTTAACCTTTAAAGAGCCAAATTCCACGTATATTTTTTTCTTCTTATTTTCTTTTTTAGAGTGAGCATTTAGGCAGAATGAGAACAAATTAAACATAAAGGAAATTGCATATACATTCAAATTATACGAGCGGTTGCCCAAATGACTTATACAAGTCCCAATACTTACAATTACAAATGAAATAATATCGCATGTGAAACAAAGTAAATTATAATATCGCATGTGCCAATACTTACAATATTATTTCATTTGTAATTGTAAGTATTGGGACTTGTATAAGTCATTTGGGCAATCGCTCGTATAATTTGAATGTATATGCAATTTCCTTTATGTAACGCCCTAGTTTTTCAGGAATTCGGGAGTCGAGTTCCTGTAACGCCCTAGTTTTTCAGGGGCCGAGCAGGAACTCGACTCCCGAATTCCCGGATGTCACGTGTGCCATAATGGGCTTCAAACTTTAATTACTTTGGATGATTTCATAAGCAATGGAGAGTTTAACAGGGCATGAAGCATAAATAAGTCATAAAACATAATCAAGTGCCACTAAATGTAAAAATATCCAAACCACAAATCTAAAAATATCCAAACAGGGAACTAGTCCCACTCATACATATGTCCCCCAAAGTGACTAGGGCCCTGACCCAATCCCCGCGGTCACCAAGCTCAGTCTAGAAAGATCTACCATAAGTCTGGTAGTGCGCTCGCTCCTCCTCGTCATCTGTTGAGGGTTAAATATTGCATATCAGACCCCAGTTATTGCCTGGATTTATGAACATAATACTGTTTAATGGCCTGTTGTAATCATGTTTATGATGCAAGGTGAAATTACAAGCTTGAACTGGAAAGGATGATAAAAGCATAGATTTAATGCTCTGATGACACTAAAGGCAATGGACGGACTCTAGGGGACCAAGATTGATGAAATTACACGCCAAAGATCCGAGAAAATCGAGAAATCGAAGCTCAAGTGGCCGGAAAGACATACATAATGCAAGATCACAAGGTTCCCGTCATCCGTTTGGCTCGAAACTTCATACAAGACCTGAGGACTATAAATTAACCGTACACGTCAAAATTCAGCCCTTGGATCAATATGTACGTGACCCGATGGGCAAGATTATACAATAACCATTAAGAAAGCATCTTGGACATCCTTTGGAGATCGGGACCCAAACTGGACCGATGAAAAGAGCACGAAAAATGGTGAACATTCGTCCAATTTCACTTCTTTTAGATGGTGCAGCAGGGAGAAATGAATGACATATGTTTCTAGAATGGAGAGTGGTAAATCTGTAAATAACAGAAACTCTATATGCATGCACGTAAGTAATATGAGGTTTGCTTCAACGTTCGGTATTAACTCATCATAGGTGGATGGTGTGGCCCACTTAGAGTTCAGATCTACTTCATACTTTAATCCATGAGCTTACACATTACTAAGAAGATGATGAACAGAGTAGATCTCCAAGAATGTTTCAAGAAGTGGGCCCACCTACTTTTTTGAACAAAACTTTCAAAATCGTCCAGGGACGGGCGAGCTTTGGATTGGGTTTTGAAAGTGGGCCACACCCATCATCTATTTCGATGATCGGGACCATCCATTGTGTCTAGAGGGGGGCATGACCGTTATCTAGGTGTCCGTTTCGTCCCATGAAAGCATTGCAGGTACATGAAATCTCAAATGTAAGATTGAACGGTAGAGTCTTTGCTGCAAAATCAATCACTGGACCGCACCAAAACTCAACAAAAACTGGTGTTTTCCAACTAAAATTTCGCCAGCAATCTAATGAACGGGTCAGATTTCGGATCACCGAACTCTTCAGCCAACTCGTGTATTGCTTACGTGCGTCCGTGAAAACCGGCCATCCGTGGGCGGTTATGCGACCTTGATCATGGTCGTTTTGATGATCTGAACCGTCCATGAGTTCAACAAGGCGCCCACGACCCCAACCATGGACCCAAACCCAAGTGTTGATACCATCAAGTCTCAGAAAAACAATCCAAACGCAACTCGGCTTGCGTTTTCCGCTGCCGTTACACACGCAACTGCGTAAGGATTTCTGTTCCACTGCGACTGTACTGCTGGACCTGCATAAGGAGCTCCGCACGGACTCTGGACTGGACCCCTGGTGCTATTAAAGGAAAGAAGAATAGGGAATGAGAAGGGGGGGGGGGGGGGGGGGGGGGGGGGGGGGGAATCGCCAGGGGCAGCCGTGGAGGCCAAGATAGAGTAAGAGACAGAGAAGGAGAGGACTTTTAGAATTGGTATTTGGTTTAATTGTTGTTTATTTTTCTTTCTTATGATCTTTTAGAGAGTGCTAGCTCCATCATGCTGAGCTAAACCTCTTAGCTAGGGCTAAGAGGTCAAGCTTGTAGCGTGATGGGAGAATCTGTTGCTTGTGTCTTTTATTTAGACTGAACTGATGTTGATTTTAGTTTAATTATGGGAATATTTTTAGTTTTTAATGGTCTGTTGTGACTGAAATTACAATGGGTCTGCGATGGCTTTGAGTATTTCCTTTGCCTTTTATGTTTATGACGTTAAGAAGCTCTGTTGTTCACCATCGTCTCCTGGGCATGGTTGGATGTCGGTACCCTTCCTAAACCTCATAACATGTTGATTGGTTGTTAATTAGTTTATTTCTGTTGTTTTCTTTGTCTCTTGGGCATGGTTTGGTGATGGAATCCATTCTAATTCATATATCTTTCATCTCTTGAAAACTATATCAAGTAAGTTCAGTTTAATTTCCATAATTTTTGAAGCAGGCATAAGATCTCCCTGATCTGTACAAGTGGTTCCTCTGAATTCCTAGTTTTCCTTCTCTGAATTCTCTTAAGTTTTAGATAACTATTTCACCATTATTCCTCAAAATTCTCCTGATTTAGATTTCATCTTGTTCTAATTCTAGATCTAGTTAGTTTCAGATTACGTACAGGTTTCAGTCCCTGTGGATTCGACCTCGGTTTCACCGAGTTTATTACTACATCACAACCCTGCACTTGGGGAGTGAACATCATCCATGCCGGCATCCTCCAGCGCGTCCAGCTCCATCAACCCTGCATTTATAATGTGTTCTGGTTGGTGTTTTAGAACACCGTCCCAGGTGGGAGTGAGTAGCTAACTTAGTGGTTCCATTAGTTCTAAGTTACACATGTTATCAACCCAATTAGCGCAGGTAATGATAAAACAAGAAATCAAACATTTCCTAAATACTCTTGTTAAATATGCATATGAAGATATGACATGATGCATGCCATTTCCAAACACACTCCCTCACACACGACTCCGACCACCTGGTTCGCAAATGATAACACTCCC